>JAWRYS010001991.1:0-460462 GCA_034769895.1 Magicicada septendecula
GAGGTAGATTTTGTAATAAAATGTCATGCCTAATCTACTGTACCTTCCTACAGCCAAATAATGAATAGTAGAGTGAAATTGCATTACGTTGTACCTATAACAAATTAGCCTAAGTTAATTAGAGTACATTGTCTACTTAGGGCTTTGGCACCCTCCTGGACGCAGCGCCTGGGTGCAGTGCATCCCTTGTAGAGCCGCCACTTATCAATTTGTCAGACTTCCAAATTAAGCAAAGGCTTTTCTTAGGCTTAATAGCGTTACTTACATAATCACACTCTAAATAGCCAAATCAGGCTATAGTCTTTATTTATGATGTACTGTACGTCAACTACAATCTCTATAAAGGTTAGATATAGCTACAACTCCAAACTACATATTTTTTACTAAATATTTATGTAACACAAAAGTTTAATAGACCTGAACATGATGGAATGTTTCAGTTGGCAGGCTGGGGTACAACAGAAAATGGAACACCCAGTGATGTCCTGTTATATGCTAACTTGCCATATGTAGATCACTACAGCTGTTTCTTAAAAGTACCACAGGCATTTCGGCATTATGTAACAACTGATAAATTTTGTGCTGGTTATACTAACGGTAAGGTATCATCTTATTTTAAATTTCTATTTGAAATTCTCATTCTTACAAATGTACAGTCATTTCTTACATTCATACTTGATACTTTAATGGATTTGTTTCATATAGGTACTGGTGCTGCTAAAGGGGACAGCGGAGGAGGCTTAACGTTTGTTCAGGATGACTTGCACTATGTATATGGAATTGTCAGTACTAAAGTACTGGATGAAACATCATTTATAACTTTCACAAATGTCAGTAATTTAGAATTATTTAACTGGCTTACTAGCGTTAAGCATTCATTTGATTTAAAACATTCAGAAACATAAACCACACAAAATTTCATTTTAGTATCTAAATGCATCAAAACATGAATAGACATACTACTGAAAATGCTCTGTACAGGCCTATAATACAGCCATTTTGTTATTTATTTTATGATTTGCTCAAAATCAAAATGTTTTCACCTCCAACTGTGATTTGGATAAAACAAAACACAAAATTTATAAAATTTCATTAACAATTTAATGTAAAATGAGATTGTCAGAGGAGAAGTGTAGGGTAAACAAATAAATGATATACAAGCCTGTTGGAGTTAGTTGAGACCATTCACTAAATGTGTCTTGTAACTATTGTAAGAGCTCTGCTACAAAACTTACATTGTTTAGTTTATCTACTGTTACCAGAAATCATAGTTAAATGTGTTATATATGGAATCAAAGACAAATTCTGCAGATCACAATACTGTGTACACAATCATGGCAATAAACAATTTTCCTGTCTGAAGATAAATAATACGTGTCTGAAGAGACGCGTATCGTATTACTTTAAAAAATAGTAGTAAGCAACAAATTTGTTATTTTTTTAGTAGATGTAAACTGACAGTGAGAAATTTGTACATAAAGGACTATGTTTTACATAGTGTGTCAAGGACTTTATTTAGCAGAACATGTGTTATTATAGAACATTGATAACCACGAACTACTTTTTATTCAGTTTATGTAAACAAGCAAGACACAAGTGGAGTTCTATTATCTGTGATGACAGTATATTCATGTTTTAATGTTGTGCTTTTTGAGAGAATATCAGTCACCTCTGATTACAGTAACTTCTGTGGCTTCAATTTATTGTACCTATGTTGAAATAATTCACCACACTTTTGGTAATCGGTTATAGTTTAATGGTACCACACTTTTTTAATGGTATAGTTTATAAAACTTGTCACCCACCATTAGTTTTAAGTGTTGCAACCAAACCATAAAAATTGTACTTTCTCAGTGAATCATCACAATGTCAAAGATGATATAAAAATTCATAATTTTGTACTTGTCCCCCGCCAAAAAAAATTGGCATTACTGAAGTTGTGTGATAACTGCAATAGTTCTGTCTGACCAGATGCATTGTATATGTTTTTACATACATAGCATTTTTAACTCTTATTTTCCTAGTTCAAAAGGTTGAGTCTCCTGTAAATTGTTACCATATATTCCTTATTTTGATCCGTAGCAGTTAGCAATGTTACAGGTAAGAGACTATAATACTATAATATTTATTATGTATGTATCATGTAGATTGATTATCAGTTTATACAACACTTATTGAAATGAAGTTGTGCTTGTCTAATTGCTCTACAACAAGGTCACCGACAATCGTACTTGATTTTGGAAATTGTACACTAGTAACAGTAATGGCCATAAATGCAAAACTTCTATAGCTCAGTACTACAACATTTAATATAGTTTTTTACATTTTTTTAATATGTGAAAGATAAAATTTGTGTATGTGTGCTGCAAATTTAAGTTTAATGTTGTGTTTTATAAGTGTATAAAATACAAATTATATAATATTTTGATATAATTATACACATCAGGTTTATACATTAGTGCTTTAGATAATTTTAAAATTTCAAAAATTTGTATTTAATATTATATTTTTTATACAAACATGTTGTTTACTGTAAAATCAGTTTTGTGTTTTAGAATTATTCCTCAAAAATCAGTTGATACTGAGGGAGTTATCTGCAATTTCCTTGCTAATTAAGCCTTTCCGTGAAAGAGAACCACAATTTTTGTTGTTATTTTTTACATGTAAGACGATATACCCCTTTTCTAAAAATGGGTTTGGTCTGGTAGTGAGTTCAGAAAACTTAGGCCTAAGTCGTTTAGAGAGAAAGTAGTAAAACTCATGCTTTGTAATTGGGGAATTGGCTAACCTTAATCTGAACTAATGAAAAATGTTGAGGAAAGACAAGGTTGCAAAACTATTCTGGACAACGGGCTTTTCATTAGAATGATGATGGTAAAGTTCTTGAGTTGGAGAATAGTTCTGATGAAGAAATTATTAAGTTGAACCAACAAAGAAAATGGCTGTACCTCGTTAAACTCAAGTGAAACCCTTTTTGATAAATCCAGTGTTGGCTTTGTGAAAAACACATATATTGGGAAAATCATCTACAAAACCCATTGTGAACGATGAAGAGGGAGGACAATTGGTATTATTGAAAAATACTGATTATGGAAAAATACTGAATATACATACTACAAAAGATGCTACTTTAAGTACATCAACAAAGCACCTTACACTGAAAACCCACATTGTTGAATTGTCAGAGGTGTGCACATGTGGCATAAACTTAATAACACTACCTTCAACTCTAAGCAACATGGAAACAGTATATGAAGATGCTGCAAAATGGCCAACACACTGTATGTTAGACAGCAAACTACTAGTTAAACTAGTTGAGTGAGGTCCAAAAACCATAAACATAACAAGGTACCACTTTCCTTTGTCAAATGAAGGTAGGCTCTGTGATTCAAAATAGTTTACCAAAGACCAGGGAAATGGCAGAACAATTAAGAGGCAATAATTATCATAGAGCCAGTCAGATATTTCCCATGTTTGCCTTTCTTTATCAAATGGTAGCAAAACTGGAGTGTTCTCTGATGTGGAGAAAGGTTTTAATGACTGAAAGCACCCAAATCCACTCACTATAATTAATAAAACCTCTCCATCACAAAGAAACTACCACATTAGACTGAAATAGCTGAAAATAAGAATTAAATAAGGCACTACAGTAGATGCAAACATGGAAAGAAGTATAGAAATTGAGGCGGAAAAGTGACACAATATACTTGAAGTTATTGTAGATGTAATTCGTCATTCTGCAAGACACAACTTGCCGCTTATGGAAGATTTGGATTCAATTGGTGTAAAAAATTATGACACTTTTTAAATATATTAGGGTTTGTAGGCCATTACCATCTTCCATCATCATAATCCACAAAGCAAATTAAGACTGGAGAGTATGTTCCAAGTTACTTTTCTCCAAAAAAATGTGATCTGTAATACTGTAGCCAGTAAAAACAGCACAGTACTACTCTGAATGTTGGTTGATTGAATTCTTGATACTATACACATAGAACCAACAAGTCAAATACTAAGATATGTGGGTGTTTCAGATGAGAACTGCAAATTTGAAGAACGTTTCATTGATTTTGTTGTTAGCCATTAAAAAAAAAAACAGTGCAAGGCATGTTAGAAGAAATTTTGGCAAAGCTCAAAGAGGATGGTTTAAGCATTTAGGAATGCCAAGGGCAACAATTTGATAATGGCTTAAATATATCAAGGCGGGTGTTTAGACTTGTGTCAACTACGTGAACGAACTGTCAAGACTTTTTCCTTTGTTATGTTGGCCATAACTTGAATCTCATAGGCATACATACTGCCAACGTTTCAGCTATAATGTGCAACTGAGGTTTTTTGGTTAATTAAGTGCAACATCCACTTAATTTCTTCATTAGGAGATGGGAAGACCTGATTAGTAACAGGTATTCACAGAGTGCTTCAAGAGATGGTGAATATAGTAAAATTTGGAACTAGGGTCTTGTATCAGGAATGCTGCATCACATAGATTTCAAATTTGTGTTCTTCTTAGAAATGTGGAAAAAGATTTTGCTAACAATACATTTTAACAACAAATCCTTGCAATAAAATATACATTACTTGATTTGGCTGCTAAATTAATTGAAGAGTTGTCCACATGCATACAGTCACTTTGTGATGAGGGTATTCGGCACTTCATGTGTAAAGCCAGAGTTGTATGTGACGAAATTAGTATAGAACGTATGTTACTTTTAAAAGAGTCTGGAAAGTTAAAAACAGGCTGTTAGAGATAGCAAGCAATGAGGATATTTGCTTTCAGCTCATGTGCCCTTTCAACAAGAATGTTTCAGGAAATATGGCAGGCTTATGATCGGGATGAAAAGGCGATCACAAATATGTGACAAGGTTTCATCGGCATTCAGTTTGTTGTCATGCAATGTTCCGGAAGGGAGTTCCGCGTAATATTTAGAAATGTGTGCAGCAGATTTTGGCATGTTGTACAACTGTTATGTCGATACTTTTGAACTGGTAAATGAAATTGCCAGCTCCAAATTTCAAGCTATGGATCTTTGCATTTGCATCAGAATGTTTCTCAATATTCCTATGCATGTAGCATCGCTTAAAAGAAGTTTTAATAAATTAAAACTTGTAAAGAAATACTTAAAATCATCAGTAAATGAAACCTAGTTAAGTAATTTCAAACTTTTCATCGAGTATGAAAAAGCCTCAAGAAAAGACTTTGATGAATGTATTAATCAGTTTTCATTAACAAAAAAAGCATGAAAAGTGCTTCATTATGTTTTTCAACTTGCATAAAAGACAATTATGTATCGTTTGTGTTTGGCCATAAAATATAGTCTAATTATGGACAACAACAACCCAACAATATTGTTCAGAATTTACAAGGAATAAAGTACAAACACTTTTCTTTTTTAAAGCGTTGTATTTATTAATTAAACCTTACACATTCTAAATCTATGCTACTTTCTCTATCATGGTTGCGACGATTGTAGAAAGGGAAGTTAAGATAGAAAATTACAGGAATAGTATGTTGTTTCTGGTACATGCAGTGAGAGGGGTCGGAGGGAGACTGGATCATTTTGCCAAGGTACTGTAACCTCTATGTCTCTCAGTAGAAGCAGGACATCTGTTACCCAAATATTTGACCTAAGATATACACGAGTACTTAATTTTGACATTACAAATGTGGCGATATTGGAAAAACAAAATCTGGTCCACTGATAATTCAGGCATATTAGGTAATTAAATACACATTTAAATCAACTTTGCATAGTGTGAGAAACTGTTAAGAGGGAAAAATCTATCCTACAGAAAAGTTATAGAAGATCATTTAGTACTGTGTAAATCTAATCATGAAAGCTATATATACAGGTAACTAAAACCTCCAATTTGTTAACCCTTCTCTAACCCCCTCACATACACACATACATGTTTGCACGTGCACACACACATTCACATTTTGAGGTACCTAAATATTGATGTCCCAACTTGTAATAGCCTCAGACGTTCTATAGGAAACGATAGTCTACACTACCCTAAAGTAAATGTGTTTGTTATACTGAGCATTACATAATTGTCGTAGAACTGCCCCCTGCTTAAGCCTGATCATCCTGAATTGCAAACCGTCTCTCTAGGAATACTTGGGGAGCATCTAGATATAGGTGACCTAGGCAGTTGGTCTACTTGCGAAGAATAATTCTGTGTCTCTTCGAATTGAGTCTCGGGTGTTCCAAACATTAAGTTCCCAGAAAGACAAATCTCCCACTCGACCACTAGTTTTGCTGGAGTCATGCCGGTCATGTTATGTACTGATGACCTATATGCCATTAACCATAATAGTATGTGCTGGTCCAAGTCTGTTTGACTCTCGTCAACAGCTTCTTGAGTAATGTCATCTTCATGAAATGTCTTTCCAGGGCATTTCCATTAACTCAGAAACAAACAAGAGTCTTTCCTCGATGGCCATATTGGTTTTCGAATCACTCCTTTTGTCGTTTATTGGTAGTCTAAACTTCTTAGCCATAAGTCATGATACTTTTATAACAATGGTTTTAAATATTTTGGTTTTAGTTTCTTCTGTAATTTGCTTATCCCACAGGATTCCATTTAATGTAGATATAGCCACCTTTCCCAAATTAATTCTGGATTGTATTTCTTTATCTTGTTTCCAATTGGCTGTAATTTTCACCCCTAAATACCTGTATTCCTCTGTGTAAGAAATCTTCTCCATGTCTTCCTCCAATATCTAGTCTTGCTGTAGGTCACCTCTTGACATGCAATTTTGTTTTGTTCATATTTACCTTTAGTACCCATTTCTGATATTCCTGTATCAATTTCCTAGACATGTACTCTATGTCTTCAAAATCTTGAGTCAAAAGTAATTGGTCATCAGCAAATTATAATGAATAAACTGTATCACCTCCTCCTCCTATGGCGCTACAACCCAAGTCGGGCCCTGGCCTCCACCAATCTCCGCCTCCAATCTAGTCTATCCATTGCAGCCCTCCTCCAGTTTCTTATCCCCATGTCCCTCGTGTCCTCTGCAACGTCATCTTCCCACCTCTTCCTCGGTCTGCCTCTAGGTCTTGTTCCCTCCCATATACCCAACAGAGCCCTTTTGGGGTTGCTGCCATCCTCCATTCTCATAACATGTCCGGGTCCAACGCAATCTTTGCATTCTTATAAATTTTGAGACTGGTATCTCTTTATATATTTGATACAGTTCATTGTTGTATATCAGTCTCCATGAGCCATATTCTTGTATTGGGCCTATAATGCGTCTTGAGGATTTTCCTTTCAAAGGTGTCTACTATGTCGGATGTTTTCTGTGCGATTGTCCATGCCTCACACCCATAGCATAACACCGGTCTGATGACAGTCCTATATATTTTCATTTTTGTTTCCCTGTGCACTTCCCCATACCTAAATGGTGGCAGCAATGCGAAATATGCCTTGTTATCCATGGTGGTCCGTCTTTGGATCTCTGGCTCCTCTGATCCAGTCTTTGCTAGGTTCACTCAGAGATACCTGAAATTGTCAACCACTTCAATTGTGTCCTCCTCTGTCTCAATGTTGTTATGAACCAGGTCTCTATTTGTCTGGATAAGCATTTTTGTTTTATCTATATTTATGGTTAGCCCAACTTCCTTGGCTATGTTTTTAAGCTCCAGAAATATTTCTTTAGCTGCCGCGATCCGTCTTAACATGATGTTGATGTCATCTGCATATGCAGCTATCTGTACAGTTTAATATCTCACTACCTAGTGGCCGTAATTAACATGATGTTGATGTCATCTGCATATGCAGCTATCTGTACAGTTTAATATCTCACTACCTAGTGGCCGTAACTAACATGGTGTTGATGTCATCTGCATCTGCAGCTATATGTACAGTTTAATATCTCACTACTTAGTGGCCGTAATTTTTACCACTAAATATTTGTATTCCTCTGTATATCAAATTTTCCCCATCTCTTTCTCCAATATCAAGTCTTGCTGTAGGTCACCCGTTGCCAAGTAATTTTGTTTTATTCATATTTACCTTTAGTACCCATTTCTGATATTCCTGTATCAATTTTCTAGTCATGTACTGCCTGTCTTCAAAATCTTGAGCCAAAAGTAATTGGTCATCAGCAAACTGTAATGAATAAACTGTATCACCATCAAGTGGAATTTCCATGTTCCTGCACATTTTTTCCAAGTCTATTGATTTCTCCGTACACATTTTGAAAAGCGTGGGTGATAGACAACATCCCTGGCGTAAACCTTTGGTCATTTAAAACCCTGGTGACAAATTCTTTCCTATTTTTAATCTCAATATTGAATTGTTATAGTATTTTTGTATAGTTTTTATGATAATCTTAGAGCTGTTCCACAGATTGGCTAACGGTACATTGGCATAAGCTTTTTCAATGTCAATAGAAACTAAATGAAAAGGTTGTGGTCGAACCGTTTTCTTTTCAATTATTTGCTATAAGGGGAAGATATGATCTATAATTGTTCTACCAACTCTGAAACCTTGTTGTACAACTATGATGTTTAATGAAATCAGTTGAAAGAGGTTTTGGCAAGAGAGAAGAGACACTATCTCTGTCGCTGTCGGTCACATTCCCCTTAGTCAAACGTAGGAACTGTGAGGCTGTGCTCCGTTGCGTTGGTACCTTTTTCACTCCAATGCTAATCAAATGGGGATATATAGCCTGCTGTAGGTAGACTACTATTATCTCAAAAACTGTATGGTCTATATGGATGAAATTTTTTGTACCTATTTACTTAGTTTGTCTAAACGTACTGTAGTAGAATTATAAAAATATACTAAATGGTTTTTAAAAACAAAATTTTATATTTTGTACAATTAAAAAACGCAGTTATTTTTTCACAAATTTATTAATAATTAAAGTTTAAATTAACATAACATAGTAAATCTGCTTGGACTGTCTTGCATAGTAGTACTAAAGGTGTATGCAAAATTACAAGTTGTTATGTGTAACACTTTTTGTAAAAAATGTACCTAAAATTTAAAAAACACAAGTTTCGGAAAAACGCTTTCAATTTGAGTCATACTTTGATCTTTTCATCTCTTTAAAATCCACCAGGACAGTAACTTTCATCATCATTATCTTCCCTTTTCCTCTTCAACAATCTCCTATTTACTCTTTTCTTTTTGTTTTCTTCTTTGGTCTCCTTATCAGGTTTCCTTATGCGCTCTGCGTCAATGCGTTTCAAGCCTAAAATTGAAAATTTTCCAGGTTTTATCATAAGCCTTTGAAGAACATTCACTTTTCCTATAGCACCCTCATTGAAGCATATAACTGAATCTGAAACACCTAATTTAAGGGTATGAAGGCCTACAAACACTGTTTTAGGCAATCTCTGCCAGATAGTGCTGTTAAAGCTCTCGTTTGGATTCTGTGTTTTGCCATGGTGGCAGCGCTTCAACAAGTCTTCATTGGTCAAATCCCTATAAATAGGTTTTATTACATCACACACAGGTTGTGGTAGAGGATTATTATGTTTGTACACACTTCCATCTTGTTTTGATTTATTAAACTTACACCAGGTATTATCACCTGTTGGACAAAGACTGTGCATAGGTTGTAGTATGTACAGTACAGTGCATGTACATATGTGCTTGTACAGTGAAAGTATGTAGCCCATATTGCTTTTTTCATATCTTTCACGTTGGCCAAATTGTTTCTTATGGCTTTTCCATAATATGTCTGTAACTGATCAATTTCGGAACTTGTAAGTCTGCCTGTGCCACCCAAGACCTTACCACTCAACGGTTTCTTCTTAAAGTTTTGTTTTATCTTTCTGAGTCGGGTGCCCATCCGTTTCTGGACATGACCGACACATTCCAGTTTAGTTATTTGGACATTATCTCCATAGGGTTTCCTTCCCAATACAGCAGTGAACCCTTTGGAGTCACCATCTCCAAGATATTCTTTATATGTTATACCTAATTTGTTTTGTGATCGACCACACACAGCCGTGGCACCAACGACTTCCATGCCGCCACTAGATCCAGTGTAGTTAGCCTTGCAAACCTTCTTATGTTTAGACATATTTTCAGGATTTTGACTATTTACTTTATTAACACAACCACTGCAGAACTTTGATAAACACTCAAAGTCTAGAACTTTACCCGTGTCAAAGGATGTCACAGTAACGACTCCATTCATTGAGGTGTGTCCTCGCTTCTGCCATGTGCCGCCAAATGCGGCAGCAACATCTTTGCAACCATCATTTTCCAGAATAGTCTCATCAGCAGCATTCATCATTGAGGCATTACTAACTTCAGTAGTAGCAGCGAGTAGCTTTCTGTTGTATTTTGTAAATTTACAACTCGGAGGAGCTATGTTCATCACAGCGGAAAACATTTTGCCTGATTCAACTCCTTTTCCAATAGATCTGAGAGCGTATGCATATCTTACATTGATCTCATACATATTTCTCACAACTTTTAAGGACATAGCAGATGAACATTTACCACAATTTTTACATTCCAAAACCATTCTGTGGACAGTCCCTGACATGAATTTAGGATCAAGACTAAGAACAATCAGATTTTTCGCAAAATTTACATTTTGTGAAGGATCTAATACGACCTGATATTAATTCTAAGTCAACTATGAAGTTTACCTGAGTATCAGTATAATCAAAGTCTTTCGGAAGTTTAGAACCATGTAACTTTTTTGAACTTGATGACTTCTCAGAGCAAGGTTCATCAGTAGGCATAGGCCTAACTGTAGTTGAACAAACAGATGAATGTTGGTTACCCCTAAAAATTTCTTTTTGGGTTAATTTCGTGATTCTAGGCATTATCACTTAGCAACAAAACTAACACAGCACAACAAGTAACAATTTGTAAACAAGTAAACTAAAAACACAACTAAACTCACACAAATTGGAAACATAACCTATAACTCTGCGCGTGGCTGTATAACTGTCTGCTAAAATAAACACAGCTGATTGCTAGCTAAAAGATTTTTACAGTCTGACCAACCTAAATCCATTCAGGATGAAAACAAATAAGCATGAAGTAGTACCGCCACAAATAAGTATACTGTAATAAGTATATGAGCTTCATACATTAGGTATTTTGAGAAAATGACAGTTGAGGCACTTGAAACTGAGTGCGCTCTTATCTGTATTATTTTCTTACACCACTAAATGTTTTTATAACACATATAGTATTATATACTTTTTTAAAGAGGACGAAATGTAGAATAAGATTATGACAAACATTTTGTTTGCATTTTTTGACCCATAAAAGGTGCCGACCCCCTTCCACGTCATTACGTCGGCCATGTTTCGATTCCCCGCCGGGAATCTTCTGCTGGCTGCTAAGAAGCGACAGAGAGTAAAAACCACAATAGCGGCAGATGTACGCCGAACACTACCCGTAGGTTGCTTTACAGGTATCGGGTAGTGTTCGACATAGGCTACATCTGCCGCTATTGTGTTATTTATTCTCTGTCACTTCTTAGCGGCCTGCAGAAGATTACCGGCAGGGGATCAAACCCCTGCCGACGTAATGACGTTTAACAGCAACCGACCACACCTAACAGCCCTGTTTTTAGTCGTAATTTTGAATTTATTGACACCGGCCGTGAGAGCTTCTGACAAAGTTGGGGATTTAACCTACAATACTCGTTTCCTGGACACAATTATTTTTGCTGATTGTTGGTTGTATTATGTTCTTTGATCTTTATTAAAATCACAGTTTCGTCATAAGATTCTGTTTAACAAACAACTCAAAATATAATTTTTACTGTTGTGTCAGACAACGTTTAACTCTGTGATACACTTGCTACGTTTTTGCCTCCACAACGACATTTAAATAAATATCCCAGTAGCTGACTCTGCGAAACGTAATTATAAGTATTACACTACTGACTCGGAACACTAAGTTTTTATTGGTAAAAATGTAAAATTTTTACCTTATAGCCTGAACCAGTTTTTTGCTTATTATAAGCTTCGTCAGAGCTTATTGCTGTTACATTTTTACCAATAAAAAACCTAGAGATCCGAGTCAGTAGTATTATAATTATAATACATACTTATAATCAACGGACACATCATGGACAACCAAATCCAAGTATGTAAATCCATAGGCCATCCACCTAAACACAAAACTGACTTGGCAGAACAACATTTGGATAAAGAGAAAACAATTACACGCCGAGTTTTGCAAGTATTACTGTGAATGGGAAACAAGCTGTTGGTGTATAACACTGTCTTCGAACCTGTGTGGACATATGGCTTACAGCTTTGGGAAAGTTGCATCTACATCCAATACTGCCATAATGGAAAGGTTCCAGATCAAAGTGCTGCGTGCCAAAACCAACTCACTGTGGTTCATCAATGACAAAGACGTCTATAGCGACACGGACCTGCCCACAGCCAGTGAAACCATTGCAATGTGCAGCAAAAGATATGTGAAATGGCTTGAAGAGCACACAACTCCTTTATCCATAAGTTTACTGGACAAAACGTTTAAAGTTAACATTTCCTCTGGACTTATTAAGACCTTAATAGTCCAAATATATTGTACATTATATGTTACTTTTAAATAGTCGTACAGAGAACTAATCAATGGACTAAGTTCTCTTCATGCCATGTATTCTGTGAACAATTATGCTTATTGTCATGCAGTATGTTAATATTATGAGTGAGGCAGTAAGATAATATTATTTATTATCAGCTAGGTAAACATATAGTAATTCTTACTCACACATTCAACTTAAAGACATTATATTCGATTAGTTTCAAACTCAGTACAGTGGTCATCTGTGTTGTGCATAATTCACAAATACACGACAAAAAGGAAAGAATATATATTTGTGTATATTTAAGTATTGGCGCTTGATTGTGTCGTTTTGTGTGTGCGTGCGTGTGTGTGTGTGTGTGTGCGTGAGAGAGAGGGAGACAGCGAGAGTGGAATGAGAGATTTGGAGAGTGTGGTAATGTGAGTTCTAGAGAGAGAGGGTAGGAGGGAGAGCGATTATGACTACCGACATATACATAAATGTACATTAGACTATGACACTCAGTATAGACAAAGTTCTAGGTAAATAACATTTTACAATAATATAAATATTGAGTAATAACCATTTTCACATATTAGATTGGTTTTCTATAATTTTGAGTGTGTAATATTTTGTAACTCTTTAATGTAAGTTGCTAAATTTGTGCTGTTATCTGGTACATAATTCTCTAATGTATGTGAGTAGGATAGTGTAAATAGAGATGGTGAGTGTGTTAGAGTGTCACTGCAGAAAGAAACAAAGTGAGAGAGAGAGAGAGAGAGAGAGGGTGTGATTGTTGACATATACATAATTTTACAATATTCTAGAGTACTCTGTATATACTTAGTTCTCAGTAAATAATAATTTACAACAATATTATTATAATAAGTATTATACATTTTTAATTTGATAGATAGGTTTACCGTAAATTTTTGTTTGTAATATTATGTAAATTCTCTGATGTAAGTTCGTAAAGTTCTACAGTTATTGTGTAATTTAGAATTCTAATATATAATTGTTGATTACTATTTCTAAATTATCACAAATACCATTATATTATCAGTAATTTAAATTTTAATATTGTTTAAATTATGTTCTGGGATAAGTTATTATAATTTTCTCATTGTATTTAAGGAAAACATTTGATGATGTAAAACAAACTGTTTCAACTCCTTCACATATACAAGGATACACATACGCACACACACTCTCTCTCTCTCTCTCTCTCTCTCTCTCTCTCTCTCTCTCTCTCTCTCTCTCAAATACACAAAAACGTTCACTCAAATAATTCATCTGTTGTGTTTGACATTTTCTTTTGTATTCATACTTAGGTCCTGATGATGACAATAAATACTGTCGAAACATCAACACAAATAATTTAAAATTTGTGTTATACTTACTGACGGTCACTACAAAGTTAAGGAAATATTTTTAAAATTAAAATTCAAATTAGGAGGTTTAGAATTTTAGTTATTGACGTCTAATCTAACATCTACAGGGTAAACCAACTAACCTAACACAAACACTCGACAACGTCTGCACTGTCTGTCTGTTAAGATCAGGAATCCAGATGGCGACTGTTCCCAGACAATCGTGTTATCACGACGTGGAGCCCCTGCACTCCACGTGGTACTGCTTACTCAGCAGCATCAAATCGCCCTTCTTCTCGCGTGCCAACTGTTGCAGCAGATAGTTCCCTGTCCTACTCCTAAATATACTTCATAAACAATCTAATGATGAACAACCCGTGCGTGCGCATTTAACTTCAACACACTGGTTAAATTACACAAAATAGAAAAACCAATCAGACCGCTAATAAATTTCAAAAATGTAAAATAGGGTACGTTAACTTATTTCAAAACTGTAAAAAAACAGCTAAAATTACAATATAAATACAATTTTTGAAAACAGTAACCATCTTATCCAAATTTTTGATAATATTGAAATAAATACAAATACAAGATTATTTTATTTTGGTATATGAAAGAGTTATACAACTATCCCTACCCCAATTAAAGAAACAAATTAAACTCCCCATAATTTACTGAAAAACGATAATTCATTTCTCAACATGCTAACAAATAACTAACGTTTTAAAAAATAATCTAAACCAAATTATTTTATGTATAATAAAAAAAAAAACGAGCTTCTACTTCACCCATTATACCTGAAACATGCCTACAAGGCTTACATAAAAAAACACATAATATTTTAAAAACATGGACTTTGTGGAGTATTAGAGTAGGTATGTAGAAGACACCCTCTACATATTTCAAGATAATGGTCATAACGTTAATCAAATTTTTAATTTAATTAATAAGCTCCATAACAATACACAGTTTACTATGGAGTATGAAACAGAAAATAAATTAAATTTTTAGATATTGTTACAACGGTGTACTTGATTGTCATATGGTACAGTGGAAAACAAAATACAAGACACCAATAAAGTCACTAATCACCAGCTTTAATTATCACAATTAAACAGTTTGTAATCAACAAGATAGTCTCTTACTCAAATTAAATAAAAATTGTTCACACACAATAAAAATGTCAACTACTAGAGTACTGCACAATTATAAACAAACAACACTTCGCGACAATACTACGAACCGCACTAGAATAAATCGAACCAAAAACTGGTTGGTAAGTGCAGCTGTCGTAGTTTGAATAGATGACACAAGTGTTCCAGAATAGTCCATAATACATGTCAACAATAATGGAGCGTAATTGATTCCAGCCTTGACACAGTACGCGCGGCCAGCGAAGTCTGGAACAGTCTGGCTAACGCAAGTTGAGGTAACGTACCCACACAGCATTACAGCCGGGCTCTGCTGGAATAGCCGAGAAATGCGTAGCATGTTTTGTAATGTCGTAGCATATTATTATTACAAACAATCACATTATATTTGAATACATTGTAGCCTTCAGTACAGCCTACAGAAAACCTACTCAAACTTCTTTAATTATTCATAAAAATATAATCCATCCTCCTCAATATAAATCTGCTGCATTTAATATGATCATATAGAATAAGTTACACCCCTTTTAACAATGATTTAGAAAAACCAAAATAAAAAAGAAAATTATATGTGATACTGGAATACATAACCCAGAAAGCATAGATAACATTGAAACAGAATTAATGTAAAGATATTAAATAATTCTTTCAAAAATTAAAAAATATAACATTAAATATGTTCATACAATATAGGCTACACAGGCACTTTAAATCATAAAATTTCAAAATTATCCAGTAATAAAAGTATAAAAATTTCGTATAATATTAATAAAACAGGTTTTGACAGAATGAAACTTCAAATAATTCATAATTAAATTGGCATGTATTAAAATTCAAAGCCCAGGCTGTAAGGTATTCTGTGTAGGCAACATTAAAAAGTGTTTAAAAGATACCCTTATTCAACACAGAAACTAATTATTAAAACCATAAATTTACTAGTCAAATTTGCTACCGTACTCACACGCATACAAATAAACATATATCCCAAATTTACAAAATATTACTTTATTAAAACATATACCGGTATCGAAATTTAAAAAAATAAACCTTCAGAAAAATTTATAAATATTTATAGGTACGAAATAAGTAATAAATCAAAATAGGAACAAAAACAAGTTAACAAAAAAATTATTACATTTGCAAAACTATTAATTTCATAAAATAATGTACTTTTGTATTACAACTATCTACGTTTTTATGTAAGATATTTAAATACTGTTCTACTCGCTCGTCGTAGGTACAGTGGAAACCAAATACAAGACACTAATTAAGTCACTAATCACCAGCTTTAATTTTCACAGTTAAACAGTTCGTAATTAACAACACAGTCTCTTACAACAAATCAAATAACAATTGTTCACAAGCAATAAAATGTCCACTAATATTATACTAAAATTTGTACAGGAGAGGGATTGACGTTTGCAATGATGTCATCACCATTGCCACTCGCAACCACGTGTTTCTGTTGAATGTCACCAAAGCGTAAGTTTCGTTACTGCATTCAATCAAAACATACTTCGCCCAGACTAAACAAATCCAGTACGAGCAGACTAAATATGTATTACCCTACTTAAAAACGAATATTTATTCAGTTGTAACTACAGATAATTCATAAACTAAAACTATGAATTCTTACGATAATAATAAACTAGAACTTATTTAACTTCAGTGTTTTTGTTTAATTAACTTCAAATGTTCAGTATCTTTAATTTTTTGATTTAACGATAAATGTGACAATGTGCAGTCATCAACTTAGTGTATAAATATGTGTAAATAAAGTAAAAATTAACAATAATGAAAAATATAAGACAGCAAAATAAGAGTCAATGTTTTGTTTTTATTACTTTTACCATAAAAACAAAACTGAAAATTAAATTATTATTAGGCTACCTGTCTGTAGTTTTCCGCCTGTGCCGTTAATCTAAAGGTGTTACACCACATATGTCGCTAGCAGAGTCACTCGAGTCACTGGATTCTGTGCCCAAATTTATTACCAGTTGTTCCACGGCGTCTTCTAATATTCCTTCGTTGCTCCATGCTTCGTCAATCACTTTCTTTGTGTGCGTCAGTACTTTTCCCCAACCGTCTGCAGTAACATTCGTAATACCCTCGCGTATCAATTTTTCTACTTCAGTTCCTGTAATGGTTTTATTATTTCTTGGTACATATCCCTTTACTTGTGCCCAAATTAATTCAATGGGGTTAAAATGACAATGATAGGGTGGTAATCTTACTACTTTATGGCCATGTTCTTGTGCTACTTTGTCAATTACGTATTCCGGAAATCGGGGTTTACAACCTGACACCAGCTCCGACAGCTCTGCTTTTTTCATGCTAACAGTGGTAGAAATGTTATGTTCATGAAGCCAGTGAATAATTTCTTCTTTACGTGTAGTAAATGTTGGCGCTTTGTCGTATATAACCGAGTGATAAGGGGCGTTATCCATTGCAATAGTTGACGGTACTGTGAGGTTTTTTAATGACGAGTCTGTGAACCACTTGGTAAAGTTTTCAGAGTTCATTTCTTCTTGGAAGTCACTTGTTTTCTTTGACCTAAAGGCATAAAAACAGTTAGGTATGAAACCTTTTGATGTCCCAGCATGTACAATAATATATCTACCCCCTCGTCCTAAAGGTATTTTCATTGTTCCTTCCACAGTATCATCTGTCCAGCCTTTTCGTAAACTGTGACCTATATTTACCCATGTTTCGTCTGACCAGACTATGTCTTCAATAGATTTAGTTTGAATTTCTCGTAGAAATCTACAACGTAAAGCAACTACACTTTCACTTTCCATAAGAACTTTTCTGCCCGAAATGTTTGTAAACTTAAAACCGATATTTTGCATTACTTTCCTAACAGATGATTTAATACCGGCAAAAAGATCATCTGCTGCTAACGACTTATGAAGTTTATTTATTGTTGGGTGCTCTTGTCTACAATAGTAGGCCTAGCTATAAATGTGCTGTCGAATTGCATTTTCTTGGAAAGGATCTAACTTCGTAACTCTTTTGTCTATAGTTCCTTTTTTATTAGGTGCTTGAAACTTGGGCTCTGTGTCACTAAAATCAATAAGAAGATCGTGTTTCTCTTTTCCTATACCTACTATAAGATTCTTCCCTACTTCGTATGCGGCAGCTGTAGTCTACGCTCTAAAACTTTATTAACGGAAATTAACGGCCCCCGTTTGCTTTTTTTTTTTTTAATATTCAAGTAGTACTGAACAGATAAGTTGTCTTGCCTGTCCATTAAATACTTTACTTTTTCTTGCCTTGCGTATAGCTGAAGCACTCGTACTGGCGTCGGACATAGCTGAATGGATAATATTAACAATCACTATCACTTAGTACACTAAATACTTAAATTTTACCACAAAATCACTTCAGAATATTAGACTAATAATCACCAAATTTAAAAAATATCCCATGCAACTGCACTAAAATATGATAATATTGTAATTTTTATAACTGTTAAATTTCACTAACATCAAACAGAATAAACGCACTACTATAGGCCTACTGTAGGACAACAAGTACGAGTTGTCAACACTAGTTTCGGCCAATCAGACCGCTCTAAACACCACTTCCCCACTCACTTGCAGACAAACGTCAATCCCTTGTAACGTTACTGTGGAACGTTATAAATTAATTCAATATGTACAATATATACTTATATAAATTAATGCAATATGTGTAATATGTAGATAAAACTTAATTATTAATCGTAGTTATAGAGGTATGAGAAGATATGAAATTGTAATACACATAAATGTAAGTAATACGTAGAACAAAGAATGAACAGGGCGATGCTTGTGTGCCGACAGTCTGCCGCCAGCCGAAATAAAAATACAATAGATGACTGTACCTAGTATGTCATAAACGCATAAATTGTTTTGTGCATCGAAAACAGCAAAAAACTAGCAAGTACCGTTAGGAAAAGCCGGTCGATGTCCTTCAGAAGACAAAAGATGACAGCCCAATATTTATTACGATTTTAGAAAGTAGCGTCGTTTTTAACAGCTAAGCGACCACGCGGTAAAAAATAACGTGCCCGCACTGTTTAACAAATAAGAAAAAGCGTCAGTTCTGCGCGCGTGAAAATAACGAGACAGGAATGGAGAATTTCAAATTCACCGGGGAATATTTCAAACTCTGGCCAATGAAAGTGTCTTCAACCAGAAATGTGGTGATGGAGCCAATAGCAAAACTATAAAAAGAGAGACGCAAGCGAAGACGAGGAGTTCTTTTTAAGTAAATTCCGAGACAAGCACGCGAAATCTGCGTTGATCTATACAGACTTTCAGTAATCTAGCGGAACGTCATAATAGTTTGTTATTTAAACGTATAGATTAGATCACTAATTAAAAATCGCGAAGTAACACGTTACAGTATCAAGAAGAGTATTTTATTAGTGCGTGTAAAGTACGTAAAGGAAGATTTGTCATAAATCTGGAATCCTGCAAACAAGTAACATATAAAATCTTAACAATTCAAAATTCTAATATACCAACATAAAATTTAATATCTACCATAAGTATAACTCATCTCATTCTCAAAAGACCCACGGGAGTTCAGATACAACAATGCAATTTATGTAATATGACATACTAGAAAGTTATTATTAGTAATCATTGTATAATTAAGGGGATGAATTGAATATCGTAGTAATAGCATTTTAATATGAGTCGTATACTGCAGATACAAATTATTAAGAACGTTGTATTAGTTAGGGAATATTATGCGATGTGTTAATTAAATATTGAATATATATATCAATACAAAACATGACACAATATTCAAAGCACTCAATATTGAAAATGCACAAAAAACTAACACATACACCACAATCACACACAATAAAACCAATTTGAAATACCAGAAGCCAACAGGAAGCCATAATAATAATAGTCAACCAACAACACATATGTACTTCACCAGACAAAAAAACCGGAAGGCTGAGGATGGGTACAAGATGGTACCCGAAACATGTTCCAAAAAAGGAAAAAAAATAACATCTTGAGGTAAATTTAATTATAAATATTTAATGTAATATATATATATATATAATTTTTGATACTTTCAATTTGTTTCTTCTGCAAGTAGTATAATTTTGTATATCCTTTTTTAAATTCTTTTATAAAAAGAATATACAAAATTATACTACTTGCAGAAGAAACAAATTGAAAACATCACAAATTATATAATTACTGCAAGAAACATCGAGTTACTAATATAGAAAATTATATATATATATATATATATATGTGTGTCAGATGAATAGAATATAATACTGTAGCTTGTTAACTGAAGAATACAAAATAATAGCGATCGTAAAGAATCATAATACGTTGAAGCTAGTGGTAAAAGTATATTAAACATATCAATAATGTTCTGTTAAATATCATAATGTTATGCCTTAGTTGTAATAAAATGGAATAATATAGTATATCGGTATCTGAACTGAACGAGTTTTTCTTTCTTAGTAAACCCTGGGATACTCTGCTCTGGCGCCCAACCATATTAATGAATTACATAATAATGAGTAGACGTATTTAGTAACAAATATTAAAAATTTAAATCATACATAAAATAAATCTTTAATATAATCAACATCAAAAACAAGAGCTCTTCAGAAAGTATTATATTTGTCGCCAGCAATGTGGTGCAGTTGTAAAACACTTTATAATACCCTCTCCAGTAAAAATTTTAGTATAAACAGAATTGTATTACAATTGTCCCGCCCGATTATTAAACACTTCATTAATAATCACTTGTAAGCACCCGACAATAAACTCAGACCGCACTGTAAATATATCGCAACTAACACTGAAACTAAGGCCGCTGCCGCCATGTATTTATACCTCCGCTCACGGACCAGAACGTTCCAAACCACGTCTTAGCGCCAGTGTATACTACGTAATTAATTGCGGCCGTGACACTGTCCGCGCGGCTGGCGGCTTCGAGAAAAGTCTCGCGAATGCGTTGAGAGTCGCGTACACCACCGCATTACATTCTGGATCCATCTGGAACGTTCGATAAACACGTAGATTGTTCTGTGATGTCTACGTAGATTGTCAGTGTGATGTGACACTGGCCCCTCCTTAAGTCTGTTCGTCCCGAACTGGTAACCCGTCTCTGAAGTAGTACTTAGCCAGGCGATCTAGGTAGACGACTTTGAACTTTCGCTGTCCTTCCTGTTGAATCAGATAAACAATATCGTTGATTCTTTATTTCACAGTATAGGGTCCTTCCCAGTTAGTTTGCAACTTAGGTGAGCGACCACGACGGCGCTTTGGGTTGAACAACCAGACCTGATCTAATTCTTGGAAACCAACAATATTGCTGCGAATGTCTTACCGAGTTTTCATTTTATCACTGGCAATCTTCAGCCGTCCTCATATCAAGCGATTCATTTTTCGCAGTTGGTTTTCTAATTGCGAGGAACAGGTCTGTGGCTCTTGGGACTAAATCTCTGATGATCCGAACATCAAGTCTCCAGGAAGACGAATCTCCCGCCCAAACATCAATTTTGCTGGTGTCATGCCTGTTGTATCGTGTACTTATGATCTATACGCCATGAGGAATAGCGGTATACGTTGGTTCCAGTCTGTTTGGTTCTCGTCAACAACTTTCGAAAGATGTTGCTCAAGTGTCCTATTAAATCTCTCAACCATCTTGTCAGACTGAGGATGCAGAGGCGTTGTCCTGGACTTTCGAATTCCGATTAGACGGCATAATTCTTTAAACACTCTTGATTCGAAATTTCTCCCTTGATCTGTTGTGAACTAACTCCTTTGCCACAGTTGTAACCTCCTGATTTGGAATTGCGTACGCTTCCACCCACTTAGTAATCTAGTCACCTACAACCATGATGTACCGGTTTCCATTGTCAGTAACTGGGAATTGTCCAGCAATGTTTATGGCAATTCTCTCGAAAGGAAGTCCAACTTTATATTGTCTCATTTTTCCCCTGCTTCAGGTTTGTGGGCCCTTGCTTGCAGCGCATATTTCACACGTCCGCACCCATTCTTCTACGTCGTGGCGATGATGAAGCCAATAGAATCGCTTCCGTATTTTGCCAAAGGTTTTATTAACGCCAGGATGGCCTCCAGACGTCCCATCATGCATCTCCTTCAAAACAGACTGCACTTTACTTCGGGGACCTATCAACTGCATGACCACGTCTCGTCCATCTGCACTTCCCAAGCCCTTTTCAGCAATCAGTTTTCTAAGGTAAGAGAATCCCATTGTGCCCAGTAGCCTTTAAGCACTTCGGAACCATGGCAGATATCTTGCCAGTACGGGCGGCGACCTTCCTCTTTTGCTGTCGGGATCGGTCCAATGTCTTCATCAGTCATCTGTTCTTGCCGACAGTCTTGTGTTGTCCAGCCGTCTGTCAGGAAATTTACAGGTGATGGCTTGAACATATTCGCTTGAGTTTTTCTCTTCCTTTCTGTGGCACTGTCAGCAGTCTTCCGGGCACGGTCTTCGTGATAAGCCATTTGCATTATCATGCAGGCGCCCCAGTCGATGTTGTACCTTGAAGTTGTACTCTTACAGACGTTCGAGCCACCTTGCCAACTGTCCTTCCGGATTTTTAAATCTCAAGAGCCATGCAAGCGCGGCATGGTCGGTACGTAGTGAAAACTCTCTTCCATAGAGGTATTTATGGAAGTGCTCCAAACTTCTGACAATTGCCATCAACTCTCTCCTTGTAACACAATAATTTCTCTCTGGTTTAGAAAGCGTCTTGCTGTAATACGCTATTACTCGTTCTTCACCGTTTAAACTGCTCCTAGACCAGTATTGCTTGCGTCTGTGTCTACAATGTACTTCCCTTCGGAAGCTGGAAAAACGAGAATTGGCTGCGAACATAATGCAATCTTCAAAGTCCTAAATGCTTGATCACACTATCTCAACCACTGGAAGTTTCGTTTATTTTCCGTTAGCTCATGTAGTGGTTAATCAATTTTAGCGAAGCTTTTCACAAAGCGTCTGTAATATGAGCATAACCCCGGGAAACTCCGAACTTCGTGTTTACTCTTCGGCACTGGCCAGTCTCTTACGATGTCTAATTAATTAGGATCCATGCTAACACCCGCTACCGAAACCAGATGGCCCAGATACTGTACTTCCTTCTGGAATAGAGAACACTTCTTCGGGCTCAGCTTCAGTTGTGCACCGTGATTTCTAGTTAGAACCTCCTTAAAGTTTTCTAAATGTCTTTGAAAATCTTCCCGATGACTATGACATCGTCTAAATAAACAAGGCAAGTTTTCCACGTAAGGCTTCGGAGTACCAGGTCCATCAATCTTTCAAATGTTGCCGGTGCATTACAGAGTCCAAATGGCATGACGTTAAATTGTAATAAGCCACTTGGGGTCGAGAAAGCGGTCTTTTCTTTGTCTTCTTGATGAAGACCCACTTGCCAATATCCACTCTTCAGGTCCAATGAGGAAAACCACTGTGCTCCGGACAATGTGTTGAGTGTATCGTCAACGCGAGGTAATGCATAGCAGTCTTTCTTTGTAACGTCATTTAACCTCCGGTAGTCTACGCAGAAACGCAATCCACCATCCTTCTTCGCTACCAGCACTACAGGAGGAGTCCAAGCACTTGACGAAGGTTCGATTACTCCCTCTGTCATATGTCCTGTACTAACCGAGACATTTCCTCTTGTTTAGATAATGGAGGCCTTCGAGGAGGTTGGCGTATCGGTTTTGTGTCCCCGGTATTGATGCGATGTTGCACAAGAGAGTTTCTTCCCAGTGACTGTCCTCGAACTGTAAAACAATCTTTGAGTTTATGTAAAAACTGTCTGAGTTCTTTTACCTTACCACTTGAGAGGTCGTTATAAGATCTGTTCAATAATTCTTGCAGTTCCTCTGGTAATTTGGAATTATCCGAAGCACTGGATCTTCGTTGCGTTATTCCGGCTACCCAGGCGACAGGATTCAATTTGCCTAGGAGCGTATTGTTTTGTAAAGCAATAGCTTGATCCAAAATATTCGCCACTGTAATAGGTACATTTCCGGTTTCGTCAGGTTTTATTAAATTTCTGGCAGTTAGATGCCCGTTGTGCTGACTACCTGGGGTTCGAATATAGAGCACTGGTTGCCCCTAGCATCTACATCGGTTCTAACCATGATGATATTTTCGGACTTTGGCGGAACAATTACGGCCACTTGGTTTACGACGTCCTTCGATTTTTCTGCTGTCGTCATTGTTGAAAGCATTACCTCTTCGCCTCCGATTCTCAAGACATTGTTTCTGAGGTCGACTATGAATCCGTATGCGTTCATAACGTCCACACCAAGAATTGCTTGATCCACAATGTCTGCAACAAGTACTTGATGATTAAACTCAAGTCGACCGAGGCGTAGGTGTATCTCCACTTCTCCATACAATTTTTACAGGCCGTCCAGTAGCTATTCGCAAGCTGTAAGAGCAGCAGATTGGCTTGAGATCTTCCACGACGTCGGGCAGCACAATGGAAACTGTTGCACCTGTGTCAACTGTAATCGTGGTTGGCCTTTCATGAACGAATCCAGTAACCACCAAGCTCCCGCTGTTTTTCTGAAGTGTAGAAATTGCGTATTGTCTATGGGCTTCGTTCCTCCAGTTAGTCAGCACACGCCCCGTTGTACCGACTATTGCTCGTTTCCCTGCTGCTGAATTCTAACCCGACAATCTTGTTGTAGGTATCCAGGATTCCCACATCTATAACACTTTGTTCTTCCATCCTACCTTATTTTATTCTATGGCGCCGACCGGCAAGTTTCTGTTCCTTGTTCTTCTTCCTCATCGTCTGTGCCGTCGCGATCTTTTAGCGCGCACTTTATGACTTGTCCAACCAGACCCTGATTTGGCGGCCTTAAATTGCAAAGCATGTACCAGGGCGTCCGCACTGTTCTGGTGTCTTGCCATTCGTAACACTTGCTGTAGTTCGTTAACTCGGACACCGGCAGTATATATCTGCATCGCAAAACCCTTTCAAAAATCTTCTGGTGCTTCAGGAGAGGCCGGTCTAATTAGTCTGTCGATATTTGTTTCAAACTCTTGAAGGCTCTCCCTGAATGCTGTCGCCTTGCTCTCAACTGGGTGCAGTACACATCTCGCAAATGTTTATCACCATGCCGTAATTCCAGAGCTTTTATCAATTCGGCATAGGTGTTTTGGCTGTCAGGCGGCATTTTCTGTAGTAATTCTGCTGCAGGTCCTTTTAGTGCAAGAACGAGTGAAACAGCCTTGTCTTTCTCTGTTCAAATATTTGCGCATGCAGCAGCTTCGAATTAGCGTAAATACGTCGCCCAGTGCGTGTTACCATAAAAGGTTGGGGCCTTGACATGAACTGTCCCAACCGTAGGCGAGGTGACCTTTTCTATTGACTTACTTTCTGCGTCTTTCTCTCTCTTTATCATTGGTACAGTCTGTTCAAAAATTGGTTTTGGTTGTATTTTCATGAACTGTTCAACTTCATTTTTAATCTGCTGTTTTAGATTTGTAATCGAGTTTTCTATGTTTGTTGACATAGCTTTTTCCACACTCGAGACAGATTTTTCTACTTTAGCTATTTTTAATGTCATTGATTCTTGTGCCTCTGATATTTTAGTAACTTGTTTATTAAGCTCACCTCTTATTAGACACAACTCTGCAGTACTGCGTTCTTGCATCTGTTTCTGCTCCTGTATTAATGCTTTGATGTCTTCTGTTTCACGCTTCCGTTCCTCTGTCTCCTGCTTAATTTTTCATCCTGTTGTTTTTCTGCATCTTCCGCCTTCTGTCTGAGTTTCTCATCCTGTCTTTTTTCTGCTTATTCCTGTGTCTGCGGCAGCAGTGTTTGTAAAGGTTTCATCATCTGACTGGCATCCATGTTTTCCGATTAATTACGAATTACACTCGTCTTGTACAAAGTGTCCATTGTCTCCACTGTTAACCGTTTTATCCCAGTTCTGACACCACTGTTACGACGGTCTACTTGATCGTCGTAGGTACAGTGGAAACAAAATACAAGACACTAATTAAGCCACTAATCACCAGTTTTAATTTTCACAGTTAAACAGGTCGTAATTAACAACACAGTTTCTTACAACAAATCAAATAAAAATTGTTTACACGCAATAAAATTTCCACTAATATTAAACACAATTGTATTACAATTACCCCGCCCGAGTGTTAAACACTTCAATAATAATCACTTGTAATCGCCCGACAATAAACTCGACCGCACTGTAAATATATCGCAACTAATACTGAAACTAAGGCCGCTGCCGTTAGGTATTTATAAATCCGCTCACAGACCAGAACGTTCCAAACTACGTCTTAGCGCCAGTGTGTGTACTACGTAATTAATTGCGGCCTTGACACAGTCCGCGCCGCTGGTGGCTTTCGAAAGAAGTCTCGCGAATGCGTTGAGAGTCACGTACAGCACCGCATTACATTCTGGATCCCTCTGGAACGTTCGATATACACGTAGATTGCTCTGTGGTGTCGTAACAACACTTAACATAACAACAGCTGTCATTAAACTTTGATTTTAAATTTACTTACCTATTTCATTTAAGAGCTACACTATCCAGCGCCAAATACCATCTACACATAATACGGTAGATTCGGTTATCATTTAATTCATATTTTATTTATTTTTACCTACTTCTTGTTTATATAACTATTAAAACTTATAAAATGTGTTGTCACGTTTTATGCGAACCTTTACGACAAAATATCTTAAAATTTTGTTTATTTTTGTAGCCAAATGATTTTATTTTCGGCATAATTTTATTTTTGTGTACACGGATGTGCAAACAAAATTCTCACTGTTGTTGTTTTAGTTCTGAGAGTTTGGGAACTCAGGCCTTTAGCCCAACGACGTCAACCAAGTGTTGTTCCAGTATATGTTCGGTTCTCACCTACAGCCTAGATACTCAGTGACAGTGTAAAATGTTAGGCCTATTGAGATTGGGCGGCATACTGCCGTAACAGGAGCTTGCTTTTTAGTATAGCTTTAGGGCTGTAGAAGTAACCGAATATACAATTATCATAGAATTTCCATATATAATATACTAAATGTAAAACTGTATGCTTGTATACAACTTTCATATCTAGTATTTCATATTACATTAGTATATTGCTGAGCCAGTACAGAAAGCTCTGCATGTTTCTCGGCTATCACAGCAGAGCCCAGTTGTACCGTTTGTGTGCGTACGTGACACTGAACATGCGAGGCAGTGCTAAGCAATGCGGAACATGCTCGTGCATTCGATAGTGTGTTGTTCTACAAGCTTCTCAACTAGCCCAACGGTGCGTGTTTGTGGCTCTTGTCCGCATCGTTGTTCCGTCTGCAACAGCAGCGCCTGGTAATCTTTTATCATCTGAATGCTACCCATTGCTCACCAACTACACTAGTCTTGTACAAAGTGTCCACTGTGAACGGTTCATTGCTACCCATTGCTCACCAACTACACTAGTCTTGTACAAAGTGTCCACTGTGAACGGTTCAATGCCATCCATTGCTCACCAACTACATAGTCTTGTACAAAGTGTCCACTGTGAACGGTTCAATCCCACTTCTGACACCACTGTTACGACGGTCTCCTGGTACAGTGGACAACAAAACACAAGACATCAATTAAGTCACTAATCACCAGCTTCAATTATCACAATTAATAATTTGTAATCAACAAGTTATTCAACAAGATTAAACTTGTACAATAATTCAAGTTAGTCTGTCCACACAAATAATAATGTCAACTATAAATAATTCCTCACTAAAACCACGTTTCACTGATACACCACTGTGTAAATCGTTCGACATAAAACTGAAAACTAAGTGGCAGGTGTGGACTATTTATAGTCTGCAGGCTTCTATAATATGTGTCCTTAACAAGCAATCAAAAATTCTAGAGGATACTTCAGCGCGGCGTTGGTAGAGACACGCACAGTTGAGCTAATTTAGAAGCTTGTCGAACAACATTATCGAAGGTACTAGAATGTTCCATACTACGTAATGACGCCTCGCATGTTAAGTGTCACATAGGCACACAGACACTACAGCCGGGCTCTGGTGTGATAGCCGAGACACACGTAGAACGTCCTGTACTGGTGTAACAATACGATTACTGAAGCAGCATTGTCTCACTGTTTGTCTACGCGATTGACGACTGTCTTTGTTTAAAATTAAAAATACTTAACACTTATTTTACAACTCTCAAGGTATACTCTGGAACCGAATTGCTGCAAATACGTAACGCTCTCGGAAATTCGAGAACGGCATTCTACGCGTTTCTCGGCTGACCGAACGAGTGCAACGTCCTTTCAAGGTCGTGCACTGGCGTAGCCTCCAGACTGTTTGAGCTCTTGTAACTACGCACATTATGTCGGCATGCCACCGGGAATATGAAACATTATTCTGGAAACTCTGTGGGAAATATACAAGCTACAGTGGCCAGCTTAGATTGTCAGTTCCACCTGTCGATATTGTAGCTTGAGGGTCTAGTGATTGTTGCTGATTAGTGATAAGTTTCATAGATGACCAGCAAGAGTAAATATGAATATGGTCGCCTACTCCATTGTTCCGGGGTGGGGCGGGATAAAAAAGATGTTCGGTGGATTGACACTGTACAAGACGAATTGGACAAGAGGACCTTGTTAGGGATACCCCGGTGACAGAAGCCTTGGGCAATAAGTCTCCTTGACTTGCGAGCTCGAGGGGTTGTGGAGGGAACGTGGGGCTTCGGCCCCTACCATCTTATTAGTGATAAGTGATTTATGTGTTTATTAGTACAATATTTTAATAAGATGACATTATTACTGGGTGCGGATAAATTTAACTTGAATTATTGCAGCTTGTTGATTTAAAGTTGTTTTTGTGACTAATTAAAGCCGTTAATTTTGGACCGCAGCAACCACAGCCTCAGCCGCAGCAGCACCTCTGGAGAAACCTGCCCCGTCCAGGGAATGTTCTGAAACTGGACATCGATAACGGCCATTACGCTCTGCTGTACGACGTGTATTCACGATTTCAAATCTCGTCCCGTAGAACTCAACCCAACGTACTTCTAACACCGACCGAGTTCATAGCGAAAGCACCGCTATTCGTCTTCAATTTTAGCAGACAGGACGAGTCGCTCAAGTCTTCGCCGTGTGACGTCAGATTGGAATTTGAGTCCTCGAGCATTTCCCCGCTCAGACCGCGGCCTACTGCACGATACTGCACGATTCGCTCAACGTATACACTCCGCTGCCTAACACGGTGCGCAGACACAAATAAACGCGCGCACGCTGTATATTATTTTCCCTTTTTTGCTGAAAAAATAGTATGTTGCTTTTTTTTCTAGCACAAGGATATTATGTGTGTACACACAACTTTTCATGTATGTGTTTTTTATATTAATAAATATAGACGTTTATAACAATTTCCGTGTTCTTTATTTTCTTAATGCCCTCCCGATCTTAGCGCTCTTTCCTATGTTACGAACGGTGGGAGGGGGAAGCGTCTCCGATTGGACGGTATTTCCCCCGCACGCTGACTATTCTTCGCTCAGTGTTTCATCGGTGCGAGTCGTAGTAAGTTTCTGGTAAATTACTAGTTGAACACAATGTTGTTTTATTTAGCATCATTTCGATTCACAGAGACAGAGCAAACATCGCGTCGGTTGTATCAAACGGCTTGCATAAAAATAACAGCCGTTGTCTACCCTCCTTCCGTTCTCACACGCTCGGCGGAAGTCGATTACATCGCCATGTCTAGTTGGATAAAAAGTAACTGCCGCCGTCTAGGCGACTACCCCCTTCTGTTCCCACACGCGCGGCGGGGGTCGATTACATCAGCCTGTCTAGACGGTTTGCAACCTGTTTAACACGGACAAATATAACTACTGCCGTCTAGTCGACCCACACCCCACCCACTCAGCCTCTGAACACGTGTGAGGACGGCTTGCATCCTGTTTCACAGGGTTAAAAATAATCGCTTGCTGCACATCGTCTGGTTCACGATCCATCGTTCCCGGTGGACAAAAATAACCGCACCGTCTGGTTTCCCCCTCCACCGCCCCCGTCGATTGCAACAGCCTACCTACTTCCATCGGAACGAAGGAGAATTATTGTTTCAGACGTTGACAGACGCGCATGCAATTACAAAGTCTTCCTTGGAAATGGCTTCCTTCATTACTAAGTTTGCTGCCATCAGCGCTATACAGTACAATTAACGAACCCGTAATGGGTGTAAAATATCCCATAGAACAACTTCAGAATATAGACAGTAAGTACGGGAATGCCGTACTCGCCACAATTCGTGAGTACACGGACGATAAATTAAAATATCGTGTTTACCTTCCAAAAAGATACGCGGGAGTGTTCGTAGACGAGGAGCTGAAACATTTAGCACCGTACCGCGGACAAACGACAGGGCATACGTGGCGGGAATCTTAGATTAACGCCGCCTGTTTTTACAGATATTATGAACTAACAATTATGGTTTGCTTAAATTTGTATTTCATATTGTATGCATTCTTTAACTTTTAATATAGGGTGCTTACATGTATTTCGTTTGTTTAATTATATGTAATAGTCACTACACTTCATTGTGCGTACGTGTGTGCGCGTTATTACATATTATGTATTTTAACTTGTAGTTTAGTGTGCTTACGTATATTGCAATTGTCTTAATTATACGAAATTGTCACTTCATATCATTGTGCGTGCGTGCGTGCGTACGTGTGTGCGCGTTATTACATATTATGTATTTTAACTTGTAGTATAGTGTGCTTACGTATATTGCAATTGTCTTAATTATACGAAATTGTCACTTCATATCATTGTGCGTGCGTGCGTGCGTGTGTGTGTGTTTACATATTATGCATTTTTAAACTTGTAATATAGTGTGCTTACATGTATTTCAATTGCTGAATTATACGTATATGCCTTAAAATTTCATTGTTTTTACTTTTAAAAGTCCTTTTCACAAGTGTGAACATTAACAATATTTTAAAAACAGTACATTACGCCAATGTACAGGCTCGTGCGGTCGTTGCGTACATACCGTTCATGTATTATTACATACATACAATTAAAAAAAAATTCATTTGTTTTTTAAATAATTGCATGATGGTAATACACTACTTGTAAAAGAAACTATAGAATAATTTTAAACCAACGACCGTCACATGCAGAAGAAGAGGACACTACACCATTTTACAACGACCGCCAGACGCGGAAAATACTACCTTTTTTTCACAATATATAATTACCACAGACACATACATTTCATTAAACATAACCTCCATGCATGATGTGTGTTACACAATTTTTGCAAGTGAAGTGGTTTTCAATTATGCGCTGCATACACGCGGGACATTACGCACAAGTCGTCAAGAGTTTCTACGACGACCGCCAGATGCAGAAGAATAACACACTACACTTTTTTACTACATTCGCCCAATGCTGAACACACTACACTTTTTTACTACATTCGCCCAATGCTGAACACACTACCCTTTTTTTTACAATATATACTTACCACAGACACATACATTGTCATTTAACATAACCGCCTTCACCGCCAAATTTCAAATTCACCCCCACCATTCATACACAACCAAACACTACTATGCCCGCCAATACACCTCACACAGCTTCTTCACCGCCAAAATTCAATTTTACTTCCACCAATCATACACAAACAATCACGACAATGCCGACAATACACGTCACAATGCTTTTCCAACATGACGACTTTTCCAACATGGCCGACTCCCCACCACGACTTTTCCAAAATGATTGACATACCCAAACAATCACACGTGGCAACCCCACCACAGTCACGTGGAACCGCCCACTTACCCCACCACCATCATATGGTATCGCCCCACAGTCACGTGGTACCCCCATCACCGACACGTGATCCCCACCTACCCCCGCCGCAGTCACGTGACCCCCCACCAAACTGCACACTCGCTCCATCTCACTTGCACTCAGTGTATATGCATTCGCTCTCACTCGCACTCATTTGTAAGGTATTGAGTTAGAACTCTCATTGCCACCCTACTTACAAAGGAAAGTTGGATTTTATAGTAAATTAAATTAAACCGTTTTAAATAAAGCATTTAAGATGTGGGTTTGGTGAGCAATGGAAAAAGTGAGATGGGTTGATGAAGTAAGGAACGATGAAGTTTTCAGAAGAATAGAGGAAGAGAATCCTGAAGGTAATAGAATATAGTAAAGGGAATTGGTTAGGTCATTGTTTAAGAAGAAACTGATTGCTTACAACTCCCATGGAGGGTGTCATAGATAGGAGAAAAAAAAGAGGACGTAGAAGAATAAAGTTAATAGATACCATTAAAATCAGAGAGTGTTACGAAGAAACAAAAAGACTGGCATGCGATAGGACAGCTCGGAGAGCTTTTACTATTTAAAGACTTGCCTCAGGGCAGAAAACCAAATAATAATAATAAGCTAAATAAGTTTAATGGTCTTTAAGTGAAGTTATAAATTTTATTTTAAATCTTGCGGAGCTAAACTACTGAAAACTAATTTCTGACATGTAAAAATCAACACAGAATTATCAGTTATGTTGATTGTTGGCATTAAATTGGAATGTATTGTGGCCCAAATTATATAATCATAAAGATAGTATCTTCAACTTAATTTTTTAGTTCTTTTTTGCAGTGAATTTGTTTGCAATAAATCTAGAGCTCAGTGACATTGTTAAGATTTATTTCAGTGTTGCACCTTGCCATGTAAACACTGTTTGAACAACTGAAAATCGCTACGATCTATTGTAAACGTTTTGTTGCTTACACAACTAACAAGAGAAGATAAGCTATCGGCATGGATAACCATACATGACTTACATGTTCTAACATTTATATTTAAAATCATTTTCGAAATGAAGTATTTCCATAGAAACTATTTCTTCTATTTCTTGCTCAGCCTTAACCACAGTACTGTGGTCACTAACGTATACCGCCTCCCGTTAGCGCCTTAACCCGTCTTTATCATTTTTCTCCTCAAGTCGCAAAGCAGACTACCGGGGGGGGGGCAGTGTTTTACGATTTGTACCTGTCAAATATGGCGCATCATGCTTACATCATAGGCATAAGGGAATACAAAATACAAATAATAATCCTAACGAATTTTTCATGATATCCGGGCTGTTTGGCCGCGGTCCATGGTTTATAACAAAACCAAACGTATCGGCAGCTCCACTGGCTGCAATCATCAGTGGTATAAAAATCCTGCACGCCGGATGTTTACGTACAGGCCCACAGTACTGTGGTATAGGCTAAAGCTGTCCTGCCATGCTACCTGTACTTATAAATTCAGCAAAGTCCCACGTACAGGTAAAAATGACACCATCAGCCAATCACAATAAAGATGGTGTATGATTGGCTCGCACCAAGCTATGCCATTAGGTACTCACTAGTTTTCCGAGAAGTACTGTGGGGAAGGCTGCTGATTTCCCGAGATGCTACCTGTGCTAATTGTTATACTGATTTCAACCCCCGCACAGGTAAGAACTGCATCATCGGCCAATCAGAAACAAGAAGGTGTGTGAGAGGCTCGCATCGCGCCATGCCATAAAGTACTTAATGCGATGCTTTCGCCCCGCCGATTCATAACAGCCCTGCGATTGGAAGCGTCAACATCCCTTGGAAGCTCTCTCTTCATGGGAAATTCTTAATATTCAGTGCGTTATCAGTCTCCGGATAAACCGTGACATAAACAGTGCGTTCAGTGCAATTTTCAAGTTTATTTGTGCAAGTCAACAACTACTCAAGAAATAGTGCAGTGCAGTGTGTTAAGTGCAGTGTTGTGTTTCTTGTGCCGTGCAGTGTTTCGTGTTTGTTCCGCTGCTGCCTTAAGCTTGTTGGTAAGTAAGCTACTTTTGTAATTGCTTATCCATGTGCTTGGTAGTAGACCTCTAGTCCGTACCGCCTAAGGCGTAGGCTTCGCCTCGCCGATGGCTGGCCGAACCTCACCTTCCGTCGGCCCTTCTAAGGGCCAACCTGCCTCCGTCGGTCCTTCTCAGGGCCTCTCAGCCCCTGCCAGCGCTTTCGCGCAACCTCTCCCGGATGGCCCTTCTCAGGACCAACCGACACCTTCCTCATCGCGGGAAACCCACGACGCGGACTCGGCCATGGAGACTGATGGAGCATGGCAATCTATCAGCCGGAAACGGCGCGGCAGTGCCACCTCCACTGACTCTAGTCGCACTTCGCGTCGTGGCTCAACCGCGGGGCAATCCACCTTGGCCTCCCAACAACAACCTGACCAGCCCCGGCGTATCCCGCCTCTGATTTTCGCCCGGCCTTCGGACTGGGCGAATTTCATGCGGCGTTTACACCGGTGCACTCCCTCTGGCACCTTGACTGCTTTGGCCCAAGGTGACAGTTCCATCCGACTCAACCCCACGACCGTGGAGAGTTTCCGTATTGCTCAGAAGTTCCTCACGGACGCGGGTATCCCATACCACACCTTTGCCTTGCCGGAGGAGAAGGAATTAAAGGTGCAAATTATCGGTATCCCTGCGGATACCACGCCTGAGTTCATTTATAATGAACTTGTGAGTCTAGGCTTTAGAGTCAACAGCGTTACGCCTCTCTTCTCCCCCGGCAAGAAACTAGCTCGCAATGCGTTCCTGGTCAAGATCCGCAAGGTAGGTGAATACCAGGCCATATACGAGATTAATATGTTGTTTTACCTGAAGGTTAGAGTAGAAGCCTTCGAAGCCCAAGCCGGACGGAAGCAGTGTTACAACTGCCAGGGGTACGGCCACTCATCGGCATTTTGCCACCGTCCCACCCGCTGTTTGCGCTGTGGTGAAAGCCATCGCAAGGACAGTTGTCCTCGCGATCGCGCTGTCACCACTTGCGCCAACTGCGGGGACCCTCACCCGGCATCATCGAAGTCGTGCAGGTTCTATGCTGCGGCTTTGAAGAATATTTCAAAGTCTTCGCAGCAGCACGTTCCTGCGCCTCCAGCTAGGCCCCAACCATCAAGGCCTGCCGCCTCGGCGGCACCTACCCCTGCTGCGGCACCTGCGCTTGCGCCTGCCCCAGCTCGTCCGGCGTCTACCGGGGCGCCCAGCTATGCGGCTGCAGCTGCTTCTCAGCCTGCCGCACAGCCCGCGGCCCAGCAGCCAAAACCTGTTGCGCCGTCCAAGAGAAAGACGAAACCATCGCCCCCCGCCTCCTCGCAACACACGCCAGCTGCTCCTCAGCCACCATCTACTCCTGATGTCCAAAATCCAAGGCAGCCAAAACAAAAGGCCCCCGCCGAGAACGGCATCATCTTTAAACACCCGGCACCCAAGCCTCAGGCGGAACCGGCGTCTGCCGCGTCCTCGGACGTGACTTTCGCCGACCGCGTGCGCGCTTGGATTGACGCCTTGATCCCACAATTTCTTGCTGCCAAGGATGTCCAGTCCTTGTTAGTTATCGTTCTTACCTCTGTGGCCTCGCTTATCCCTCTCGATGGCTAAGCCCTTTCGGCTGGTGGCATGGAACGCATGTGGCGTTCTATCTCGCCGTGCCGAATTGGCCGTCTTCATCACCGAATATGACATAGACGTCATACTCCTTAATGAGACACACTTAATTCCCGCACACTCGTTCCAGCTTCCGGCGTACACGACGTATCGCACAGACCGGCCTGGCCAGAACCGGCTGTACGCCTCTGGCGGCACAGCCATTCTGGTTCACAGGCGCATCGCCCACCGCCCCCTGCCACCTCCGGCGACTCGTCGCTTGGAGGCGACGGCGGTTGCTCTCTGCATCGGGGATCGAGAGGTTCGACTGGTTTCAGTCTATCCCCCCCCCGCGAGATGGACCACCGCCCGACGACGATGAATGGGACGCTCTGCTAGAAGTCCCTTTACCAACCATCGCAGCTAGAGACTTTAATAATAAGCATCCCCTGTGGAACAGCCGTGTGTCAAATCCATACGGCCGCTCTCTGTACCAATACGTTCAACGTCATCCTCATGTGAACGCTCTTGGTCCTAGATCACCGACCTATATCCCCAATAGAGTGGGACTCCCAGACGTCCTTGACATCGCTGTTGTCAAAGACTTGGCCTATCCTATCGCTATAGAAGCCGTGTCAGACCTCTCGTCTGATCACGACCCGGTAATACTCACTGTTCGGCCCACGCTGGACACACCTCTCCAGCCTCCCCATCGTTTAACGAGAGTCAACTGGCGATAGTTCCACGATGAACTGGGTCGAACAGTACCATCTGACCCCCAGGTCGACATCTCCAGCCCGGATGATGTAGACCGCTTGGCCGACTATCTTCAGGAAGTCGTCACGTCCGCTATGGACAAACACACCTATCACGTCCCTGCGCCCAACAGACGGTCGCAGTTACCTGAAGAGGTGATTCTAGCCATCCGAAAACGGCGCCAGCTCCGCCGGCGATGGCTACAAACCCGGGACCCTGCCGTAAAACGCAGGCTCAACGCCCAATCAGACCTCGTCAAGCAGCTTCTGCTTGATGCCACTGCTATTCGATGGGACTCATATCTTGAGTCTCTGGAAGTCAGGCACCAGTCCATTTTTCGGGCTGCGAGCCGACTCACTGGCGAGAAAAGGACCCGCTACCCCCTACGATCACCGAACGGGACTGTGTACTCCGCGGCCGACAAAGCAGAAGTCTTTGCCGATACCATGGAGGGACAATTTACTGTTCACAGAGGCGTCTGTGACCCCGGCCACTCGGCCGCGGTCGCAGACTTTCTATCTGGATATTTTTCCCGCCCTCCCACAGACCCAATCGACCCGTTCGACGAGGCTGAAGTAGAATCGGCCATTAGTCGACTGCGCCCGAAGCGGGCGCCCGGCGAGAACCGTATTAGTGCAGCGGCCCTACTTAACGCCCCAGCAAGTCTCGTTTCACTCATCCACGTGCTGTTCAATGGATGTCTCCGGCTCCATTCCTATCCCAGCCCTTGAAAACGAGCCAAAGTCATCATGTTTCCTAAGGCTCGCAAGCTGCGTACACTCCCGGAGAATCATCGTCCAATCTCGCTTTTCCCAGTCTTATCGAATGTGTTCGAGCGCCTCCTGCATCGCCGAATTACTCCCCTGCTGGATAATTTCATCCGGCAGGAACAGTTCGGCTTCCGCAGGCAGCATTCGACTACTCTCCACCTTTTCCGAGTTGTCACGCAACTCACTGACGCCATAAATAGAAACCATCAGACTGCCGCCGTCCTTCTGGACGTGAGAAGGCCTTCGACAAAGTCTGGCACGAAGGCCTTCTCTATAAACTAGCCACCTCCTCTCTCCCTGCCTCATTTGTACATCTGATGCGGTCGTATCTCTGCGACCGCAAATTTAGGATCTGCGTTGACGGGACGTACTCTTCTGTCCGCTCCGTCGCCGCTGGCGTCCCTCAAGGATCTGTCCTCGGCCCCGTTCTGTACCTAGTGTACACGAACGACCTGCCAGTTTTGCCTGGAGTCACGCTCTCTCTCTATGCAGACGATGCGATGTACCACGCCAGTTCTGCAAACCTTCGTTTTGCGACTGACGTGGTGCAGCGCCAGCTCGCTTTACTACGCTGGCTAAGGATATGGCGGGTGGCAATCAATACGGAGAAATCCGAGACGATTGCCTTCTCCCGTCAGCTCACTTCCCGATGCCAGACCCTCTCCCTTGAAGGGAGCCCAATCTCTTGGCACCGTACTGTGAAGTAGTTGGGCGTCACTCTTGATCGACGCCTAAGCTTCAGAGCTCACGTGTCCACTGTGCTCCAGCGCGCCCGAGGCGTCAAAGCCAAACTCTACCCATTCTTATCGCCTCGAGGGCCACTGCCTTTGCGCACGAAGCTTTCGATATATCTGCTCTTTTTACGAGCCGTCCTTATGTACGCAGCGCCTGCATTTTGGACCCAACTCGCCACTGACTTCATTAAACGCCTGGAAGCTTTCCAATCCATTACCGTTCGCCTTATCTCCGGCTCTCCCTGGTATGTAAAAAACGATTCTATCAGGCGAGGGCTGAAGATTCCGTCGCTCGATGGATTTGCGCGAACTCTCACGTTCAACCTGTTCCATCGAGCATCCACTTCTGACTTTCCTCACCTCCAACACCTCGATAACAACGATGGACCACCACCAGTTAAACTCCGCCGCCCTCGAGCTCTGCTCGACGACTAACCATAATTATAAAATACAAAATGGCCCACTCACCATCTGTCCACACACCGACCTATCAAATCTGACCACCTTCCTACCTGTCAAATCTCCGGTCCGTTGCAGGCCGACAGATGGATCGGGAGTTGTGCCGGCTTTAGGTGTGCCTAGCGCCACCTTCAGTCGGAAATTTCGCCCCTCCAATCTCTCGCCTGCCTCGGTATCGCCATAAGGCAGTCTCCCGGACTCTTACCGGGCTGGAGGAAGTGTATCGTCCCGTTGTGGGCGAACAAATCCCGCCAATCCGTGCGAAGCTTTGGCGTAGGTTTCCCTCTCATGCCATTGGTGGATCGCATCAGCGGTTCAGCCAATCACAGCCCGTCTCCTTCTTCCCCGCCAAAATAAAAAAGGGGGGACCTATCCGTTTCTGCGACAAGTATCGCACCAAGCACACTCCAAGCAACAGGCAGTCATCGCCCGGACGCTGCCGTCACTGGGGCACGCACTGTGCTGTGCCCTGCTCAACTTGGCAATTTGGCCGCCGATTCATAGCGATCGCACCATGCTTCTGAATCAAGACGGACTCCATATGAAGACGAGGGAAGTAATCACTCAACGGCGACAAGAGTTTCGTCTCATCGAAACGGATCCGATGATCGGCATTGGCGAGCGCGTGCTCGGCTACGGGAGACTTCTCCGGCTGTCCCAATCTACAGTAACGGCTATGTTCACCCACGCGTGTGCGGACGCTGCGCTTCGTGGTACCAATGTACACCTGGCCGCATGAGCAGGGAACTCCGTACACACCGCACGATGACAGCGGGTCTCGGACGTCCTTCGTCGGCCTCAAGAACTGATGGATCTTACTTGTCGGCTTGAATATTGGCCTCACACCGTGCCGACTGAGCAGCCTACCAATGCGGTCCGTCACCCCATGGATGTAGGGCAACGCCGCGAAACCGACGGTCTCCCGTGAATCCACTTCCGGCCTGGCTGTTCTTCTCGGCCGGACCACTCGTCTCACCTCCCCGACGGAATATCCATTGGCCTGCAGCGCTAGTTCGAGGTGGCGCAGCTCGTCATCGAGGTACCGGGGCTCGCATATCCTCCTAGCCAGGTCCACCAAGGTCTTCAACACCGCCCTCTTCTGGTGGGATGGTGATTTGACTGTTTATGGAGATAGCGGTTAGTGTGCGTCGGTTTTCTATAAACTTTATGTCCGAGGCTGCCATCGGTCCTTCTAAGGACCAACACGTCCAGAAAAGCCAGCTGATTGTCGGTCTCCCTCTCAACGGTAAACTGTATCCGTGGGTGAACCTGATTGAGATGTGCCAGGAACCTGCCGAGTTCATCCTCTCCATGGCTCCAGATAACAAATGTGTCATCAACATACCGGAACCAGCACCTCGGCTTCAACGGAAAAGATGAAATTGCCCGCTGCTCGAACCTTCCCATATAAAAGTTCGCCACCACAGGACTGAGTGGACTCCCCATGGCCACACCATCAATCATATCAAAGAACTCACCGCCGTACTGAAAATATGTAGTTTTAGAACATGCCGGAAAAGCGCTGTAATATCTGCCGGAAAAAGGTTAGCTAAGTGACCAAGGACATCATCCACGGGCACCATGGTGAACAACGGAACCACGTTAAAGCTGACCATTATTCGTTGTACTGTACTTCCTTCTAGAATAGAGAACACTTCTTCGGGCTCAGCTTCAGTTGTGCACCGTGATTTCTAGTTAGAACCTCCTTAAAGTTTCTAAATGTCTTTGAAAGTCTTCCCGATGACTATGACATCGTCTAAGTAAACAAGGCAAGTTTTCCACGTCAGGCTTGGGAGTACCAGGTCCATCAAACTTTCAAATGTTGCCGCTGCATTACAGTGTCCAAATGGCATGACGTTAAATTGGAAGTAGCCACTTGGGGCCGAGAAAGCGGTCTTTTCCTTATCTTCTTGATGAAGACCCACTTGCCAATATCCACTCTTCAGGTCTAATGTGGAAAACCACTGTGCTCCGGACAATGTGTCGAGTGTATCGTCAACGCGAGGTAATGGATAGCAGTCTTTCTTTGTAACGTCATTAAACCTCCGGTAGTCTACGCAGGAACGCAATCCACCATCCTTCTTCGCTACCAGCACTACAGGAGAAGACCAAGCACTTGACGAAGGTTCAATTACTCCCTCTGTCAACATGTCCTGTACTAACCGAGACATTTCCTCTTGTTACATAATGGAGGCCTTCGAGGAGGTTGGCGTATCGGTGTTGTGTCCCCGGTTTTGATGCGATGTTGCACAAGAGAGGTTCTTCCCAGTGACTGTCCCCGAACTGCAAAACAATCTTTAAATTTATGTAAAAACTGTCTTTTCACTTACCACTTGAGAGGTCGTTAGAAGATCTCTTCAATAATTCCTGCAGCTCCTCTGGTAATTTGGAATTATCCGAAGCAAAACTGGATCTTCGGCGTCATTCCGGTTACCCAGGCCACAGTAGTCAATTTGCCTAGGAGCGTATTGCTTTGTAAAGTGACAGCTTGATCCAAAATATTCGCCACTCTAATACATTACATTCGCCTCCGGTACATTTCCGGTTTCGTCAGGTTTTACTGAACTTCTGGCAGTTAGTATGCCCGTTGTGCTGACTACCTGGGGTTCGAATATAGAGCACTGGCTGCCACTAGTATCTACATCGGTTCTAACCATGATGATCTTTTCGGACTTTGGCGGAACAATTACGGCCACTTGGTTTATGAGGTCCTTCGATTTTTCTGCTGTCGTCATTGTTGATAGCATTACCTCTTCGCCTCCGATTCTCAAGACATTTTTTCTGAGGTCGACTATGAATCCGTATGCGTTCATAACGTCCACACCAAGAATTGCTTCAACCTCAATGTCTGCAACAAGTACTTGATGATTAAACTCAAGTCGACCGAGGCGTAGGTGTATCTCCACTATTCCATACACTTTTACAGGGCGTCCAGTAGCTGTTCGCAAGCTGCAAGAGCAGCAGATTGGCTTGAGATCTTTCACGACGTCGGGCAGCACAATGGAAACTGTTACACCTGTGTCAACTGTAATCGAGGTTGGCCTTTCATGAACGAATCCGGTAACCACCAAGCTCCCGCTGTTTTTCTGAAGTGTAGAAATTGCGTATTGTCTATGGGCTTCGTTCCTCCAGTTAGTTAGCACACGCCCCGTTGTACCGACTATTGCTCGTTTCCCTGTTGCTGAATTCTAACCCGACAATCTCGTTGTAGATATCCAGGATTCCCACATCTATAACACTTTGGTCTTCCATCCTACCTTATTTTATTCTATGGCGCCGACCGTCAAGTTTCGGTTCCTTGTTCTTCTTCCTCATCGTCTGTGCCGTCGCGATCTTTTACCGCGCGCACTTTGTGACTTGTCCAACCAGACGCTGATTTGGCGGCCTTAAATTGCAAAGCATGTACCAGGGCGTCCGCACTGTTCTGGTGTCTTGCCATTCGTAACACTTGCTGTAGTTCGTTAACTCGGACACCGGCAGTAAATATCTGCATCGCAAAACCTTTTCAAATATCTTCTGGCGCACAGCCGCGTATGAAGGACCGGGCGCTCCGGCAGGCGCCGGGACAGAAGGGACTGCAGGCGGCGCCGAAACGTCGACTGCAGGCGGAACTGGGGCCCTGGGAGCAGCCGGAACTGCTGCCGGGGGCTGAGATGATGCTCCGGAGAGAGGTGGGAAGGCCTCTCTGCGGTTAGGGAGGAGACCTGCAACACGGCCTGCCTGCGCGCCAGGGCGAGCAGGAGTCCGCTGCAGCTTCATAGCTGATATAAAGTCCCTACATCCTCTATAACTAGCCGGATGGTCCCCGCCGCAGTTGCAGCAAATGGCCGTGAACCCCGTCTTGGGCTTATCACACCCACGATGAGGCTCAGTACACCGCACGCAACGCGGAGAGTGATTGCAGAATAAGCTGGAGTGGCCAAACCTCTGACAGTTAAAACACTGCGAGGGGCCTGGCCGCGGGTCGAAAGTACGAACTTGCACCCGAAGGTGCAGGAAGTTTTGGAGGCCATAGACCTCCTCGAACTGGCCTACTTTGAGTAGTTTCACTAGGAAACTATTCACAGGACGGCGATCATCCCCCTTGCCAGCATGCAGTACACTTACCGCCGTCGGCGAAGCCTAAAGCGACAAGCTCCTGCCTGATGGTATCGGGGGCGGTCCAGGAAGGAAGTCCGGAAAGAACAACTTTAATTTCGCGCTCTGAAGGAAGCGCGAAAGTATGGAAGGAGATCTTCCGATCGGTAAGAAACTGTTGGACCGATCGGAAGTCCGGGACTGTTGTGGCCGCAATTCGAAGCGAGGCGCCTTGGCACCTGGCCTCGAGTTTGGCCGAAGGAAGCAGATTCTGCAGGGAACGGAGGATTTCCCTATAATTGCGATTGTCGGGAATGACAATCGGAGGAATTTTAGGCTTAGACACAGATTGAGAGGGAGCCTTAGTCGGATGGCTGGCGCTGTTACCGGGACTAGATACCCGATGCGTAGCAGCGGCCGGTGGCGGGCTGGCGACCAATTTTCGCTTGCGTTTGGCAGACTTGCCCTCCACAAGCGAAAATTCACCGTCTCCCGTCCCCACACTACACATCGACGCACAATCATCACTTTCACTTTCACTTGCACTAACTGTATGGGAAGGTAACGGGGTAGAACGAGGACCAGTACCGCAGGTTTCCATTAAGGTTACCAGCGGTGCCGGCAAAGGAACGGGAGTTGCGTTCGACGCCATCTCGGGATTAACCGAAATGAACGTCGAAGACGCAAAAAGGGCTAGGAATGAGTAACTTTCACCAGCACTGAATCACTACACTGACAGACAAAGAACACGAACACCAGACGCGCACTGCACACGAATCACAAAAACACTCGCGCACGACACAATACACTTCTGAAATTGTAGCACACTGATGATGTTGAAGAACGATGATGATGATGATGAAGAAAACAGATTGAAAAAGATAGTACTAACGGTTAAAAACCACAATCGCAAATGCGAAAAAGAGTAGCACAGCCTACCCGGGCAACAGCTCTAGGTAGACTATATAATTTGATATTTCTTTAGTAGTGCAGTGCAGTGCATTAGATAGTGGGGCGTCTTTGCACCCGTGGCTTATTACAGCTTCCGGGACGTGCCCGATGGCTGTCAGAAGAAAACAGTGCTGGACTTTCAAATGAAGGTTGCCTAAATTTTTCGGGAGGGACACGCCAACCAGTTAACTGAGAAGGCGGCGGAAATTTTTTCAAATTTATATTTATGTAGGTATCGTGTCATGGTAACACTGCCGCCGGTCGCGGGGCGAACGGCAGATGCCGCACGCGCCCGGCCCGGCAAGCAGGCGCCTTGTAGCGCCGGTCGTTCCCCGCGAGGCAGGGATCCGCCGTGTCTTTGGCATCGGTAACAGCGCCAAGCAGTCTGAAAATCAACTTACTTGGGGAAGGTATCTGACTGGATAGTATGGTAACAAGGAGACAGATTGCTCGGGAACCTAAATTAGAGCAAACAGAATTACGGGGGGTCGTCTAAGATCGCCCGAGGGCGTTTGACACGTATAGCGGGAGGTGGTTCAGACGTGCTGATAGAACGGAGATAAGGAAAGGACGAGGTCGCTGCAGAAGCAAAGAGAGTTTCGGCAAGCGACCGGACAAAATCGGCAAGGGTAGGAACTCGAAGGCCTCCACGAATGACATCATTTCTCACAAACCATGGAGACCCCGACAAGGATCTAAGGGTACGGGCCTGGAAAGCTTCCAGCCTACACTTGTTAGTGGTCGACACAAGCGACCACCATGCGGGAGCAGCATAGGTCAATACTGACCGGAGAAACAAAAGATAGATCGTAATTTTAGTGCGCAAAGCCAGGCGGTTGCGGCACGAGAGCATGGGAAATATTTTGGCTCGGACGCCTCGAGCTTTGTTGAGGGTAGCAGTCACGTGGCCGTTGAAGCTAAGGCGCTGGTCTAGCCGAACGCCCAAATACTTCACCGACTTTTGCCAGGCGATAGGCCTCCCTTCGAGGGAGAGGGCCTGGCATCGGGAAGTGGACTTGCTGGTGAAACAGATCGCTTCGGATTTCTCCGCGTTGATCAGCACCCGCCACTTCCGTAGCCAGGCCGGAAGCAGATTCAACTGACGCTGCAGCTTTGAACACGCAATTCGCGGGGACAGGGAGCTGCAGTAATACATTGCGTCGTCAGCGAATAGAGATAACGTGACTCCAGGAATAACAGGCAAGTCGTTCGTGTACACTAGGTACAGAACGGGGCCGAGGACAGATCCCTGCGGAACGCCAGCGGCGACGGGTCGGACTGACGAACAGGACCCTTCGACGCTAACCCTGAAGGTACGATCACAGAGGTATGACCGCAAGAAATGCACAATGGACGGTGGGATGGGGGAGTGAGCAAGTTTGTAGAGAAGACCTTCGTGCCAGACTTTGTCGAAGGCCTTACTCACGTCCAACAAGACAGCGCCCGTAGACTCTTTCTTGTTGGCGGCGTCGGATAATGCTGTGACAACTCGGACGAGTTGTAAAGTTGTCGAGTGCTCTCTACGGAACCCGAACTGTTCGCTCCGAATAAAGTTATCCAGCAGCGGCCAGATGCGGGCGAGTAGGAGACGCTCAAACACCTTTGAGAGTACTGGCAACAATGATATGGGACGATAGCTGCCTGCAAGCATTCGAGGCTTGCCGGGCTTGGGAATCATACAGATGTTGGCATTTTTCCACAGGCGGGGGAAGTATTGCAGCCGGAGACTGGAGTTGAACAGATCCAGGACCAATTCAACGCCCGAGGCCGGGAGATGTTGCAAAGCTGCGGCCCCGATCCGATCAGGACCAGGGGCGCGACGTCGGTTTAGTCGACAGATAGACGAAACTAGTTCGTCCCTGTCGAAGAGAGCGGGAGGGTCAGGTGGAGGGCGGGAAAAATAACCAGATAGGAAGTCTCGAACCACAACCGAGAAGGCAGGGTCCGAGACGCCTCCATGAACGGTGAATTGAGTCTCCATGCAGTCGGCGAAGACCTCTGCCTTGCCTTCCGACGAAGAAACAATGCCGTTCGGGGTATTCAGCGGGTTGCGAGTACGCTTCTCGCGAGTAAGGCGACTCGTTGCCCTCCAGACGGAGGCTGGGTCGACTTCAAGGGACTCAAGGTATGAGTCCCACTGATCAGAGTTTACGTCCCGCAAAAGTTGCTGGACGTAAAGAGACTGGGCCTGAAACCGTCGTTTGACGGCGGGATCTCGGGTTCGTTGCCATCTGCGGCGGAGCTTGCGCCGAAGCCAGATGGCGTGGATAACTTCCGGTTGAAGGGCCGATTTACGATTCACCTCTACATTGTATGTGTGTCGATCCATGACACCTTGGACCAACTCCTGAAGATGAGTGGCACGGAGATCCAGATCGTCACGAGTGGCGATCGGGTCCGCTGGGACAGATGGTAACCTTCGAGACAGCTCGTCGTGATAGGAGCGCCAGTTGACCCTCCTAGCAGGACCAGCGGGAAGTCGGGGTGAAGCCGACACATCTCGAACAGTTATTAGTAGGGGATTGTGATCAGACGAGAGGTCTGACACTGACGAGACCTGGATGTTATGGGCCACGTTCCTGACTACAACTACATCAAGAACGTCCGGTCGGTGACCGGCATAGTGGAAGTGGGTAGGATCATCAGGGCCGATGACGTGCGTATCCGGGTCGTCTAGGACGAACCGGCGGAGTGATCTGCCGTAGGCGTTGGTAGCCCTACTGTTCCAAGAAGGATGTTTGGCGTTGAAGTCGCCGGCTGCAATCGTCGAGATTGTGTGGTCGAGGAGAGCGTTCCACTCCTCAGGCGGGGGCGGCGGGCTCAGGCCAGGCCGGAGATACGCGGAAACAATGCGCAACTCCGAGCCGCCTGCGTCCACTGCCACCGCGCAACCTTCGATGAGTCGAGTAGTGAGAGGGGGTAGTGGCCTATGGGATATCCGCCTGTGGACCAGAATCGCCGTACCCCCTTTCGGGGGTTGGCGCGGCTGTCGGGGACGATCCTGACGATAACAAGTGTAAGAAGGAAGTGAGAATCGATGGTAGGGGGCTAGATGGGTTTCGGAGAGAAGCACGACATCAACGTCGTACTCCACGACGAAAGCCGCCAGCTCAGATCGGCGAGAGGAAACGCCATCAGCGTTCCAAGCGACGATCCGCAGGGATCTAGCCATTGAGGGGGAGGAGAGGGAAGAGAGCAGAGAGGGATTGGAAAACTAACATCAGTACTGTCGTGGTGTCAGGAGCAGACCTGATGCTTTCAACAAGTTGAGTGGCCCAAGCCGTCAGGGGTTCCGCTGGAGCCCGAGAAAATTCCCGGGACCCGCGCGGACGTTCCTGAGGAACTTCGGCCAGGACTACAGATGGCGCTGGGTTGGCGGACTGAACTTTGGTCTGCTCACGCGGAGGTTGGGAGATGACAGGGGCGGGAGAGTCCCGCTGAGGTTGGGCAGGTCGAGCCTGCTGATGTCGTCGGCCGGGAGTCCGGCGACGAGAGCGCTTTTTGGTACCCTTGCGGGCGGAAGTGGTTGACGATAATGTCTTCGCAGCAACCGCTGCGTAGGAAGGGCCGGGCGCTCCGGCAGGCGCCGGGAGTGGAGCCGTCACAGGCGCTGCCAGAGCAGCGCCTGCAGGCGGGACTGAGACCGCGGGAACGACAGGAGCCGCTGCCGGGGCCTTGATAGACGTACCGGAGAGAGGGGGGAAGACCTCTCGCCGATTAGGGGCCGGGCCAGCTACACGACGCTGCGCGCCAGGGCGCGCAGATCGCTGCTGTCTTTCCGCTTCGATGTACTTGATACAACCCCGGTAACTAGCCGGATGGGCGCCCTTGCAGTTGCAGCAGTACGGGACGAAACCCGGCACACGAGGCTTATCACAGCCACGGCGAGGGTCGCCGCACCGCACGCAACGTGGGGGCGCATGGCAGAACAGGGAAGAGTGCCCGAAGCCCTGGCAGTTGAAACACTGAGCAGGGCCTGGGCGCGGGTCAAATGATCTGATGGTCACCCTTAGGTGAAAGAGGGTTTGAAGGCCATAGACCTCCTCGAAATTTCCAGACTTAAGCAATTTGACAAGGAAAGAATTCACTGGATGCTTAGAGTCCCCTTTGCCAGCATGCAAAACCGACACAGCAGTTGGCGTATAGCCAAGAGAGGTCAATTCCTGCACGATAGCATCGGAGGGGGTATGACTGGGAATACCCTGAATGACAATTTTTACCTCACGCTCCTCAGGGAGAGCGAAGGTATGGAATGAGATATTCCGCGCTGACAGAAAGTGCTGAACAGCGCGGAAGTCTACGATGGATTTGACGCCCAGCTTCAGCGATTTGCCGGAGCATTTCGCCTCCACGGACGTCGAAGGAAGGGCAGAACGGAGAGAAGCTAAAAGCTGAGTGTAATTCCTATTATCAGGAATGATAATAGGCGGAAACTTAGTGGCAGAAGGGTCAGGCTGAGAACTAGATGGAAGATTAACAGACTGCCGGCCGCTGTTACCTGAATCAGCGACCTGGTTAGGTGAGGCGGGAGACTGACTGGCGGCGAGCTTTCGCTTGCGTTTGGCGCGTTTGCCATCCACAACCGAAAACTCTTCATCTCCCGACCCAACACTTCCCATATGGACGTCGGATAACTCACTGTCACTGCCACTATCACAATGGGTTTCACGGGGGAGAGGAGTATTCAAAGGAGCAGAACCGCAAGCGCCCAAGAGAGAGCTTAACGGCTCCGGCAAAGGAACGTCAGGTTTATTTGACGCCATTTCGGAAGCCCGAAATGGACGTCAAAGGTGGTTAGAGGAGAGAGAACTCACCAGCACTGATTATTCTAACTAACAGGCACTGACACACGTACTCACCAGAAGCCGCACAGCACACGAACACAAAAACGGCCGCGCACTACACTGCACTGAGAATACTGGTTATAACTCACTACTCAAAGAAGATTGCACAAATATAAATAGTTAGAGCACAAACTCAACACTGTGTCTTCACTTGGTGAAGAAATCACTTGAAAAGAAACACAAACAACGGTAAAATCACTTGGCAAAATCGCCATACAAAGTGACGCAGCCTACCCTGGCAACAGCTCGAGGTAGACTCTCTTATTTCTTTAACTTTCAACACCGCTTGTTCTCACATTTTTAATCACGGTACCATACTTTTAATCGCCTTTTTGTTGTTGAATACAAAAATTATTTATGTGGAGATAAAAACACCTACACTGTTCCGGTGAGTAATAAACGCTCCGACCTTCCTGCGGAAGTTCTCCAAGCCATCCGCTTACGGCGCCAGCTCCGCCGCAGATGGCACCATACCCGTGATCCTGCCGCTAGACGGCGCTTTCGAGCCCAGTCGGAACACGTCTCGCAGCTTCTGCTTGACGTAAACGCGAATCGATGGGACTCCTATTTGGAGTCCTTGGAAGTCGACCACGCCTCCGTATGGAGAGCCGCTGGTAGACTAAAAGGCGAAAAGAGGACTCGCCATCCCTTGAATACCCCGGACGGCACTGTATCCTCTGCAGAAGGCAAGGCGGAGGTCTTCGCCGACTGCATTGAGGACCAGTTCACCGTCCATAGAGGCATCTCTGACCCGGCTCATGTGGCCGTCGTCAGGGATTTCCTATCTGGATACTTTTCTGCTCCCCCCATTGATCCTCCTATTTCGGTTGACGAGGATGACCTTGCGTCTGTCCTAAGCCGACTGAAGAAGAGAAAGGCCCCTGGCCCCGATCGCATCGGCGCCGCTGCGTTGCAGAATCTCCCGCCTTCGGCAGTTGACGTTCTTCTTGAGCTGTTCAACTCCTGTCTCCGGCTGAGTTACTTCCCTCGCCTGTGGAAAACTGCCAACGTCATCATGATCCAGAAATCTAAAAAGCCGCCCACGCTACCTGGAAGCTACCGCCCAATATCACTATTGCCAGTAATCTCGAAGGTATTCGAGCGTCTTCTCCTGGCCCGTATTCGGCCCCTGGTGGATGGTTTCATCCGCGAGGAGCAGTTTGGGTTTAGGCCGAGGCACTCGACTACTCTTCAGCTAGTACGGGTTGTCACCTATCTAGCCGACGCTGCCAACAATCATCAGGCAACAGGCGCTGTCCTGTTGGATGTGAGCAAAGCCTTCGATAAAGTCTGGCACGAAGGCCTGCTCTACAAACTGGCGCATTCGCCAATCCCGACATCTATCGTCCACTTGCTCCGATCCTATCTGACGGATCGCACCTTCAGGATCAGCGTAGATGGGGCGTTCTCTCGGGTTCGCCCTGTCTCCGCCGGCGTCCCACAAGGATCTGTCCTCGGCCCCGTTCTGTATGTACTGTACACGAACGATCTGCCTGTTTATCCCGGGGTCACGTTATCTCTATTTGCCGACGACGCGATGTTTCATTTTAGCTCGCTTTCGCCTTGGCGGACGAGCGTAATGTTATAACGCCAGTTGGATATGCTTCCGGACTGGCTAAGGAAATGGCGGGTAGCGATCAATACGGAGAAATCCGAGGCGATCTGCTTTACGCATAAGTCCATTTCCCGATGCCAATCCCTCTCCTTAGAGGGGAGACCCATCAACTGGACCGAGACGGTGAAGTACCTAGGTGTTCGGCTTGATCGGCACTTAAACTTCAACGCTCACGTGACCTCAACCCTCAACTTGGCTCGTGGCGTCAGAGCCAAACTATCACCTATGCTTTCGCGGAACAGCTGCCTGGCTGTCCGTACTAAACTGACATTGTATCTACTGTTCCTCCGAACAGTACTCACTTATGCGGCACCCGCCTGGTGGCCTCTCCTGTCGGCCACCAACAGGCATAGGCTGACTACATTTCAGAACTGGACCCTACGCTCCCTCACGGGGTCCCCGTGGTATGTGCGAAATACCGCCATACATCGGGGTCTCCGTGTTCCCACCTTAGAGGTCTTCGTCTGGTCCCTGGCAACGAATTTGTTCGCCAAGGCAGGCGAGTCCTCTTACCCGCACCTCCGAAGGCTTAACAGCATGGAGAATGCTCCGCCTCCTCGCCGCGTCAGGCGCCCTAGGGCGCTGCTAGACGACCCCCCCTAAGTTCATCACATGAACCCCCAGCAACGAATCCCCCCAACCTTCTGGAAATCTGAACCGATCACCATCGATCACCACCTGCGCCTGCCGAAACTGTAGTCAATCATGCTGCGGCGGATTGAATGGATAGATTTATTGCCAGCATCGGCTTTGCCGATTCGGCAGGGCCTCGATCCGGGACATGGGATCTCGCGAGGTTGTGCAAATGCCTCCTTGCGAAAGCCGACTGCCCCGGTGACAAGTTCCGCCGACTCGGCCGCTGCCTTCGGGCGGACGAGCCTCTTGTATTCGCCGGCGCGTTTCTGAGTTTCCGTGGGCTATGTCCCGGCGACCAATGAGACGCGACCAGGCGTTGCGATTGGCTGAAGCCTTGATCACGATTAAGTTCCCCGCCAGCACCTGCTTTGTTGATTTGGTAAGGTAATGACCTGAGACATGAGCTCCCGCGAGGTTGTGCAAGTGCCTTCCTTGCGAAAGCTGGCTGTCTCGGTGACATTACCCACCATTTCGGCCGACGCCCTAGGGCGCTCGAGCTTCTTGTCCTCGCCAGTGTGTCACCACGTTCCCAAAGGCTAGCCTGAGGGGACCATGGTGTCGCGCCTTGGCCGGACAAGTGGCTGAAGCTAAGCACTAGCTTGCCACCGTGGTGGCCATGTTAATTCATCATGGACCCGCGGACTGCATCTTAACATCCTTGAGCAGAGCAAACGACCGCGCTGAACTGTTGGCACCTGGCGTTCATCAGGCTTAGGCCTGGACAACGCACACAAATTAGGGCGCAAGACGCCCGTGCACCTATCCATCCATCCATCCATTTATGTGGACACATTTACAGGGGAAGTTACTTATACACACTTGGACACTTGAAACTACGGCTTTTGTAGAAATCAGTTTGCTGAAGCTGAGTAGAGAGGAACTGCGCTCTTACTAGCGTAGGGAAACCAAACGGCTAGTACACGTATTTTACCCGACATTGCTTAAAAGCGGCAGCGTGGTGGGGGAGAGCTGATTCAATCATCCGATCACGGCCAGACAGTACCTGTCAACTTGGCCGGCATCCAGCACAAGTAATCAGACTTACGTAGACATTCTGACCTTATATATGATAATGTGAATCTATCATACTGTTGTTTGCAAGGAACAAAAATGTTCGGTGTAATGAATGAAACACTTAGGCCCCTTTTATGCACTCGCGCGACAAGCTTTTCTGCTGCGGGTCATTTTGCGGCGCGTTTTGTAAAACAATGGAGGCAAGTGAGGCTTTTTATGCACACGCGCAGCAAAAATCATGTCGCGCGTTCTGAAAAATTTACCGCCCTAGCCTATAGAAGGAGTGACAGAAATTCTTGCCGCGCGTGTTGTAAGTACACGTGTGTAAACTGGTGCTTTTACGCAGACGAGCGGCGTACGTGCTGCCCGTTCTCTTGCCCCATTTTCCTACAACACACATTAGTTTTTGTTTCTAAAGATTTGTCAATAACTACAATAGTGATGTTTAATGACGCAAAAAATAATTATTTTTCCGTGCAATGAAATATGATATGATGAAAATATAGAATACTATTTTTTTATTTCTGTTCAAATTATTTAATCGTTACTATTAATTAAACTGTTGCCAAACAATTTTTAATTAATTTAATAACTTAATAAATATTCACAAAATAAGTTTCTTTTCTTCTTTAAATGTGACGCCAAACAGAAAATACTTCAATTGTTTGGAGGTACGTACGTGTACTTTTCTGTTAGCTAACTCTCACTGTGTTTAACAATAGAAATCTAATGTTTTGTTCAATGTTGTTTTCACTTAAAAATTAGTTTTAAGATTTCCGTTTTAAGATTTAATATAGTGTTTCAGTTTTCAGTCTGTTTATAAAAGTAAAATTACTAAATTGCCTAAAAAGTCAGTAGTAAAATTAATTTCAGATGATACTGAGCAGTTATCCAAATAGTACATGTACTTATTTTCGTACACTGCCAGACTACTCCAGATTATTAAAAAGAGTCAACTACACTTGTATTCTTAGATTAAAGTTTATTTAGTATTTTTTCTTAAATCAAATTTAATTTTATGTACGTGCCTCATCTGATAATTATTTCCTGCATTTCCTGTGGAGTAAATGCCAACTCCTCCACTAAATCCTGTCTCGTTTGAGTTACTTCTGGCATTTACTGATCAACTCATCGAATGATGCCGCAGACATTAAAAAAAATTAAAAAACGTCTTCCGTAATTTTCCATAGAGTTTATGGAATGCCCCGTCTACAAAACACTACGATCGATGGGATGAACAGTTCATCGTCTTTTTCGTTGTTGTCGATTCACGTAATACAGCACGACCTGTTCCATCTTCCAAGAGCAGTGCCAAATGAATGTGAGAGAATGTATTCAGAGGTTGGCAGCACTCCTTGCTGCGCGGCAGAAAACCTTGTCGCGCAAGTGCATAAAAGGGGCACAATAAGTTTTCCAATTTTTAATCTAGACAAATATAACTTGAAATGTAGCATAGAAAAACTAATTCTTTTACGTTTATTCAAGTGCAATTCTCCTTAACATAGATCTACTGGCTTCAAAAGATCTGTCTTCTTTTTCTCAGAAAGGTTTAAAGATATCCGACGGCTGACAAGTGCTGATAACCTTGTATCAGCGTCACGGCTAACGAGTGCTTATCATAAGGCTGATAACCGACGAGAGCTAAGTCAGTTGACCGCCGTACCACGTGCCAGCACGCGTTATCATATTCTACAACCGAGGTGCCTCATTGTTACAAAACTCGTCCTGTCACATAACAAATTTTGGCAAAGTAATGAGAGTTCTTATGTCTTCGTCCCTTCATCGCTACCTGGAATTAAAAGTGCTGCATGTTCCGTCTGGAAAGGGTCCATCCATCCGTGCCAACACTTAATAGTGGTTAATTTATAATTTGCCGTATTATTCCATACGGCGGCATTCTCCGTCTTTGTTCTAACCACTTGTTTCCGATGCTGTCGCTATTGTATTTTCAACATTGAGTTCCTCTCTCAACGTTGCGTTCCCTGCCAATTAATATACACCTTCCGACTCTTATAAACAGTTTTGGTTTCAGTGAGTCCTACATTTGTCCATTTTTGTGTTAATAATGACCAAAGTTTTCGAACCATATACCAATGTTGAGACAACAATGGATTTCTAAAGTTTTCCAATTTGTTTAATCAAGTTCTGTTTGTTGTAATTCAGTAACATGATCATCTACATTGTCTTCACATGACGGCATAGTCAACGTGCTGCCTGTTCCTCTTTCAAACACCCTCCAGCCGTCTCTTCATGGGTCTTCACGCTCACCTGTGTACTGTAGATTTATACTTCCAGAGTTGTTTGTCCAGCCTCGAATCTGGCATCGTTTCTAAGACTTCTTTCCCTTAGTTCCTCTCCACCCAAGACCGTACCCAAGACTCTGGGTTTCATACATGTTCAGGAAATAATTAATTTGCGTGTAGAAATGACGTTAGTTTCATAATTAGACATGTACAGATGCGTTACAGTAATTTTATTTTTATTTATATTTGTTTCTTACATAATTTATATTTACATTCTCTATTTCTGTCAGGATATTAACACAACACGTACAAACTACGGTACTATCACTATTGAACATGACTTTCATGTTTTAATACTGCAATGTATTTTAAAAAGAAAATGAACATGAAACGACAACAGTAATTTGCAGACCGTGCACGAACAGTTGTGCAGAGCATGTTCTCCTGATTGTAGTTTACGGATACTACTAAGGGAAGTTATCCTTCCTACTTATGAAGCTATTCTTCATATAGGCCTACATCATATTCTGTTTGACTCTCCTGTGACTGCTAATTGCACTTTCCGCCCGAGCATGTCAGACCAGAACAGCACGGCACATAGACGCACTGAAACACCTCACAAATCATGGATGTTGTTTAATATTCTGTGTTTAATATGTTTTAGTTTATAGTAACTTCAATAAAATTTGTTAGCGTATTTCTAATATAGGCTACACAATTAGTTTGACTGCAACTAGATAATAGTGTCTACAGGAATTATAATTTATTTTAAAAAATACAAAACTTAATATATACAAAACCATAATTTCTTGGCTGACTGGAATTTCTGAATGTCGTAACGAGTCTTACAATGGAATCTTAATGAATATTTTCAAAACGATGATTTATATGTTTAATTAATAATTGCTGTAACCAAGTCTGCAGAAGGTTTTCCTTCTGACGGGGAGGGTCCTGATGTGTTCGGGAAGGCTTTACATTGTTGTACATAAAACTGCGAAATGTAAAGACAATATTTTGCTACGTATTCTGTGTAACGAACAAGATAACTATATAAGAACGTAAAAGTTACGCTAACAGATACCTAAGGCTTACCAAAGTTATGAAACAATAAAGATGACAAGTCGACTGGCTATGTATTGGCGAGTTCATTTCTGTCCACGATTATGACTTTGTTCTCTTTTGTAAACGTCCGTCTTTGTCACTTAACGATTTTCATTGCATCCCTTTAATTACTAATTAATTCTGTAATCTAATTAAACAAAAACTAACTTAATCTTAGTAAGCTGACAAAATTTAAACGCATCTGTAGAACGATTCATAGGTACCTGAAAAATAAAACACGGAAGGATACCCGAATGAAATTTTATAAAACTGTGGCTGTTCCCACATTCCTGTACGCTAGTTAGACATGGACCCTTGGTAAAAGGGTCGTGCAGAGGATTCAGGCAGCCGAAATGAAATTTATACGAGGGACGCAAGGTTGTTCTGTCTTGGATCGGAGAAGGAACCAGGATATAAGACGCGATTTAAACATTGTGTCATTGCACCAGAAGGTTGAAGACCACAGAAGGAGATAGTGTGATCACTTGGATCGAGTGCCTGATATCCGTCTACCTGTGGCTGCCTTGGGTTATCATCCTACTGGGAAGAGAGATGTCGGTAGACCGAGGAGTAGATGGGTTCCGGAACAGGCCTAATTCCCTAGTCGTTGGAATGGTGATGATAATAATGATCTTAATAAACATAATATTATTCATATATGTTGATGCAGATTTACTACTTTTTTCAAATTTATTAAAAAATTTGTTTTCCTTGTTGCAGTAAGGTTAGGTTTGCATTATAAAGAAACTACCGTACACAGTCAGACACCGTATGACAGGAAGCTCAAATTAACGTGGGGAATATCATCACATGTATTTCTGATTTCTATATACAGGTAGCACAGATGTAATTTTATGAACTGGATGAATCAGTTACTAAATAAATATATTTTTTAAATTTAGCCTGGGTACAATAATTTTTATTTCAAAAGTTGGTATCGTAAAAGCGACAGGCCTGTTGTTACAGGTCGATACTTAACTTATTGCATCAGTGGAAATGGAAATAATTTTAATGAGTTTTTTGTAAACTATTCAGGATGTCGTTTACTATGACACGATTTTAAGGAGAAAGAGAAAAAGGCTATTCGCTTTGAAAGAAACCTTCTTATAAAAGTGATACCACTGCTTTATTAAGACGTGGAATTAATGATAATAATTTTTAATTTAAATCCACCGTCCAATAGGTGTTGTAACCTATGTAGAGAAAAATTAAAAAAAAACAATATGTCAGACTTGAAGACGGAAAATAATATATATCATAAATAGCCATTCATAACTGTAAAACATTATTATTGGTTTAGATAATTGGTAATAAATATAAAAAACTTTTAAAGAGTTGGCAATTTAATATTATTAAAAATTTTAAACTTTTTATTGTGTGGTGTGAAATTTAACAATTAATACCTGCTTTTAATAATGGTTCCTTTATTCGTGTCGTTACTATCAGTAGATTAGATCTTAGAGATGTATATTGTAGGCGTAAACAATACTTACAGATTGGCCTTTGAGATGACAAAAGTCTTGGGCTCGAGATTGTGCATAATCAACGGACGCGATCAGCACAATGAGCACAAGCGCACACAGAAGCACGAGAGAAGCCTTCATGTTGTCACAGTCAATGAACCAGACAGAACTCCTTACAGTACTATTTATACTATCGACAGTACGCCATCTTTTTGAATGTTTTATCACTACACTGAAATTCTTGGGGTATAAAGTAAAGGGTAAATTTGCTGTTTTTTATAGGTTTTCATCTGAAAAATTGAATATAAGAGGCTCCAGAGCTCTATCGTAATTGGTTTCTAAGATAAACTGTGTAAAACACAAAACATTGGAGTCGAAAAACACTTTTTTAGATTTGGAATAAAATAACTTCCTTAATTTGCCAATAAAGAAATACAAATTTATAACTAACTGTGTAGAGAATTTACTTACGAGAAAATTGATGTATATAAAGTTTATTAGAAGTAAATAAAAATTTGATAAATTTGACTTTAATTAAAAACAAAATAGACTATAATGTATACGGGTATACGTATTTCTGATAAACCATATGACGATAATATAAGAGTGTAAGAAAAAAGTAGAGATGCGTGTAGCCTACTTTAATTATAAGCAACTTTGTGATTTAGAATCATACAAATAACAAAAATGCATGTAGGCCACATGTGTGTCACTTTAACGCTAACTGTACAGGAAAAAGATTATATCGTGCTCTTGTTCATTAAAGTCGTTGTTTTATCTTACTCGTCGTTGTACATTTTGGCAGATTACAATCAAAAGGATTGTACCAGGAGAGATCTTATCAGAAATGATCATATTAGAATGAAGCTAGGCATAGTTGAAAACTTAAATGAGAAAATCTCCCGGTACAAACGGAATGCCGGTTACACGTAGAGTGAATGGATCCAGCTAGATTTTCAAGAAGAGCCCTTGAGTAATCAAGGGGGAAGAGAAGTGTGGGAAGACCCCGTAAGCGATGGTTGGATGGCTTCCATTGAGACTGGAACAGGCTACTAGCCTAACCAGTGAAGTATGACTCTCTCGCACTCTCTCTCTCTCTCTCTCTCTCTCTCTCTCTCTCTCTCTCTCTCTCACTCTCTCTCTCTCTCTCCTATGGCACTACAGCCCTTGTTGGGCCCTGGCCTCCTTCAATTTCCCCCCATTCTCTTCTGTCGGTAACCATCCTCTTCCGGGATCGCACTTCCAGTATTTCTTCCCCCATGTTCCTAAAGAGTATTCCATATTTCTTTGCCGTAGTCGTTGTCGTTGTTTCCGTCCAATCCGAGGCTTTCTTGAAGGTTCCGTGGCGTGGTATTTTTTCCGGCAGTAGGTTACCGGCCTACCCCCTAACCCCCAACCTTTCTGTTAGGGTTCCCTTCCCTTCCCTTAGCCGATGGCTCCCCGGGAACTCGCCATTCACCGTCTCCCGTCCGCTACATAACGTACTCAGCCGCTACGCGATTTTCGTCTTCGATAACGTAAGAGTAGGGTTTGTGGGTAAAGCTGAGTTCCCTTCCAGGAACCTCTGACTTTTTCCGCAGAAACAGTCGGCGTTTCTCAGAGTTTTAGTGTTGTATAGTAACCGTAAAAGATGACTGCGATGGGATTCATTAACCCTATGAGTTGAGACTTTGGCAAGAACGTTTTCTTATTAAAACAAACAATTTGTTGTATTTTAGTACATCATTCACTGCAACAGTATATCGACAAAGCTGTCACGAGGTAATGTATATGACCTACTAACCTTTGTCCATACGTCTGCATTACACTACACAGCGTTTATCTCTGATAATCTTTCTCCTCCGTTAATTTGTCTCTTTCCCGGTTGACCGTTTAACATTCTTCCTTAACAACATTGTTACCGCCAATTTCTCCGCCTCTTTTCCTTAATTATTATAGTTTTCTAATTGATAAAAATAACATTAATAATTGCAATTATCGTTATTGAATATTACTAATTGTTGAGGAAAATGTAATATTTTAATTATCCGTCTTTGTTTTAGTCGTGCGGGTTCAAATTGAAGCCTAACTGCTCTACAGCCTGTATTGTGTTAAATTATATCATTAATGCTGATAAGAAATACGTATTTAATTTTAAAACATTAATTTCAAAAATATACTACATATTTTCCGTAATAAAAGAAGCTGACCATTAACCAATGGTACTCCTGAAAGTCAAAAATTATAATTTCACTTTAAAAATACTTAACGCTATCAACAAATGTAAATATTATTATCTTTATTGGGGTCAGAGAGCATGATTGGTTTAAAGCGTATAACTTACGATTCCAAATGTTACAAAAAAACGTTTCAAGCAAACAATCGTTTGGAAACAAAATGCGATAATAATCGTGAACGAGAGTAAAGTCGGTAAAATTTTAAGTTTTCAAAATACAGTGGAACTTGCTTATAACGAGATTCAATGGACCGGACAAATGTGCTCGTTACAACCGAGTGCTCGCTACATCCGAGTTGTCGCCTCGCAAGACTAAATTGTTATACCGTGTTTATCGTACACACAACAAAACGTCTACTATAGAAGAGACTTTGCACAATACAATTTTGACATATTTTAATTCTATGCTTAAAAGTGAAATATAGAACGTTTTCTAGACGCTAACATTCCTTGCTGAATATTGGCGTATAGTACGTTCTCGAAATATATTGAAGGTAACTGTGTAGTAAAAACTTACAAAAAATCAGCCGGTTATGTGGCTAAAAACGCTAAACTTTCCATGGCTCATGTGTAATATTTACTTTTTAAATTACAAGAAAATTCACTCTAATTTATTGGTCATTTTGTTCTTCGTTCTAAATGGAATCGTCGAAATTATATTTCGCACAAAAAACTTAATTAACATTAAAAAAGTCAACTATTTTTGTTTGCTTAGTAATTTTGTATCTTTAAATATCAAAACAGTTTTGTAGTTTATTTAAATATTATTATATATAAGAAACTTTCACAAATGAACTTACTTTTGTTCTCACTATCACAAACGTTTCAAGGTGTTGTGCCTCTTCCTCAGTGTGATTAAATACTGAAAGTCATTGTTGCAGAATAACGGTTATGGACTATAGGTGTGTGTGGTGGGAATTGATGATGGGAGGGAATTGGCGCTGAGGTTCAAATTTTGTGTTTGGATCAATGTATCAAATAGTGTACGTGATCTGTAATGTACTTGTTCATATAATATATTATTTGGTTGTAATGTGTGATATCTGTATATTTCAAATTGTTCAGCTGTGTTTAATTTTCTACTTCCTTTCTTTCCATGTAAAGGAAAACATTTATTTCAAGCTCTCACTTACGTTAATTGCATACGACAACAGTTTGTACTGTTACCATTTAGTTTTGATAGGACGCGAATACATGTGTGTTTGTACGGACGCGCCGGGTGTGTTTCGTGTAGTAGGGAGTTTCCCTTCGTCTGTTCGGTACATTTACATATAAAATGAAACGCACGCGTGCGTATAGTGTTTACGTGTTCGTATATTGTGTAGGCCAATAGAACAATATTCGTTCTGCTATCGTCTATTCGTTTTTGTTAGATGTGTGTTTGTGCGTGTGTGAACCCCGCACGTGTTATTGAGCGTGAATTGTGAACTGTTAGTTTGCAACGGCTCAATACTAGAACTGATTCTTACAACAATGACTGTGGGCAGATGTGCCAGGTATAGAGCAGGTTGTAAAATACCCTTCTTCGGTTTATTTTTATTGCACACTCGATTAAAAATTGCTCACTCGAGATATCCTTTCTGGCCCCACACGTGTCACTTTCACCCCATTTTCCTTGTTATTAAAATTTTTATCACATTTCCAGTTTCGTTAGCCTTATTAGCAGCCATCTTAACACCAACTTTGTCACTACTTATTGCCACACTGCTAAATACTTCGTTCTTGACGAGGCGTTTCATGCCTTACTCATGATGGCATACTTAACGATAAATTAAATTTCAAATATAACCCGCTGTATGACACCGCGCTACAATCGATTATGAGATAACACACGGCGTGACACGCGTTTGCTCAGAGTCCAGTGGGCCACACGCAGTGCACTGTGTCGGACGCTTGTATAGGTTTTATCATTGTGTGTTTTGTGTTTTTGTGAATTTTAATATTTGATGATCTCCTTGTGAGTGATAATGTCTGATGAAGGGTCATATGACTCGAAACGCGTTATAAATTTACAATTTGAAGTCACTGGACGGTTTCAATAAGGTAAATCATTACTATATAAAGTGATTTGGACCGTATAAAATAATGTTTAAATTAGATGCATGTCAAGCCAGTACGGTATATAAATACCAAAATATTAAAATTCGATTATTAAAAACAAACGCGCATATTAAATTTAACAAATGATGTATTAAACACAAACTAATTCCTAAGTGTGCCACCATACATATCAGATCCACCACTAAGGCAGCCAGAAACACGAAAACACATGCAGAATTCTTCCGTATCAAACAGAAAATTAAATCGCTGTACACTAAGAAAGACATACTTAACAGTACATTGTTGAAATTACATTTGCAATTATACCAGCAGATCCATCCTGCCATCATTGATAACGTAATAGATAAGATAAATATTTACATTACTGATATCATGCGTGTTGTAAAAAGAAGACAGACCCGAAAATTTCAAAATTTGATGGCATCACAAAACCGACATCCCATCCCTGAATGTAAACATCAGTGCTACCCACGTACTTCTAACCTTACTAATATAATATTTGATGAAGATGAATTAAATCTTCTTAACAAGGGTTTAAAATATAACTTTCCGAATGTTAATAAATGTCACGTTACACGTGAAGTTATCAGTGCTGAAACCGCTATTAAAACAATCATGGATCCCAATCTCGAAAAAGAATCACGCTACTTAATAAACAATAAATTTAATAATATCATAAACGTTCATAATTCTAATAATCAGAATACGCAGAAACAGTTAAGAACTCGAACTGAGATCAAAACTCTTAAGAAAATAAAAGCAAACTAATAGATAATAACGCACTTATAACGAAGGCAGATAAGGGACTTACATTAGTGGTCACAGATAACGATGTATACACACGTAAAGTCGACGAGTTTATTTCCAGTAACAACATTATCATGCTGAACACTGACCCCACTGATTCATTTACAAAAATTTTAGATAACACAATTAATAACTGTACCACGTTGTTTGACGACCATACGCGACGCTATTTAAAACCTATTAATGCCCATGCACCGAAACTTACTGGCCTACCTAAAATCCATAAGGACAATGTCCCAATTAGGCCTCTGATTAATTATACCACGGCACCGGGTTTTAAGGCGGCTAAGAAATTGGTTGCTTTAATAAATGATAATATTCAACTAAAAAATAATCGTAGCATAATTAATAGCATGGATTTTATAAACAAAGTTAGAAATATACAATTGCAACCCACATACAAATTAGCATCTTTCGACATTGTCAACCTTTATACTAATATTCCCGTAAATCAGACCTTGGACATCTTATATAATAACTTAATCAAATACAATAAATTAGATGCACAATCCATAAACGATTTAATCTGCGTACTGAGAGTTATCTTGCAACAAAACTATTTTACTTTTAATGAACGTTATTATATTCAAAGAGACGGACTTGCTATGGGCTCACCATTGTCCGGCTTGTTGGCCGATATTTTTTTGAACTCTTATGAGAACAAATACTTTCTTAATAACCACAAGTTCACCAATAACATTATTTTTTATTGTCGTTATGTGGACGATACTTTTTTGATTTTCAATGGTACTGCACGCCAGCTAAGCACTTTGAAAAACACCTTGAATGTTGTAAATGACAATATCCTCTTCACTATGGAAACCGAAGCAAATAATGAACTAAATTTTTTGGATTTAACCATAACTAAACAGCATAACAACCTGAAATTTGGAATATATAGAAAGCCTACCACCACCGATGTTACTATACATGCGGATTCCCACCACCCATATTCGCAAAAATTAGCAGCATATAATAATTTCGTACACAGGCTTTTGAGTGTCCCCCTTGACGCTAACGATTTTAATGATGAATTAAATACAATTAAACATATTGCTGCTGCTAATGGTTATGATTGCCGGATGGTGGATAACATTCTTAGGAGAACACAAGGCTAAGAAATCAAAACAAATAAATAATATAAAAACCAAAAATAAGTACATCTCAACCACATGCACGGAGATAATGCCCAAAATTCTAACGTCTGTTTTTAATAGGCTTGGTTTCACCACCATTTTTAAAACCAATAATAGCCTTTGGAATTCGGTTCGCCAGGCTGTTCATACACAACTAGAGTCAAGGACGGGTGTATATAAATTGATTCGTAATGATTGTGAATGTTTCTATATTGGTCAAACGGGGAGACCTTTTATTGAAAGGTTTCGGGAACACACTCCACATAGTTTCATCAATAAAGGAGTTTCTATAGATAATATAAAATCTAATTTCACAAGACATTTAATTACATGCAACCATTCGTACACGAATTTTAATACGAATTTAATACCCTTATATTATTGTAGTAAGGGTCGTTATATGGATGCATGGGAAGAATTTGAAATTTATAGTAGACATAATAACCCATTTACTCATGATGGCATACTTAACGATAAATTAAATTTCAAATCATACCCGCTGTATGACACCGCGCTACAATCGATTATGAGATAACACACGGCGTGACACGCGTTTGCTCAGAGTCCAGTGGGCCACACGCAGTGCACTGTGTCGGACGCTTGTATAGGTTTTATTATTGTACATATGTGTGTTTTGTGTTTTTGTGAATTTTAATATTTGATGATCTCCTTGTGAGTGATAATATCTGATGAAGGGTCATATGACTCGAAACGCGTCATAAATTTACAATTTGAAGTCACTGGAGGGTTTCAATAAGGTAAATCATTACATTTCTCTTTGCTTTAGTAGAGTTGGGTGAAAAAGAATTTCAAAATACATAGATATTTTAGCTCTGAAGGTGATAAAGAATTTTGAAATTAATACCACTATTTTAGTGTCTGACTAAAACCAGTCCAGTCACTTATTAGCGAGCACAGAAAGAAACAAACTTACTAGTGAAAACTAAAATACTTACTTTCTTACTTATAACAAACTTTTTTTTTTTATAAACCTAATATAACTTAAAACTTGTTATAAACCACAATTCATTTTAGTACTTTATTGCTTTTATTTTATCAATACTATTTCTTTTACTTATTATAATATGTTATTGTTACTAATTACGATATGTATATTTTCATAAATTCTGAATGCCACATTCAGTGTAACGGAATTCTGGAATTCTAGTATTTCAGTGACGGAGATCAAGCGATCAATGTACTAGTTTAATTGCAATCGGACAATGATAGAAACCTTGAAAAAAGATGTGATATTAGTGCACATACAGAATGGGTTGACTGAAATTCTCTACCAGTACACATAATGTTATGAGAGCCAATGATGGAAACTAAAATATTTTCTCATTATAAATACTACAAATCCAAGTTTCAATTGGATTCCCATACATACTAAAATTGGGTCAACTGGAGAGCACAACACTGAAAAAAGGACATCATTTTGAAACAAAGCAGCACAAGTACATGGCAGAGTTAGCACCCATCATTACAATGGTATTCAAGTCACGTATATGAATAGAAAACTAACAAAGTCTAATAAACATATTACATGAAGTAAGTACATATTACAAGACTTCTTTTTTATATTGATGATATAATTTAAACCATATGGATCATTATCAGATCTTTCTTAAAATATCCTTTTTAGGAGGTCATCATCGGTTCAAACTCAATAGCAATTGCACTGTATATACATTGGTAGGTGTGCGCCTATTCACATTTTGTCGACCGCTGAGCGGTTGTTCACCTCTATCTGATGAAGCAGGTTCAAGTCAGCATCGTATAGTGGATTGGATTTCAAGTTGAGTTGGTTATTCAATGTGAACCTGCAACTGCTTATGTTTGTGTATGCTCTGTAAAAATCAAACTACTCCAAGGCGTTCATGATTTGATCTTTTTCACACGTTTATCATTCACATGATTTAAATATCAGACCTTTATCTGTCTAACTTAAATAGATTAAGACATTTAAACAATTTAAACAGTGTCAATAGAAAAATCTAGTTTACTTTTGAAATCAAAATTGGCAAGAAGTTAATCTATTTAGATATAACTATTACAAGGCAACTGGATTGTTTGGAGTTCAAAATTTATAGGAAACCAATAACCATATATTCAACTATACACATTGATTCCCACCACCCCTTCTCATAAAAATGGGAGCTTATAGTAGCTTTATTCACAAATTACTAACCATTCCTCTTGACGAAAATGATTTCAGTATGTGATTTCAGTACATACAGTATAATAAAATATATCCCTGTTGCCAATGATTACAAAAGCTCAACCTTTGATCGACTGTTGAGGAAACATGAAAATAAAGAACCAAATCCCCAAGTAAAAAAACAGTGACACACAAAAATCCTTTATATCATCCACATATGTTGATCTTATGCAAAATATTTTGACTTTAATATTAAACATAGACAGATAATCCATAACATTCAGAACTAATAATAGTATTAGTTCTAAGGTAAAACTTTACGTTTTTACTTATAAAAAACTTAGTGTTCCGAGTCGTCAATATTATAGTGATATTTAGTTAAGTAACGGACACGTCATGGACAACGAAATCCAAGAATAATAGTATATTAAAAACACTTAGGCAGAATAAACATACAACTTTTGAAAAGAAAACAGGCATCTTCAAAGTATCTTGGAATGACGGCAATTGTTTTTTAGTAGCAGTCAAAAGGGGAAGTGCTTTCTTAAAAATTTCCTTGAACACACATCTAAGTAACTAAACAATCTTAACTCCATCAACATAAAGTTTAACTATGCTCGCCACTTGGTCTCACATAACCACAATTATACGGATTTCAAGTTCAACTTGGAATCACTGCACATTTGTGATAAGAGTCAAATCATAAACAACTTTGAAGAGTTTGAAAAGTACAAAACATAAACAAACGGAAGCAGTCATGGGTTTGTATTGAATGACCAGCTGATCACCATACAAAACCACCTTGAACCGTTCTTATCACATAGAGATGAATAACTGCTCAGTGGTTGACCAACCGTGAACAGGTGTGCACCGATACAGTGCATATACGTGTATCCAGTACAAATGGTATCGAATTTAACCAATGGCGACCTCCTACAAGGGATATTGTAAGATCTTATGACAAAGCATATGCTTCAAAACACGTCATCAATATAAAAAAAGTCACAAGGTGAATTGAGCAACGTTAGTTTGTCTATATCGAAGGTGCCTGGAACAATATTCACATGTATAGACACAGTAGAGGAAGGAATAAGAAATACTATCATATTGCCATGCAACGCAAAAGTCTGTAATACTACTAAACTTAGATGTCTTAAGTAGGGTCACATACAGTCTCAAAGCGGAGAGGAAACATGAAAACAAAAACATTTAAAAATTCAAACTACTATGTTTGGTATATTGAATTAAAAGTAAATTTCTATGGTTTTACAGATGTTTACAAGCATGGGTCCTGCAGGCCTTTACATAAACATGCAAAGTCCATGTTTATAATAGTTTCATTACATGTACAGTACAGACCCAAAAATCCTGTTTGGGTAAGGTCAGGTTAAATTTGATATACAAATAAGTTTAACAGTAATAATTTACATTCGTTCTGAAAGCTAACAAAATTTCACACATTCATTGCTTTTTTTCAGAAATGTGTTCACGTCTGGTTTCATTAACTGTAACTGTAACAATTTTAATGAAGAAGGTGAAGTTGAGTGTACCAAGGATATGCTTCCTGGAACACGAGCAAAAGGTGAATGTAAGCCTTCCTATAAGCAAATTGTATCTCCACTATATACAGAGATAATCTGCAGAGATGACGGGCAGTGGAGTCATGAACTGTTTGATTGTCAACCATGTAAAAACCTTGTGATTTGGTATTTCCCTAGTGTGTCACTGATGAAAACAAATGAATTTACATGTCTTAATAACTCGAACATTTATGTAAACATATCTAAAAATAAACTAACACTTAATATAAACATCTCTGTTTAATATAAAAAGAAAATAGTTAAAAACAAATAAATAAATACATTATTTATAGTACAAAATTTGTTTATTGCCTGAAATTTTTGCAAACGTTTTCTGAGTTCCCAGACATACACACAATTTATGTACACATCAATCACAATATTGTTGTAACACTAGTAGGCCTACATGGTAAAAGTTAGGACTTGAACCCAGTGACTCAGTATGAGTTACCCAATTATTTGTTCCATCACAGCAACAGAGTTGGGGGTGTCATGGCGGTCACGGTGAGGACATCTATTGGTCACAAAGTTAGGACTTGAACCCAGTGACTCAGTATGAGTTACCCAATTATTTGTTCCATCACAGCAACAGAGTTGGGGGTGTCATGGCGGTCACGGTGAGGACATCTATTGGTCACAATCGCGTCGTATAGAGGCCAATGCTATTGAACTACTTGGAGCACTTAACTCAGTCTACAGTCTCAGTCTCAGTCTACAAACCCCATAATGCTGAACTTCTTGTCAGTGACCTTCTTGCCGTCTTTCATGCTCACCATTTTGCCAGGCTACCTAGAATGATGGGCGTACTGATGATGGGCCTACGCGGACTGGTGTGTTATAGAATATTATAGAAACTATAAGACATTATAGGTGTGTTATAGAAACTACGCTGTTTGGATTGTTTTTTGTTTCCCTTTTATAGAATTATGATGTCGTCAGCGTACCTACTCCATTGTAGTATTTTATGTAAGAGTCTGTCATTGTTCATCAGGATTCTTGTCTTTTTAAGTGTTGTAGACAGATTTCTGCTAATACGCTGGCTATTGAGGAGCCCGTAATACAGTGTGTAAAATTTACTATTATACGTGTTATAATTTTAATACTTAAGAATATATATGGTTATAATATTTAAAAGTTATTTTTATTATTTAATGGGATTTTCCTTATAGGTGTTGGTGATGATATAGGGGACAGCGGAGGAGGCTTAACGTTTGTTCATGATGACTTGCACTATGTGTATGGAATTGTCAGTACTAAAGTACAGAAGGCTGACTCATTTACAACCTTTACAAACATCAGTAATGAGGAAATATTAAAATGGATTAATTATACGAATCATGTACTTGATGCAGGACATCCAGAAATATAAATGACTATTTATTGTTTAAATTTATTTAACTATCTAAATGAATAGATATTTTAAAATGGGTGTACTGAATACGTTAGACACTTAATATTGTCTTTATTTAATATAAAATTGAATAGACAGTAACTACTACAAACACTGTGTGTATATAGAATACTGAATATATTTAATTTATTTTATTTTGTTACTTATTCTCTGATTTGCTCAAAACCCGAGTGCTTTAAAACAAATGCAACAACTATTATTTGTTCTGATCCCTCCAAGTCAGATAAAACCGGTCCTTCAACCAGATGTGTATAAAAAATACAGAAAATATATGTAATTCCATATATACAAAGTAAAATTATAAGTTTCATATAAAATGTGATTCTTTAGAGAAGAATAAATGGAGGGTAAACAATCAAAAGATATACCAGTCTATTATCATTCCAAGTGTTAGTTGAGACCATTCAGTAAATTCGATAAGGTTGGCCTTGTACCTATTGTATCCTCATTCTATTACTAATTCATTTGTCATATAAACAAACTGCGTTGGACACTGAAAACATTAATGCCTAAATGCATTAACACTGAATAACAGTAACATTAACATCAACTGATTGACATTACACAGCACAGTAATGTGTTATGCACATGTTCGGAATGTCTGTAAAGTCGTGCGAGAGTGGTGTGACAATACGACTGTAATAAGTGTTTCTTTATTACAGTGTTATGCCATCTTTTTTATGATTACATATTTATAGCTTCATCAACACTGATTAAAAATATCAATTGAAAATAGCACTTTGGTGCAAAATGTACATTAACGTCTCACGTGACATTATGTGACGTGTTTCGCAAACAGTTGCTTTAGTGTAAGGTTGCAAAATTTACAATATATTTATAATTTTTAGAGGCATTGATAGTAATACTTCGGAATTTTAGATTCATAGCGCAACTGGTTTATCAAATGCGTCTTGTTACGCAGCACGTATGGCTAAAACCATTATAAAGTGGTAAACTATTAATAGTATTCAAGGCCCTTAATAAGTTAGTGAAAAATATCCAAACCTTGCTATGAAGTATGTAGATAAACATACTTCCTAATATACTGGTATTTCAGTAAGTACCATAGTGTTCAAGGCACCAAAAATTAAATTAAAAACAAGAAAAAACCTTAAAACCTTTACGGCAGGATAGAAACGCAAACAGGGTAAGACTTTTCAGAGGAAGTGTAATGATTTCATTACAATGGCTATATGTCATAAAGTTTATAAGCTTTTGTCCGTAATCAAGCAATTTCCAATTAGTTGTAAACAAAATATTAACCCCGATTTATCTATATGAGACGTACCAGCCTCCATCAACTTTGAATTTTATAGACTTACAAATTATTGAAAATAAAATAAATTGTAAGTTTATGTAGGCATTTATATAAACCAACAGCTGTTCCCGTGACATATACGTCTTGCAGCGCACGAACGTTCTACCACTGAGTTATAGATGTCGCTGCGCGAACTTTTCAACTGACCCCTGTAGATCGTATTAGTGTCCTGAGTATAAAAAAGTGTGAAGTATCGCTCCAAAATAAGCGGTGATATGTTTAAATTGGTTTAGAAATATTGTCATAGTAGTACAAAATAATGGTGTAATAATCGTGGATAACACCAAACATGATTGATTGTATTCTCAGTAGTGCACGGCAGAAAGCTCGTCACATGGTTTAACTCAAAAACATAGAGGATATGTATATTCTGAAAAAAGGTATGTGAAAGCAAGTGTTGTAGTTAGTGAAACAAAATGAACGCAAATTTTAAAAGCTTGTAGTATAAGGTATTGCAGAAAAATTGGGACTCGCCATTTTAAACCTTCCTACTTATCACTGTACTCATAATTCTATTGAATTAATATAAGCCAATTGAAAGGATATGTTTCACACAGTCACAACACAACATATGAGCTGCCTGATATCAAAAAATTGAAAGAAATGGTCGTAAATGAAATAACTGTAGACAAGTGGCATTATTATATTGAGCATGTAATTAAAGAAGATAAACTATGTAAACGTGATAAGATTGCATTGTTGTGGGTAGTTTCATCATTAACACTGCAGACAAAGGACTGCTGCTAGTCCGAAACTCATACAGTTACTTTTCGATCAAGTTACTTTTCAGCTGCAACTGTTTGTACAGAGTTCACTGCTAAGTAATTACCATAGCTTCTATTTTTGTTTTAAAGAAACATTAGTACAGTTTTCATTTCATTGTAATTTTTTTAAAAACAAATAAAATTGCCATAACTGGTGTTATAACATATTTCACTGTTGCTCTGTCACAGTCAAACAAATTGTATTTTGTTCAGTAATGTAAAAATTATTACAATTTTTTACATGTATTTACAATTCCGAGTAAACGACGTAATTGTAAGTTGAGGTTAAAGATAAATTTATTCTGTTTAATTTAAAATTTGGGTGTATCATTGAAAATCATAATTTTTTATTAATAATTATAAATCATAGTTATTAAAATATTAATAGCGACCGTTGATGTTTTATTTGGTAAAGTTATATTAGTTTTATAAATGAGTAGTTAGTATTATAATTTTTATAATGTTTCAAAGTCAGACACGTAAACAATATAAAAGAATTTTATAATTTATTCATCATATATATTTAGCTGTTTAAGATTACATGCTATTAATGTGTGCTTAATACAAAGACGTCGTATGTTTTGAGAGTGTAACTTTATAAAAGAGAATTTTTTGGGGCTAGTTCCAAATTTTAATAATACGAGGCACGTCCAGAAAGTAAGAATACAAGGGCTGTGTAGGACATAGGGAAATTTTTTTTCAAAGTTGGCACCCGTGACGTATAGACGGGTTCTTAACGGTCAAAATGAGACATCGAGCGCCTCAGTCCCTTACAAAATGTCGTCGCAGCAGCTTAACATGTCAACCAGTTCGTCCCCCGTTAGCTCCACGTACTGAGGGTGAATCCTTTCTCGACTCAATTGTGACTGGGGACGAAATGTGGGTGTGTCACTATACTCCTGAGTCAAAAAGACAGTCTCTGCAGTGGCGCCATACCCATTCGCCAACATCCAAAAAATTCAAAGTTCAGTCTTCACAGAGGAAAATCATGGCATCCGTCTTTTGGGACCGGAACGGGATCTTGTTGGTCGATTTCATGCCCAAAGGGACCACCATCAATGCTGCTGCATATTGTGAGATCCTAAAGAAGTTGAAACAAAAAATCAAAGACAAAAGGAGGGGAATGCTGACTCGTGGTGTGTCACTCCTTCATGACAACGCCAGACCCCATACCGCCCGGCTCACTCAGGACCTGTTCGTGTCGTTTGGATGGGACATTGTGACTCACCCACCCTACTCCCCGGACCTGGCACCTTCGGAATGCCATTTTTTCACCAAATTGAAGGAGTTCTTGGGTGGACAGTGATTTTCGGACGATGAGGAGGTCATGGAGACTGTGAAAAAGTGGCTTAAGGAGGTGGAGCGGAAGGTATACGACGAGGGTATACAAAAGCTGGTGCCCAGGCTTCAAAAGTGCATTGACCTCAACGGCGATTATGTGGAGAAATGGGTAACATATTTTGGCACATACCCTGTAAATTTCATTAAAATATATTCATTTTTCGATTTTTAACAAGTGTTGTATTCTTACTTTCTGGACGTGCCTCGTACATTGATTTCCTTTGCAATAATTAATAAACAGTTAATTGATTCTGTTACTATGTTGTAATCAATTATTTCATGCCATCAACATCTCACTCCTTTATTTAAAAATACGTTTATTGTGCAACCATATATACCTAATGCAACAAACACACAAACATCTTACGATCTAGCCGGTGTTTAACACTAAGTTATACGGTTGCGTTTGGTACATGGACAGAATTATTTTTTAATTTTTTTATTATATATTTTTTTTATGGAGCTCTGTAATCTGTTCGACTAAGCGAACATTTAACAAATTGGCTGACAACACACATACAGGATTATGAAGAGCTGACCATTGACAGCTCTTCTTGTTTTTGATAATAGATTAAAGAGGCATACAAATTACAAAACTAAATGATAAAAACATGTAAACAAATGAACCAAAATCACTTCCACTTCCTGCTGGCATGATACAATAAGTTAAAGTGTTAAACACTGGGCCCATAAGGCACATATACAGGTTGATATTAACATTTAATAATGACACGAATACAAAAACATAAGAACAGAACAGATATCACAGACATTACAATACAGAAAATACAAAGAATACATTATTAGTTAAACCTAAAAGGTACGTCTGATAGTTTGTGCCGCTTTTGTGGGTCGCTAGGAATGCTGTGTCATCGGCGTAGTTAGCAACAGTGGTTTCACTTGCTGACGGTAAGCCCGAGGTGAACAGGAGGCAGAGCAGAGGACCCGGGGCACTACCCTGCGGAACACCTGACCCCACTGGTAATAGAGGAGAAGTAGCATCCGAGTACTTGACTTGAAACACTTTGCCCACTAAGTAGCAATGTAGAATACGGTAACAATATTATGTGGCAGATTGTGTATAAGAGTCCAAGGTGCCAGACTTTGTCGAGAAACACACCTGAGCAGAACATCTTCGATTCCAAAGATTTATTGATAACATTTGTTAGTCTGTGTATTTGATCTACCCTAGAGTGCTTTTCTCGAAAGCCAAATTGGTGATCCGGAATTATGTTGTTTTCTACAATTGTTGGCATCAGTCGTTTTACAAACAGCTTCTCAAAGATCTTACGAAGTATCGGTAGAAGGCTTGTGGGTCGATAAGAATTTGGCTCTTGAGGGTTTTTACCAGGTTTTAAGACCATGATTACTTGAGCCGATTTCCAGAGAAGAGGAAAGTATTAAAGTTTGAGTATGACATTGAAAATGTGTTGTTATTAGTAGAACGCCTTTGTGAAGCAGCTCCTTCAGAATTTTCCCCGAAAGCAAATCAATGCCGGGAACCTTTTTACATTTCAAATTATACAGGATTATTTACTTGATTTCATTAACCTTAAATGATTAATAGGTAGAGCGGGGAGAGTAAATATCTTTGTACCTCTTCATCGAAGGAGGCGTTCTTGCTGGTTTAGGTTGAAAAACGTTGACCAAATGTTCGGCAAAAGTCTGGGATTTCTCTGTATTGCTTCGCGCCCAGCTAATGCTAAATACATCTGGTTTATGTATTGGTGGTATTTGTAAGAGTGGCCTTTTTAATCGTTTTGTAGCCTTTTACAAGGAATAATCAGTACTTTTATTAGGTGACAGATTTTCTAGATAATGTTGAATCCCTTCGTTTTTTAAATTTTGTAACAATCGTTTTAGTTTTCTGGGCGCGGAATTCCACTCTATTTTATCATCCGGATGATGAGTATGCTGCCAAATTCGTCGTAATCTACGCTTCTCAGCTAATTTATTTCAGACAACCAGAGGAAGGTTTAAGTGCTTACTCTTTGCTGTATTGGAAGCTGTAGCTTCCCAGGCTGATTTTTGAAAAGTACTGGTGATATAATTTACAGCCGTATCCAATATAGCAGGCGTGTGAATTGGAAGTTCTAGCGAGATATTATCATTTACAAGCTGTCTAAATTAATCCCAGTCAGTATGACGATTTGTGAGTGTTGGTAGACTTTAAGATTCAATTATATTATTGCTAATAGTGGCAGTAATTGGAGTGTGGTCAGAGGACAAATCAAGGCAAGATTCAACTTTGTAATATTTATGAGACAACCTTCATATTAAAAAGAAATCATTGAGATCTGGTATTTTATTAATTGTATCAGAAGGCCAATAGTAGGTTAGTTGACCAGTGGACAGAAAGGACAGGGCTTTTTCTCTAATGACGTTATATATAATTCTACCTCTTGGATTAGCTAATCTCGAACCCCCTTGCGGGTGTTTTGCATTGAAGTCACCTCCCACCATAAAACTTGCACCAAGAGTGCTAAGAAACGAGCTGAAGTCAGTTTCATGATTCTGTGTTTTGAGGGACAGTAGACTGCAGAAAAAATAGATGGCCTCCTTGATCTTCAATTAAAACCTTTGTCTCCTGTAGGTGAACAGTTTTGACTTTCGAGAAGAGGTAATGTCTTATATTGTTTCGGATTAACAGAATTAATTCGAGTTCCTCCACGAGCTGTACCGTCAGGATCTTCGGTATCATAAACAGTAAATCCTGGAATCCTAATATGGCTTCTGCCTGTGAAATATGTCTCAGATATAAACATTACGTCTAACACTATTTTGAATGTTCATCATTACTTTGTTCACAGCACTTTATAATTATTAATATAGATGGTACTTTCTCTTGTGAAGGAGTGTTGTTCTCCTTTTTCAGTGAGGTTTGTATACGGAATGTGCCAAGTTGTCGGTAATTTGTAACGGTTTTTAGTTAACAGGTTGTGTGTGGGTGTGTTACACAGTAATAAACAACACATACAACAATTCAAAACCTCGCGCCAAACCCCTTCCACCTCCACCCCCCACACAACCTGTTAACTAAAAACCGTTACAAATTACCGACAACTTGGCACATTCCGTATACAAACCTCACTGAAGAAGGAGAACAACACTCCGAAACGTCGTATGAGAGAATACAACAAGTAAGTTCACAAGTTATCAATATTAATAATTATTACGTGTAACCTGTTGTCAATAAGAAAAGCTTTGAGTTCTAGGGTGCGTTGAGAAAGTCCATTGGTGTTCTATAATCCAATCCTGTATTTTTTATTCATTATTAATTAGAACGTTTGTTGACAAGTGTTGTAAGGAGATTAAGCATGACGCTATTTTGCTGCATGAGTTGACTGAACATAGTCTCAAATTTTGTCAGGAAGTGTGAAAGTGTAATGTTCTCTTTTGCTGTCTGTTTGAGATTGCTGTCATAACAGAGGCGAGTATTCTGAGTCTCGCCGTAGTCTGCAATTTGAGCGTAAGTAGGAAAAGAGACGTTACGGCTATTCATGTTCTGTTCTCTGTTCGTCGTCCTAAAAATTGAAGGGGTTCTCCTAGGTGTGGAGTTAGGTACTGGGCTTTTTCTGGCCTGCAGATTTTGATAAACTTCACAGCCTTTATAATTAGCTGTATGAGGACCATCGCATAATGCACATGTGGCTGGTGTATCCTTAGATTTGGAACAAGTTGCGGAGTTGTGTTCACCTCCGCACTTGACACACTGGAAAGGTTTCCTACAATACGTCTTACTGTGACCGTATGACTGACAACGAGTGCACTGGATTATGAAGTTTATTCTTCGCGGTGGCTCTACAGTAATCTGCATGTTACCTAAAGACCTTATTGTTTGGTGCAGGTTCAAGATCAACAAAGAAGCGAGGGAGGGGTGTTTTCTCTACTCTGTATCTAATGTTCATTATGTTAGGATTATAATTTTTTAAATGTTCCAAAATCTAACCTAAACAGTATAAAAGAATTTTATAATTTATTCATCATATATGTTTAGCTATTTAAGATTACGTGTTATTAATGTGTGCTTAATACAAAGATATCGTACGTTTTGAGAGTGTAACTTTATAAAAGAGCATTTTTTGAATTTCCTAGTTCCAAATTTTAATAATAAATTGATTTTATTTGCAATACTTAATAAACCCTAATTGATTCTGTTACTATGTTTTAATCAGTTATGTCATGCCTTTAACATTAAGGCGTGTTATAAACATCCCAATCCTTTATTTAAAAATACGTTTATTGTGCAACCGCATACACCTAATGCACCAAACACACAAACATCTTACGATCTAGCCGGTGTTTAACACTATATAGTTGCGTTTGGTACATGGACAGAAATGTGTTCATTTTAAAATACTTGCGTCGAATACTTGTAAAATATATATTGCAATGTGCACGGGTCGCATAGAATGAGTATACATTTTAAATTGCATATTGGAATGCTTATTGGATTTATTAATGATATTACCATTGGCACTACGTTATTTTAATACTGTTTATGACAACAAAATAAAATTAAATATACTGTTTCTGTTAGACTTTTACAATATTTAAATAATTTTCCCTTATATGTTAATATAGGCCTATAAATATTTTATTTATATGTGTTCTTTTGTATGTTAGTTTTTATGTGTTTTTTTTAATAAAGTTTATAACAAAATGAAACAACTTTTCTTTAAGATGACTGACGATCCAGATGGTGATGATGCAGTATGGAAGACAGGTTTCGGTTGTTCACTCTGGATACAAGTTCAGGATACCGCTGCAATCTCCTCCTGTCGTCCGGCGTTCTCGGGTTGAGAACGTCTACAAACTGTAGTTAATTAATTTTAACTGTGATTTGCTTTGTGTATTAAATGTGCACAAGATCCAGCTAACTTGAAGCGTCTTTTTTAATTCCGATGGGGACAAACAATCTAGTATTTTACCGGATTAGAACTATTAAATAATCAACTCACAAACTTTGTGACTTGTGTCCGTACGCTTTTGAGGAACAAGCGTCTAACCTGAAGCAGTACGACCACACGCTTTAAGTTCAGAGAGAGACTAACTAATCGATACGAAATAATAAGCCAACTGAAATTTTAGCCAATTTCTCGAAGGTTTATTGGCTGCCTTTCTTTGCGGCTTAAGTTACTTTATTCGTATATCATATTGTCAAAGCGCAAATTCAAGTCTGTCAAAAAAATCAGCCTAATTTTGTCACTTTCTTTAGAGTCATGAAACTTTGATTGTATAAAAACTCGTATATTTAGTTATTTTCATTTATAAACAAATGATGCACTAATAGTGCAAAACATCTGCTTTTGCATCTCCTTTCAGAATTTAGTGGCTCTTATGCGAATGTTGAAACTATGAAAACAAAGAAGAACCCAGTCCATAGCCAAAATGCATTATAAAACATTAGCACACACACACACACACACACACAAATGCATACACCGAAGGACATTATGTGTAATATAGATGAGACAAAAAAGATATATTTTCAATTTTTTTAACATGACAAATGTAAAAACATTGAGTATTTTTGTAATAATACGTCACGATTAAATGTAAATTCAAAGATGAGAATTGTTCTAAGTAATATTTTGCCAGATGTTTCACCAATGTATCCTAATGTTACTAGTAAACAGCCAAAACATATACCGGTTCACGTTCTTAACTTGTTCGTTCCATTTCGTAATGACCATTAAACAAACTTATAATCAGACGTTTACAGAAATTTAGATAATAAGAGTTTTTTATATTTATAGTTATTTGAGTTATCATCAAAATCACGTTTTTAGGAAACCAGTAGTCTTAAGCTAAACATATATCCATTACAAAATTTTTCAAAAAATTCATACCTTTGGTTTTGATAAAATTTGCCAGAAGATATCTATTTATATAATTATATTAATTACCACGAAAAATATATGCAAGTTACTTCACTTTTACGTTTTTTAAATTTGCTGGAATTCAGTAGTTAATAAATCAGTTTTTAACTGAAAATGCCAGCACCCTTTGTCGTAGAAAAGGCGTTTGGAAAACTATTGAAACGGTATATCTTTGTGTATATTGGTTGCAAATACAAATTTATTTGTGTTTGCGGAGCCCCACGTTTTTGGGACGTCAAAATTTTATAACACTACAAATTGATATTCCTTTAATGTAATTTAAATGTGTATGAAAATGTGTGTTGTATAACATAACAAATTCAATATAATTTATTGAATTGATTTTATGGGTGTAATCGTAATAAGAAGATGATACGTTATTTAAGTTTCAAATTGTTATATAATTTATTTATTAAACAAAATCTTTCATATCGCATATTAAACACTGACTCATTATTATATCGTTTGTACTAAGATTTAATACATAACTTATTGCTAACAAATTACATACACAAGTTAAACACAAATCTTATTATCTAATTTAATTACTTTAAAATACTCATTTTGCTCTCGGCTTACTCACTGTGTGCTCATCTTTTTGCAATTGCTGATTCATTAGCTTCAAAAATGAATTTACTTTTATTCAAATTTCTTTTATATTACTTTGTTTTAACTTTCTACTGCATATGCACTCTCCTTTATCATCAAAGCCTTTACTAATTACGTTAATTCAAAATTTAAATATTTCTCTTATCATTTACGTTACTAATTACTAAATTTGATACAAGAAATATTATTCTAATTTTTATTCTGCTTTTACATTTATGTGTAATTTATTTATTTTAATATTGGTTGAATTTTTTTCATTCGAAATTTAATTAGTGTCTTTCAAATGTCTATAATTACAATGGTTTTTTATCACCTCGTTTGACGAAAGTATTCATCTGTACGTATTCCTTCTGGTCCTCCGGTCGTGTTCTCCGTGTCCTTCTGGTCCTCTGGTCGTGTTCTCCGTATCCTTCGGGTCCTCTGGTCGTGTTCTCCGTGCCCTTCTGGTCCTCTGGTCGTGTTCCACTGCATATGCTGATTAAAAGCCGTCTCGTCTCACGTCATATGCTGCCGGTGTGTCCATAGTCCTCATCGTATGTATTCTGCGGCTCTGGTTGGACTACTAACTGGTTGCGCTTCTAGTTTGTCCTGTGACTTACTATGTATGTGAATTGGCGTCGTCGACTGACATAGCCTCCTGCGGCAACGGTTGAATCGAGAAGAAAAAACTTTATTAGCGCGACCTGGTATTTATAGCCAGGTCGTGCAAAAATTCCTGTCTGAACAATATTTGACCTGTCAGATTCTGTCTTTCCCCACTCTTGTTCAAGTCAAAAGTTTCGTCTATCTTCGCGAATTGCGAAATTTGTTTCAAATCACTCGATGCTCAATCGATCACTAATTTTTATGTGATTACTATACGTAAATTTCACTTCTTTATGGTACTCACAAAAAGAGTTATTCATTTTTTACGTATAGTAATTGTACTTTTCGTCACATCTGTACGGATTTTTAACACTTTATTCACCTATAATTTCTATACACTTTAGTGTCTTTTGTTTTATCCTATCGTACATAGTTTACTTATAATTAAAATCAACATACAACTATTTTACTTGAAAAGGGTTGGTTACATTTCAGGAACGGACAAGTTCCACACACACCAACAAATTAGGCGCGTACACAACGCTAGCGACAAGTGTGTCGAAAATGCAGTCCATGCATGAATTCTGCGCTTTCAATTTTTACTACGATCCAGCTTATGCAATCTGAATCATGTTTATTAATTTATATTTATTTATTTTTATTAATTATTTCATTTATTTTGGCAATGGACAGTACCGTTATTGTTTGTATTGTTGCACTGTATTACCTGCGACGTGACAGGAATCCAATTCAAGTTAAACAATAAATCTGCGCTCCTCATTGATTATGAAAGTCTGCCAAAACTCCCATCTATTACTTGCTAATCGCTTCTAATCGATCAGTGGATAAGAACATGAATTAATTTCTCCTTAAAATTACATCAGCGCTAAACTATATGCGGATTGAACTTGAATTATTTTATGTGTCTGCCTTTCATGATTCTAACTGTTGTTTATATCTAATTAAATATTTGTAATTAGTGACTTCATTGTTGACAGTCATTTAGTTTCCACTGTAGCAAAACGACCATCTGAGTGGATTTCGAGTAACTGATTTGTTAAGCTGAATACAAAACCAATTAAGCTTATCCCTTTATTTTATTCATAAACTCTAGCTCTTTTCCATCTTCTTCTGCTCATTCATAATTACAAGCCACGGTCAAATACTGTTTGAAAATTTAAAGAATTAATTTTCCTCATCAAATTGTTTTACTTCAAACTAAAGTAACGGATTTTTTAAAATTGTTAATTTCAGAGAATTTAGGTAATGTCGTCTGAGAATTTTTTCAAAAATATATACGGTAACAGACAAAAGGCTTTTTGCATAGAATAAATTCTTACTTCAATCTTAACAATAATATTTATAGTACAAATACTGTTTTATATTTTAAAGAAATTATTTTATTTTATTTTTTAAAGGTTAACCTGTCACAAGACTCATTAACCTGAAAACATGATCATGTAAACCGTGACAAAACACCAATAAATATATACAAAAATTATTTTCTATTTTACTGTAAAAAATTAGTAAAATACTACGTTTAACAAAAACTTGAACTTCGTCCATTTTAGCGAAAATTATTTACCGCTTTATTTAAATATTCACCATTGAGAAACAATGTTGGACAGGAAGGTTACTTATTTTGATCATAAAAGTAGGAGTCCGCAATATTTGACATTATTACTACCTTTAAAATGATCTTATAAAAGTCAAACTGTGTTGCCGTGTTATTAGCACCTTCAAATCAAGACAATTTTGTTTTAGTAATTTAAAAAAAAATGCAATGCTTCAGATTATTCCCTTGTCCAACTTTATGTGAATCACTCTGTTCACATGTTTTTTTCGAAAACGCTCTTTACGTGTAGATATTCAGCTTAAAAATGTATTTACTGCATTGTACCAATAACTAAAAAAGCAAAGTTGGGTTACATTTTTAGTAGTTTAAAAATAATAATATTTTTTGGTTTATATTTAAAAATTAAACTGCTTTTAAATAAAAAATTATTCTCAGCAAGAAATATTTTAGAGAGTGTCATAATTACATAGATCGTTGTTTTAGAAACAACAGTCAATTATTCGCATTGACAATCTAGAAAAAATATTAGTGTTTATTCACATTTTTGTATTGTCGAAAATAATTTATCTCTAAGACCTAATATGAATGTGAAATGACTAACGTTGTAACTTATCAAAATGCATTTAATATGCAAACCTAATATGTACTATAAATTAAGTGAACTGAGTAATATCTGTTGCTTTCTCCCCTATTGTTTATTTAGTTGTTACCAACATTCGATAGTGGTAAACATCATCAGAAACAACTCAGATCATTAGAGACCTTGTCGTGAGTTAATAACGTTAAAAGGGTACGACCTTGAACGTATTTCGGTATCAGTAACAGTCGTTCGGTAGCAAGAACAACACACTCAACAGGTAAGAGCCGAAAATATTCAGTGTTAATAATTAATGCAGTTCATTTGTTTAAACGAACTGGTATTATTTTAAATTAAAGGGTCTCTTGTTTTAAATGCTTAAGGACAGGTATTACGTAATCTACAGCGAATCTACTTTACTATACTCTAATAAAGACTTATAAATTGGATGAGAAATAAAATAGTTGATATTTAATTTGAGTTATATGTAAACAAATAATTATGTAAGTACTGTGTAAATTTACTCTGAACTATTGAATTATCTACATTACAAGGGGTAAATCAATTTCAAAGTTTAATCACTGTTTTCAACCAACACTTAAACTCATTAAAACAATTTTGTCACAACATCCAACGGTCGTGCAACAGACCATATCAGGCAGAAAATTCGAAAATTAATTTTTCCTTACGCTTTTGTTTATTTTATTTTCTTAAACTACTCAGTACTGCGCATAAATATCAATTACGTATGGACGGTAACTCGACACCGCTCCGCCAGGGTCGCTAATTTTCAGCCATTTATTTCACAAGTTACATGTATTTGGAAACAAGTTCTTTGTTTCCTCTTTGTTCGAAGTGTTTTAACACAAATACAAAATAGTTTCAATATTCTGTTCTCAATTTATAGAGTTTCATTATGTTTTTAGAATTTAGTAATTAGGATATTAGAAAAAAACATTATCTAGTTAGAAGTACAGTCGTTAAACTGTAAAATTTTTATTTTTAAAAACATTTTCTCAAAAACTTGTTAGAAGTTAGTTGTGTTTCGAGGACGATGAGATTTTTTTTTTTTAGTTTTCTATAATGAATATTCATTGTAGACTTTATACATTTTTTATCTACAGCTTACATTATTTGCTTCTTTTCTTAGCATTCAATATTTTTCTAGGAGAATTATTGTTAAAAACTAGCAACCTAAACACGTAAGCCAATAATTGTTTTTACAAATGATATTAATTTGTTATTATATTAATAATAAAACTTAAAACATTTAATCAATAAAAGTTAAAAGTAACTGATCAAACCCTACAAAATAGTTTGAGAATGGAAAGGATGGAAATAACTAGATGCTGACAACACTATATTGTATTCAGAGTTAATCAGGAAAATTGATAAAATAATGTCGCTTATAACTATGGAGCACAAAATCAGTGTGAAAGTTCCGAGAAATTTGTCACATTAAATAATGTTACTCAAAGTGTCCTTGGTACAATATACGCTCTACATTGCACAATTGTTTTACAAAGTTTCGATAAAGAGTACCACCGGATTTGTTGCCAAAAGGTCAGCTCAAAAATTGCGTAACTAAGTCTTCAACAATTTTGAGAGCATTAATAAAATATCGGTGTGGAAAACCATACATGACTTCCATGTTCTAAGATTTATATTTACAATCATTCACGAAATGAAATGTTTCCATAGAAACTACTTTTTTCCACTTATTGCTTCAGCCTTAACCACAGTACTGTGGTCATTAACGTATACCACCAAACGTTATCGCACACGATTTTCACTGATGATGGCAGTCGACGACACTGCCGAAACGTCTGGTTTTGCAGAAAACATTGGCCTACGGCCAAACAGGCCGGGAAGGAATTTTAACAACAAACTACTACTTTGTTGCCGATAACGTAGTACATATATACAAATTATACCCTCCCCCTTCAACTATAATCTTCATGTATAGAAAATTACCCCCACCCCGTTCAACTAGCCTCATCATTTATAGATATTTCATCTGCGTTTCTACAGTGGATTATTATGATCTTCTTAAAAGGATACTTTATTTATCAAAATTAAGTACTTTACTCTTGTTACAACAAGAGATGTTTCCGGTAAACTGCCTTTTCCAGTAACCGATCTTCACCAAAATCAATAGATCTTGAGTCTTCTACAACTCAGGCACATAAATGTAAAAAATTAGTTGATTCTGTTTGAATTTACGGCAGTTATCGTTCGTAATGCAAAAATTTCTCTTGTTACAATATAAAATGTTGCAGGTAAACTACCCCTTTCCCGTAACTGATCTTCACCAAAATCAACAGACCTTGAGAACTCTATAATTTATGGAAGTATATAAAAACTTATTTGATTATATTCGAATTTACGGCAGTTATCGTTCATCAAATAAAATTAACCTTATTATCACATAAAACGTTGCAGGTAAACTACCCCTTTCCCTTAACTGATCTTCACCAAAATCAATAGGTCTTGAGGCCTCTACAATTCAGGATGTATGCAAAATATTATTTGATTCTGTTTGAATGTACGGCAGTTATCGTTCGTGCTAAACAATTACTCTTGTTAAAACATTAAAAGTGGCTGGTAAACTACCCCTTTCCATTAATCGATCTTCACCAAAATCAATAGGCCTTCATTTCTTTACAATACAGGAACGTATGCAAAAATTTATTTGATTCTCTTTGAATTTCCGGCAGTTATTGTTCGTCATAGAAAAAATTACCCTTGTTAAAACATAAAAGGTTACTGGTAAACTACTCCTTTCCCTTAACTGAGCTGCACCAAAATCAACAGACCTTGAATACTTACAACTTTAGGAATGTATGCAAAACATTAGTTGATTCTCTTTGAATATGCGGCAGTTATCATTCGTCATAATATTAAACATTGGACTACGGCCAAACAGCCCGGGAAGGAATTTTAACAACAAACTACTACTTTGTTGCCGATAACGTAGTACACATATAAAAATTATCCCCTCCCCATTCAACTATAATTATTTATTTATAGAAAATTACCCCCACCCCGTTCAAATAGCCTCTTCATTTGTAGATATTTCATCTACGTCTCTACAGTGGATTATTAAGATCTTCTAATCAGGATACTTTATTTATCAAAATTAAGTAGTTTACTCTTGTTACAACAAAAAATGTTTCAGGTAAACTACCCTTTCCCCGTAACCGATCTTCACTAAAATCAATAGGCCTTGAGTCTTTTACAACTCAGGCACATATGTAAAAATTATTTGATTATGTTTGAATTTACGGCAGTTATCGTTAGTCATAGAAAACGTTAACCTTGTTATCAAATAAAACTTTGCTGGTAAACTACCAGTTTCTCTTAACTGATCTTCACCAAAATTAATACGTCTTCAGTTCTCTACAATTCAGGAATGCATGCGAAACATTATATGATTCTGTTTGAATATGCAGCAGTTATCGTTCGTCATAGAAAAAATTACTCTTCTTAAAACATTAAATGTGGCTGGTAAACTACCCCTATCTCTTAACCGATCTTCACCAAAATCAATAGGTCTTGTGAACTCCACTATTCAGAGTTGCATGCAAAATGTTATTTGATTATGTTTGAAATTTCGGCTGTTATCGTTTGCCATAGGAAATACCCTTGTTAAAACATAAAACGTTGCTGGTAAACTACCCCTTTCCGTTAACCGATCTTCACCAAGAACAATAGGTCTTGAGAACTCTACAATTCAGGGCTGTATGAAAAAATTATTTGATTCTGTGTTGAATTTGCGGCTGTTATCGTTTGGCATAGAAACAAAATTACCCTTGATTCAAGAAAAAAACTTTGCAGCAAACTACCCCTTTCCCTTAACCGATCTTCACCAAAAACAATATGTCTTGAGTACTCTACAAATCAGGGCTGTATGCAAAAAATTATTTGATCCTGTTTGAATTTGCGGCTTTTATCGTTTGCCATAAAAAAAAATCTACAGACAGACAGACACACAGACACACAGAGACACTTTTCGAAAAATGACTTTTTTCATGTTTTGAGGGTAGTCCAATCAGAATCTGCAATAATCTCGAACACGATTTTTTTTGCCATCACCGTACTTCCATTTCCTTATGGAACATGGAAGTAAAAAAATTGAAACATACACAAAATTCTGATCATTATTAAATTAATTTTTTTGTTTGGGTCCAGTAGTTAAAAGCAACAGGATTGACTAAAATTACAATATTACCAAAGAAAATAGTTTGTCCTTGCCTAAAAAATAATTACATTAATTAGAGTTACCACACGTTAAGAAGTCGTTGGAGACTACGGTGATCACGATGTGCATTCACAATCTAATGATTATGAATTATATGAAACTTTATGATCAAGGCACAATCAATTATAATTTAATTCAATGTCATACTGTGCGTCGAGTACAATTAGTATAACATAAAAACATAATGAATATTCACGGTTAAAAGTCTTCCGTCGTAATAACGTAATCACCAACTTAATTACCAAAAAGTAAAGACAAAGACGTAGGTAATATCACTAACAACGTAGTATTTTCTACGTTACTGTACAACTAACTATAGCCAGGAGCGGTTTGTTTATACAGGTTAAGATCTATTATGGATCCAGTTACTATTCAGCTAGCCGGAATATATTGTTATGCAATGCGGAAAAGTATTACGTAATACGCAACGTTGTACAAGTTTATCGAATGTTCCAGTGGAATCCGGCTGTAATGTGTGTGTGTGTGTGCGTACATAATGCTGCCAGTTGGCGGTGAAAGACAATTACGCGTCAAATATCGGGTCTATACCGGTCCGCGCCTGCTGTGTGTAAGGCCGCAACCAATTATGCTCTGGTGTTTTCTAGTAGCTTTAGAGAATATTCTGGAACATCAGCCGGATATAAGTACAAGTACTCAGGGACGCTCAGTTCAGTTATTGTCGGGCGGTTACACAGTGCGTTCAAGTGGCGATTTACACAGTGCGCGGTTTGAAGTATTGCGGCGAAGTATTACGTGTTTGATAATTGTGTAGAACAATCGTAATACAATTGTGTTTTACAGTACAGTATATCAATTAATATTTTTATTGCGTGTGAACAATTTATATTTGATTTTTTGTACGAGACTGTCTTGTTGATTACAAACTCTTTACTTGTGATAATTAAAGCTGGTGATTAGTGACTTAATTGGCGTCTTGTATTTCGTTTCCCACTGTACCATACGATGATCAGTAGACCGTCGTAACAATGCATTAACGTTTTCATACATTCGACATCGAATATGAATGGAATGGTTCTACATAGGTCAAGTCGAATATCTTCCTTTACCACTCAAATGAAAATGGAAGTTCATAAGGTGTTCTACAAAACTTCACAGTATGTTCTCCCGTTGGAGTAAACGTTATACGTTCGCAAACGTTAGAGGAAGCATTTACACGAAATACGTTATAGAATGTTCTAGTGTATAATTAATTACTGCTGAATTATTTCGTGTCGTTTATCAACGTCATGTGTGGACTAAAGGAGAAGTATTTGTAGGTTAGTAGTACTAAGCAAATTTTGTTGCGAAGCGAAATTGAAGTTGACGAGACCATAAGAGACTTGCAAAACGAACTTCATTATGACATCCCGGGTGGCATCCATTCAGTAGGACGACGTACCGAAAGAATACAAATAAAAACGGAGAGAATACAAAAGTCACTTGGTATAGGAATGTAATTATTATAAATGCTGAGTGCTGAGAGATATAATAAAACAACAGACAATTATATTTAAAATAATGGAAAAAAAGTAGACAAGAATTATTATTAAGTCATGAAATAAAGAGTGACAAAAAAATCATGAGAACTAACAATGTGCTGGTTAAAATCCTTGCAAAAGAATAACGCAATAGACGCGTATGGACGTTGAAACATCCGCACATGCGTGTCTGCGTGTTTGTGCGCGCGTTGATGAACAAACTCCAAAAACAAACACCCACAAGTAAGAGATTGAGTTTGAGAGTGAGTGAGATAACAATTAATATTAAAAAATCCGTTGAAGATGAAATCTGGGACTGAGCTAAAATTGAATTCCGTTTTCAACCGTTACAGAAAAGAATTTTTTTTTCATAAAAACTACAATCCCTTCGGCTTAATAAACTTTACCCGTAACAACCGCAATCGCAATAGTACTGTTCCCTGCTCTTCTGGTTTGCACATTTGTTTGACGTTTTATAAACTACTGCCAATGCTACACAGACAGATTTGAAAGTCACAATACAGAATACCAATTTACAAACTATCTCAAGCTAGAAACGCTGGTGTATATTCAAAGCCAAAAAAAAAAATAATTTTTCATTTGCTTGTGCTTATAAAAGAAACGTTTACTTGTTTAGACATATGTGCGCGTGCGAACACACACACAAACTTATAATGCGAATTTATGCATTATATTTAATTAATATGATTAATTATGTATTTGACAAAACATATTAATTAAACATCGTGTTAAAATGCAAGTTTATTATGCGGATATATGCATAATCGTTTAATTAACAATGAGCAACTAATTGACTGTTTATTAATTATCAAAAGGTGTATCAAATAATACAAAGTTATGCGGATCTGGGTTCTCAAACATGTTTATTATAATCATGAACTTATCATCTAACATTGCACATACAAAATACATATATTCTTGCAAATGATACATAAAACAAACAATTCCCTCCTTAGTTAGGGATATATTCTGAAATAGAACACATACATAAAATACACATAATAGAATTCATATTATTGCTATTTCTACTTCTACACATTTTTTACGTTTAATTCATTCATACCCCCGATTTATGGTCCGCTTTGATTAATATGTTTACTAAATTGGATTTTTTTTTATGAAGACTTATGTTTATCTCAAGCTGGTTTCTTTGTGAGTTACAGTCAGTGGTTTTTTCTACGTTAAAATAATATATTAAATTTTACTTGATATTGAGTGTCCATAGTGCGTTGGCTAAACTCTGAAACTCCCATCCTCGTTCCAGCGCTGCCGTTGTCACTTGGTGTTTAAACTGTGGTTTATCAGAATACAGTAGTGTCACATCCGTCCCGCATTCCTGCGTTATTACGTCACCAAATCCTCACGCAAAGATCAGATTGTTCATATTACGAGCCGCTTATGATTTACTTGTTTATATTCAAAGCTCCCGCATTCAAGATAATTATATCTATCGACATTGGTACTGTTTATATATATAGTTCATACAAACATTGCATACATTGTCCTTGCTTATGTACGAATATCACCTCGACTCCGTTTACAAATCGTTTATAGCACTGAGTCTACAGTTCATCGATTAATGTTATACCGAATAATACACTTACAAATTGTCTATGTTTAAAACAAATCGTCCGTATAATACATTATTAGTTAATGTTCTAAGTCTACTTGTATTCGAAACACGAATGGTAACACTGAATTTACAACTGAGAAACTAAGATATTGTGACGATTTAAATGGTAAATAAAAAAAAAAATAATAATAAAAATATAAAAAAAAAAGAAAGTAAGTAAGTACTTTAAATCGCACGATTAAACCAAATACCCCTGAACTAACTCATAATAGTAATAAAAATTAAATTAAGAAAATCTAACTAAATAAGTAATTAAAAATCTGAATGTAAAGTTAAGAATAATACAGTTAACCCTTTAGTAAATTTATCATGCGTTGACCTGCCTATTCCGGACACAACGTGCATAGCGAACCGGCTGTAACTTAGAAATATCTGAAAATCTACGAAACCTCAAATCTGCATTAATCGCCTACCATGCGAACGATCATACGTCTTGGGACCAGAACCTATCCTGGATACAATACTCCTTTAACTCAGCTTATCACGGAGGACATAAGTCTACCCCATTTGAGTTACTGTATAAATACAAACCAAACCAACCCTTGTCCACAAAATGGAAAATACATGACTTGCTACCTCCGCAAATAATGGATAAGCAGATTAAACAAATCTGGAATAAAGCTCGCGCAAATTTAAGAGCGAACTTAGAGAAATCCCGAAAATACCACGAGAGAAATATTCATAACAATAACAATTTAGTTAGGTACCAAGTCGGTGACTTAGTAATGTACAAGACACACCCGACTAGTAGTGCAATTGATAAGACCACCTCTAAACTATCATACCGATGGTGTGGTCCTTACCAAATCCAGAAGTACTTAACCCCAGTTACCGTAGCCCTGTACGAACCTGCGACTCGAGATTATGTACGAAGGACACATATTTCGCAGATAAAATTGTATGAAAAGGAAAAGAGGAAATAGCATCGCCAAAAATAAAAAAGTTAATACTAGGTAGACAAGTTATCTTGTACCTCAGTAACCATGCTAAGTGTTAATCGTAGAATTGGGAATGAGGCCTGATCAACCTTAGATCCTGTTCAGCGAAAGATGAGCAAAATGAGTAGTCAGCTGACCACTAAATGAACACTAAATGAGAAATTATTTAGAAAGTAACTCTATGAAGAGAGTAACCAAAACCCAAAGAAAAACCTGTAGTAGATTTAAGTAATAGAAATAAGAAGTAGTTTTGTGTTTTAAAATGTAGACCTTAAGTGTGAATTTTATGTAATAAAAAAGGTAGTTTGTAAGAATATATACTCAGAAGAAATAAATGTGTACAACACCTGCCAATAACTAAGTGAAAGAAAAAAGGAAAAGGAGGAGAGAAATTCCACACAGAAACGGCAAGCATACTCCCAGTACCCCACTTTCGAATTTTCCTTAGCGGCGGAGTATGTGACGATTTAAATGGTAAATAAAAAAAAATTAATAATAAAAATTTAAAAAAAAACAAAAGTAAGTAAGTACTTTAAATCGCACGATTAAACCAAATACTCCTGAACTAACTCATAATAGTAATGAAAATTAAATTAAGAAAATCTAACTAAATAAGTAATTAAAAATCTGAATGTAAAAGTTAAAAATAATACAGTTAACCCTTTAGTAAATTTATCATGCGTTGACCTGCCTATTCCGGACACAACGTGCATACCGAACCGGCAGTAAATTAGAAATATCTGTAAATAGTAATGTAAATTATTAATAATTTAAAGTCACAAGTAGTTGTGATAATAATCCCTGTAAACAAGATAAGTCTAGATAGTTTATTCTGTCTTACTATAAGAATGTATTATTAATAAAGAGTTGGAACTATATTATGGCGGAGTACTCACTCCGCGTCGTTGCAATCTACCTGTTGTAGCAATGCAAGAGTAACGATGCGGCGTTCAGACTGTAAACACCTCCAAGCGAGGGGTCTTCATAAAATGTTTTGTTATTCTTTTTGATTTTTAATTGAGTGTTAGGTTCCACTAAAAGCGTGGAGAGCTAGTTATATATTGAAGATGTAGTGAGGAATTTGTTAGAAAGTGTGATAATGTAAAAAGAATTAGTATATAAGGTGATGTCTCAAGTTAATTAAAAAACGAACTCTCGAATATTGTTCGAGTAATGTAATTCAGATATATCAATGTAAAAAAGAAGATGCAAACTCCAGTACTACGCTGCCAGTAAATATGTGACGTGCACAACTGCAGATACGGACGACTACCACCTAAACAACACAGAACCGCCGAGGATCAGCCCGACTTCACGCAGCATAACATCCATCTCCTCATTAATACACCCAGAGGACTTTCACCGGAATCACTACCCAGATGACTACCCCGACTAACAGAGTACCGAAGATTCACGCCCCAAGACACGGACAGCAAAAGAGTATCTAAGAGGTGACTCGGTAGCTCGTCTACCGAGAATTATGTACATTTAAAATATAAATTTTCATATATGCCAGAGGCTTTTCAAAAGACAATAATCATCTCTAAGCATTAAGTTTTAGAAAAATGTAACCAATAATTCCTAAAATCATACGTTGTAACATTACTCTTGAGATACAAGTTTTAATCCCTTAACTAAATAATACCATTCTTCAAATGGTGTTCATGTAACAATGCAACCTTCTTGATAAGTAAAGTAAATTTCAGACGTTTTACTAGATTTAAAGAGACTCGGATCCGAGGAAAATACATGATCTGTTTGATCCTTTGTTTGACAGAAAACCCCTTTTAACTATTTTAGTATGAGAAAAGTTTTATGTAATGGGATCTATATATATATAATTTGTTAATAAAGAGATGTCATCTTGTTACATAGTGAAGTGAGTGCATAAATCAGTTAAAATACCTTCCCTTGTGTCCTATAATTAGAGTCATTATTATTGTTCTAAGTGTTGTGTTGATTTTCAGTTTGTTACAACGTAGGCAGCCTGTATAATTGGCTAGCGTCAATTATCACGGGTTCCCTGGATTTATAATCTAGCCCGGAACGTTAGAAAGTTGCGCCACTTTGCTTTGTACAAAAGAATTGATCGTGTACAGAGTGTCACAATATAATGCTTAAGAAGACTTAAGAAAACTTAAGAACCAAACTTATTAAAACTTTTTAGAAGACGACTCATTAAGAAGCAAACTTATTAAGAAGACTCAAACTTTAGAAGACTAGTTTTAAGAATACTCCATTTAGACGACTTCACGACTAAACTCCTCGTGGCGAACACTATCTTTTATAATCTTCGTTCCCACCAAGCTACTTCATATATTTATGTCCAACCCCTATGGTTATATCTTATTGGCTTCTGGTCCTAAGTTCCAGATAATTCTTCTCCCAACATCTCGAATTCCGGAGAAAACTCCATCCAACGTCTTGAGTCGTTTCCACCACCTTCAGATGATTCGTTCTCTGGTTTCATCACCATGGAGACGTAGTCTAGATGTCCAACCCTTGTCAATCCTCGGCTTCCTATAGGTCGACACTAGTTCACGTAGTCACCCCGAAACTCTGGTTAAACTCTCCTCCTACGCGATTCCATGAAAAAGCAATATTCTCGCCTGTCGATCAAACCTTTCAGTAGTCTTACTGTACGGATAATGAATTTTTATCTCCTTGACACCTCTCTACTTCCAGCGTGTCGAATCGTTGTATTGTACTCGTGTTTTCTCGCTACATCCTCTCTTCTAACAAGCCTTATTTCTTTCCAAGTGTTACATGGATTCCAGCTGTATGTGACCTCGTTAACTTTGTTTCGTATTCTTCTCAATTGCTCTATTCCTTGAGTTCTCGTCTACCCTTTTAAGCGGTGTCGTCGTATTGTCTCGTATACGTATTACCAACAATACTATCGACTATGTACAAAGTATTTCTAAGTAAGCTATGTGCTGGTCGTTTCATTGTTATATTTCCGTTCGAAACAATGCAGTACGCTTTAACCTATTTCGCTTCGGCTACACTTATTGTTCTTTGTTCATGTCGAGCAAGGCGTAGATCAGTTATCTGTCAACCCATTTCTTTGAATGACCGTTGTTACTAGCGTACACATTCATCAATGCTGTGACAGCCAACGCCTGCCCTTGTGTGTCAATCCCAAATTTTCAGAAACAATCTAGCGTTACAAGGTTCTTTAATTTGTACATCAGAAGTAATAATACACAGACGAATCGAAATAGAAAAACAGAAAAAGTGCGAAGTATACTGTAATACACTTAAAAATTCAAATCACTAATAATTTTGTCCAACCATGTTATTCATTAAAACTATCCGGCTAGGTGGCTAAGGGGCGATGGTTTCTTTACCAGTGTTTGTGGGACATATAACCATCCGTTATTGGCCCTTACTCTGAAAAACGCTGAAGCCATCAAAACGTCAGGCAGAAACAGTGACACCGATTAAACTTCACACCATAGGGATGACAGGTTTGAGGATTTTTCCCCACAAAGGCAAAATTTCAAGGCTCAGAAATTCAATGTAGTGAGGGAGTTATGGAGGGAGGGGGAGAGACAGCGATTTCAAGTGATAGTGAGAGGTTGTGAGAATGAGAGGTAGAGGGAGAATGGGTGAGAGAGAGGGTATGATTGTGGACATATACATAAATTTACAATATTCTATAGTGCTCTGGACTATAATCTACGACAATATGATTACAAGTATTATCCAATTTTACTTGTTAGATAGATTTACCATAAACTTTTGTTTGTAACATTATGTAAACTATCTTATGTAAGATCGTAAAGTTCTACAGTTATTGTGCAATTTATATTTTTCTAAATTAATGATTGTTTTTAATACCAGTAGTGAGTGAAATATGTTAAAAATAACTTTTAATAATTACATAGTTGATCACTTAATCTGTTTTTAGGTATAAAATATTTTACTATGCTATATGTAGACTGGTGTATGTAAGCCTATAAACGTTTTCTGTATCAATATAATATCTAATTGTTGATTATTGCTTTTATAATTTATTAAAAATATCATTACATACAGTAATTTAAATTAAAATAGTGTCATTAAGTTCTGTGATAGGGCCTATTATAATTTTCTCGTCTTAAAGAAAACATTTGAAGATTTAAACAAAATATCTCAACTCCTTCACATATGGCCTACAATGGTACATACATGCGCACGCACATACGTGTGCGCACACATACATACACAAACGTTCACCCAAATAATTGTTCTGTTGTGTTTGACATTTCTTTTGTATTCATACACAGGTCCTGATGGTGACAATATACAGTGTCAAAATGTCGACACAAATAAGTTAAAAATTTGTGTTATATTTCTGACCGATCCTTACTGAGTTGTAACTTTAACCTTTAGCACCCAGTGTTGCTTATAAGCACAGTGTTCTATTACTACAGTAATGTTATTTGTTTTCCCTCAAAACCCACTGTGTATTTTAAGTAATAGTATATAGTTTCAGTCAACTTCTAGATGGCTGATTATAACAGAAGTATGATGCCATAGAAGAGCTTAGGGTCACAGCTAGTGGCCTGTGCCTGAAAACCCTGTAATAACTCTCTGTGTAACCATTAATTTATATATATATTGTGTTGTGGTCACCAAGTTGCATATAACTAATTATAGTTAATATTACCTCGTGTATCTGGGTACACTGGTGCTCCTCCTTGCAACTTCATTGATTTTTTAACAACTATGCGTTTCAGGACTCATGGTCCCATCATCAGGTTGGTAAAAACGAAAATCACTCACATGGAGTACGTCAAATGAATAAAATACAAATAAAAACTTTCACTCGCACATCAATCCAGCACATAAGGTCATAGTACCGCGTGTATACAATTACACCACTACACGATGCGCATCGTATCAGATCTCGCGAGCGACTAACCAATACGCGCCGTATCATATCTACCTTTATCTATGTGTTGTTCCAACACGCGTATGGCCGTGTCATACAGTCCATTGGACTTAAAAGAAAGCTTGTCGTTCAAGAGCTGATTACCTTGGGTTTTTGAGGTCTTATAAATTTCAAATTCTTCCAGCGCGTCTATAAGCCTGCCCTTTTTACAGAAATGTAACGGCTTGAAGCTACCTTGAAAACTCGAATAATTATGGTTCTGGTTGGCTATATGCAAGGCAATGTTCGATTTTATCTTCTGGATATCACCTCTAGGGAGATTCTCTGTACCTATCCAGAAATTTCCTGCCCGTTTGACCAACATAAAAATTGTTGCAGTCCTCTAATTCTATTTGATAAATACCAGAACAGTTTTCTACTAGTCTGTTGGTCACTGGTCTCAAGGCGTTCAAAATACAATTACTCGTTTTGAAAGAAACTGCGAAAACGTGTTTTTAAAAAACTTTCTTAATAGTATTAGGCAAAAGATTTGTAAATTCCGTTGGTATATATTTAGTGTCACTGTTGTGTGTTTTGTTTAGGCTTCTATTTTATATATGTTCCTCTTCTGCCTCGCTACTACTTTGTCTATAACTGTACTACTGTAACCGTTGGCCACCGCGATATACTCTATCGTATTAAGCTCATCGATGTAGTCTTCTGCCTCTAATAGAATTTTTAGTAATCTGTTAACCAACGAGTTGAATGTTGCCATTTTTTGTGCAAATGGATGAAATGAAGAAGCGTGAATAGTAATATCTGTGGCGGTAGGTTTCTTATAGATGTTGAACCTAAATAAATTATTTATTTTCCGCACAGTTATGTCCAGAAAATTTAGGCTACTGTTATTTTCTGTCTCCGTCACTGTGCTACCGAGACGCCTGAAGAGCGGAAGGGTCTACTGAATAATAGTGCGTGCTTGTGTTGGTGGGGTATTACTCGTTCTGTAAATATTGTTCAGTTGTTCAGTAGACTTATTTAGTTGTGATTTAGTGTGCGTTTTAGTTTTAGCGTTCATACATTATATGTCAGTGTTATTTATACAATATTTTGTTAAGTATGTTTTCCTATTGGCTACAAGGAATACCGTGCGAGAGGCAGTCAAAGTCACATCGAAACTATGATAAACGCATTTGAAATGTGTAATATTATAGTGATGCGTGTAGTGGAATGGCATACGTCACACATTCCTTGCTCGGTAGCAAAGGTGCTGCTGCGACAGTAGGTATCCTTCCTTTAGTTGCAGACATTGTGAGCAGAAATAGGTTTTTTAACAATCTTCAAATTGTTTCATGCTGATAGTAATACTAAAATGCCACAAAGAGACTGGCATAACAGAGATACATTTTATAAAGTTCGCCCTTTCCTTACTTCATTGAAAATGGCTCAACATTCTCTATCCTCTGAAGAATGTCAAGCAATTGATGAGAACATTAAACCATTTAAAGATTGGTATGCCATGAAATAATATATTCGGAACACACCTCATGAGTGACTTAAGGTATTTACAAGAGCAGGCTCTTTAAGAGTTGTTACGTAAAAATTCCAAAGAAACAGGCCTTAATGCAAGTGGACTTAATTTCTCAGCAGACATAGTTTTAGCTCTTTTTCTGTGTAAATATCCCAGTAAATAAAAACTTTCAAATTCTTCTATGGTAATTGGTTTCCGTCCCTGCCATTAGTGGTTGCACTGAAGAAGGATGTAATATATTATGCATAAAAATCACATACAAAAAAAATTGTTTCTGTACTTATTATTTTGATGTTATATAAAAATAATATACTAATTCAGAGTGTAAGGTTTATTATTAATATTAGTACTTGTCAATATTATCTAAGTTGTTTAGTAACTTGGAAAAATGCTTTAGTGTAATAGTGTTACTGTACTTGCTACATTGCTTTCTTAAAACTCGTTGTTGTTTATAAGCAACATGACTCTTAATTTTTTTAATAAGTCCTAAAATTAAATAAAATGAACACTTCAATACATCCGAAAATTTGATTTTGAAAACATAAATTTTTACTATGTACTTCCAAAATTTGCGTCTGAAAGGGTAAGGATCTTTTAAATTTACATTTTCAAGTAGTTAATCTATACGTAAAGGGGGTTTTCCAATAAGCTGCGATTAATCTATAAATTTATAAGTTAAAAATTTAATGTTAAGCATTTAACATCTGCAGTCCTGTATAGCAAATGTAGAACTTAATCCTCATCACTGTACCTAACCTTTCGATAAAATATTTTTCTAGTTTTGATAGGTTAGCGTTCAAAAACCTATTTGTTAAGATTTACTGTCCGCACTTGAACTCCAACATTTGCTGCCTTAACCTTTTAAAGCCATAAATTCAACAATTATGTTTATTTGCTATATGACGAAATGGCATAACCTATATTCACAGGAACTACATATTGATAATAAGTTACTTACGTACCAAATACTCGTAAATTGTTTCAGATAAAGTGAACCTCCAAAAACTAACACGATAAAGGGAACGCCGTATCTAAAGAATCTCCGATTCTTCACACTGTTAAATCGTTGTAACCACTGTTCCCACTCTCTAAATATTGTTATCGGCGCCATAATACCCTTTGGCAGTATAGAAAATAAATGAGAAATTTAAATTATTCTTTAATTTAACATAATTCAATATAGAACGTTTTAGTTGTATTACACGTTGTAGCTGACATCAAAATATTATACGATGGTGTCAGTCGTTGTGAAATTGTATCTTTTTTAGAATTACGTTTTCTTGAAATGTACAGTGTCTGCTATAAGTGTACACATATTTTATTTGTAAAGTAAAAACAAGTGATGTCTAGGTGTAGAATCGTAATTAAGTGCAATAATAATAACGTAATAAATATGTAAAGCTATATTATCACCAAGTATAATTTGCCGTTTCGCACATTACACGTTATTCAACTAAACGGAGATTGCTCTATCTGTGCATTTCCGGAAAGGACTAGGCGGGTGTTTCTTGTTCAAGAAGAAACTTGCCGATCATAGGTATTCCTACGTATTATTAGCAATTATTGAATAGTAAGTACATTAATATATTGTAATCGTACAAACTTTAATGTCTTAGTCTTATGAACATTAAGTTTCCGGCTTTTAATTGATTCAAAAGAAAAGTACTTAATAGAAATTACAAATCTCACATCATACAAAAAAATTCTTCCATCATTAAAAGTTTGTATTATCTTTGTTATTTCCACAAATGTCGTTTCAGAGTGGTTTGCTCCTTCCTCAGTGAGGTATAAATGCAGAATGCGTCAAGGCGTTGGTAATCTGTAACAAACTAGAACAACTACTATAGCTTTAAATATTAATTGTTAATTTTAAATTTGACTCGCTTTTATTGCAGATCTTTAGCTTAGCGTCTTTCTTTGGCAAACAATTCAAGAAGATTCCAAAACCTGAAAACGAGATGACTTTCAAAACCAATTCTTTTTCCTTTTGGTGGTCCAGTGCCAACTCAGAAAAAAATACTTTTTAAGAATAGTGATGATGATATGGTTCACAGTTACAGTGACATGACTTTTCTATTAGTTCTTGCTCATTGAAAAGGTACATTCGAAATACCTTCTCTCCATTTAAGACTCAATATCACCTGTATACGAAAACTGATTTAACAGTTATCTGAAATATATAAAAAGGTTAAGAGTGTTTATTCATTGATATCACTGCCGAGATAAACATAATGACGTCACTATTTAGCTGCATCTAATTGAACAAGTGAAGCAAGTTTTCAGTTTTAACTTAACCATTTGCCATTTGTCTATCTATCTACTGGTTATTTGGTGTGTGTCTCAGTATAAATTTTGAATGCATCAAACGATTTTTGTAACACCATCCATGTCCATACACTACAGGCCTCTATTATTTTTTAGAATGATTCCTCCAAAAGTAGGGGTTGGGTTGGGAGACAAAAATGTGATAAAAATCACAAAAATCCATGGGTGATTTTTACAGAAATCTCTCAATATAGTGTTCAGTTTTGGAGATTTCAAAATTTTTGATACTGGAGGCAAAAATGGGTCAACATTTTGATAAAATTATAAAACGCCATGTGAGGTATCAAATTATAGAAAATTTTAACAAAAATCTAAAAAACATAGTTTTTAAAGTTTTCGGGTATCATAGTTTAAAATGAGACAAACAATTTAAAAATCATAAGAATCAGCCAGAAATCAGACTAATGGAAATTTTAACCCAAATCTGAATGATGCTTACTATGAACATTTTTAGGGACTTCATCATTTTCACAACACAGCATCGGCAAGGTCCTGCCTGTTCCGCCTTCAAAGGTACTCCTTGTAATTTTTCTCTTATAGCCTCATTCTTTATATGATAAAGTTTAAATCACCTTTTAACTCCTCCTCTTAAGAGCATCATTTCAAGGCCTATATTTTGCTTTCTTATTTCTTGATTATTGTCCATAATTCGCAACCATAGGACAATACAGGGACTGCCATAACTTGTAAAACTTTAATTTTATATCTCGATGTAATTTGTTTCTAAAAGTATGGTTAATTGTCCCACAGTTCGTCTGGAACTTACCCAACTTAACATCAATATCATAATTCCTATCATAGCCAATATCATTTCCTAAATAGTTAAAATAGCTCTCCTGTTCTGCCATTTCATGGGGCAACATGATATTTAGGAACATCGTCGGGAAAAAATTTTAAGAAAATTGTGAAGCTCTATGTGGGGGATCAAGTTATGAGTAATTTTATTCAAATTAAAACCCTGGTATCTTTAATAATATGACAGAATTAATATTTATCAACACACCTTCCAAATTCGACTGCACTCAAAATGTTTGTACGTTTTGTTACAAAAAACTTCATATATTGTTATCGATTATAATATTTATTGAAAATATTAAGTTACAGGCCTACATATATATGTGGAAACTATTAGATATAGGCCTATAATATATCTATGTAAATATAAAACGCTAGGACTAAATTATTTGTCATTTGTGGTTTATGGTTAGAAACTTAACTAAAAACTCGGTATGGAGAATCATACATGACTTCCATGTTGTAAGATTTATTTTTAAAATCATTTACTTGAATTCCGTTTGATAATTTTTAAAAAATATCCCCCATCCTCAAACTATTTTCACTATTTTTTGTCTTACGACGGTCTACTTGATCGCCGTAGGTACAGTGGAAAAAGATAAGTACTAGATACCAATTAAGTCACTAATCACCAGCTTTAATTTTTACAATAAAACAGTTCGTAACTAACAACACAGTCTACTACAACAAATCAAATAAAAATTGTTCACACGCAATAAAATGTCACTAATATTAAAAGCAATTTTATTACAATTATACCGCCCGATTATAAAACGCAACACTTCACTAATAACCACTTGAACTTACACAGTAATCTCGCCCGATAATAACTCTCGAACAGCCCTGTAAATATATCGCCACTATACTGAAATTTAAGGCCGCTGCCGCCATATATTTATACCTGCGCTCACAGACCAGAATGTTCCTAATTGCGTCTTAGCGTTCGTGTGAACTACGTAATTAACTGCGGCACTGACACAGTCCGCGCGGCTGCCGCCTTCGAGACACCTCTCCAAAATGCGTCGACTACCACGTACGCCACACGCGTTATATCGAGATTCTTCTGGCACATTCGACAAACACGTAGATTGTTCTGTGATGTCGTGACACCGCCTACTACTTAAGCCTGTTCGTCCCGAACTGGCAAACCGTTTCTGAAGTAATAATTAGCCAGGCGATCCCGGTGGACGACCTTGAACTTTCGCTGTCCTTCCTGTTGAATCCGATAAACAACATCGTTGATTCTTTTTTTCACAGTGTAGGGTCCTTCCCAGTTAGTTTGCAACTTAGGTGAGCGACCACGACGGCGCTTTGGGTTGAAAAACCAGACGTGATATCCTTCTTGAAAACACACACTATTGCTGCGAATGTCATTCCGAGTTTTCACTTTATCACTGGCAATCTTCAGCTGTCCTCTTACCAAGGGATTCATTTCTCGCAGTTGGTTTTCTAATTGCGAGGAATAGTTCTGCGGCTCTTGGGACTGAGTCTCAGGTGATCCGAACACTAAATCCCCAGGAAGACGAATCTCCCGCCCAAACACAAATTTTGCAGGAGCCATACCGGTTGTGTCGTGTACTGATGATCTGTACACCATGAGGAATAGTGGTATACGTTGGTCCCAGTCTGTTTGGTTCTAGTCAACAACCTTCGAAAGATGCTGCTCAAGTGTCCTATTGAATCTCTCAACCATCCCGTCCGACTGAGGATGCAGAGACGTTGTCCTGGTCTTTCGAATTCTGAGTAGACGGAATTAATTCTTTAAACACTTCTGATTCGAAATTTATCCCTTGATACTTTATCAAGGGTTTTGTTAACGCCAAGTTGGCCTCCAGATGTTCCATCGTGCATCTCCTTCAAAACAGACTGCACTTTACTTGGGGGAACTTTGCAAGACCACGTCTTGTCCATCTGCACTTTCCCAACCCCTTTTCGGCAATCCGTTTTCTAAGGTGAGAGATTCCCATTGTCCCCAGTAACCCTTCAGCCCTTCGGAACCATGGCAGATATCTTGGGCTGAAGAAGGCGGCGACCTTCCTCTTTTGCTGTCAAGATCGGTCCGATGTCTTCATCAGTCATTTGTTCTTGTCGACAGTCTTGTGTTGTCCAGCCGTATGCCAGGAAATCTAACGTGATGGGTTGAACATGTTCACTTGAGTTTTGTTCTTCCTTTTTGTGGCAATGTCGGCAGTCTTCCGGGCACGGTCTTTGTGATAATCCATCTTCATTACCATGCAGGCGCCCCCGCCGATGTTGTACCTTAAGTTGTACTCTTGCAGACGTTCGAGCTACCTTGCCAACTGTCCTTCCGGATTTTTAAATCTCAAGAGCCACGCAAGCGCGGTACGTAGTGTAAACTCTCTTCCATAGAGGTTTTTGTGGAAGTGCTCCAAAGCTCTGACACTTGCCAACAACTCTCTTCTTGAAACACAATAATTTCTCCCTGGCTTAGGAAGCGTCTTGCTGTAGTATGCTTTTACTCGTTTTTCACCGTTCTGCACTTGAGACAAAACTGCTCCTAGACCAGTACTACTTGCGTCTGTGTCTGCGATGTACTTCCTTTCGGATGCTGGAAAAGCGAGAATTGTCTGCGAACATAATGCAATCTTCAGAGTCCTAAATGCTTGGTCACACTCTCTCGACCACTGGAAGTTTCGTTTATTTTCCGTTAGCTCATGTAGTGGTTTAGCAATAGTAGCGAAGCCTTTCACAAAACGTCGGTAATATGAGCATAACCCCAGGAAACTCCGAACTTCGTGTTTACTCTATGGAACTGGCCAGTCCCTTCTGGTATCTACTTTATTAGGATCCATGCTAACACCCGATGCCGAAACCAGATGGCCCAGATACTGTATTTCCTTCTGGAATAGAGAACATTTCTTCGGGCTCAGCTTCAGTTGTGCACCGTGAATTCTAGTTAGATCTTCCTTAAGGTTTCCCAAATGCTCTTCCCGATCTCTATGACATCGTCTAAGTAAACAAGGCAAGTTTTCCACGTCTGGCCTCAGAGTACCAGGTCTATCAATCTCTCAAATGTTGCCGGTGCATTACAGAGTCCAAATGGCATGACGTTAAATTGGAATAAGCCACTTTGGGTCGAGAAAGGGGTCTTTTCCTTGTTTTCTTGATGAAGACCCACTTGTCAATATGCAGTCTTCAGGTTCAATGTGGAAACCACTGTGCTCCGGACAACGTGTAGAGTGTATCGTCAACGCGAAGTAATGGATAGCAATCTTTCTTTGTAACGTCATTTAACCTCCGGTAGTCTACGCAGATGCGCAATCCACCATCCTTCTTTGCTACCAGCACTACAGGAGAAGACCAAGCACTTGACGAAGTTTCGATTACTCCCTCCTCTGTCAACATGTCCTGTACTACCCGAGACATTTCCTCTAGTTTAGATAATGGAGGCCTTCGAGGAGGTTGGCGTATAGGTGTTGTGTCCCCAGTATTGATGCGATGTTGCACAAGAGAGGTTCTTCCAGTGACTGTCCCCGAACTGCAATCCAATCTTGGAATTCGTGTAGAAACTGTCTGACTTCTTTTACCTCACCACTTGGAAGGTCGTTAGAAGATTTGTTCAACAATTCTTGCAGTTCCTCAGGTAATTTGGAATTATCCGAAGCACTGGATCTTCGTTGCGTCTTCCGGGTACCCAGGCCACAGGAGTCAATTTGCCTAGGAGCGTATTGCTTTGTAAAGTGATAGCTTGATCCAAAATATTCGCCACTCTAATTGGTACATTTCCGTTTTCGTCAGGTTTTACTAAATTTCTGGCAATTAGTGTGCCTGGTGTGCTGACTACCTGGGGTTCGAATATAGAGCACTGGTTGCCCCTAGAATCTACCGCAGTTCTAAACATGATGATCTTTTCGGAGTTTGGAGGAACAGTTACGGCAACTTGGTTTACGACGTCCATCGATTTTTCTGCTGTCGTCATTGTTGATAACATTACCTCTTCGCCTCCGATTATCAAGACATTGTTTTTGAAGTCGACTATAAATCTGTATGCGTTCATAACGTCCACACCAAGAATTGCTCCATCCACAATGTCTACAATTACTTGATGATTAAACTCAAGTCGATCGTGGCGTAGGTGTATCTCCACTTTTCCAAACACTTTTACAGGCCGTCCAGTAGCTGTTCGCAATCTGCAAGAGCACCAGATTGGTTTGAGATATTTCACTACGTCGGGCCGCACAATAGAAACTGTTGCTCCTGTGTCAACTGTAATCGAGGTTGGCCTTTCTTGAATGAATCCGGTAACCATCAAGCTCCCGCTGTTTTTCTGAAGTGTAGAAATTGCGTATTCCCTAGGGGCTTCTTTCCTCCAGTTTCCTCCAGCACACGCTACGTTATACCGACTACTGCTCGTTTCCCTATTGCTGAATTCTAACCCGACAATCTCGTTATAGATGACCAGGTTTCCCACATCTATAACACTTCGGTCTTCCATCTTTTCGTAAATTATTCTGTGGCGCCGACCGTCGATTCTCTGTTCCTTGTTCTTCTTCCTCATCGTCTGTGCCGTCGCGATCTTTTAGCGCGCGCACTTTATGACTTGTCCTACCAGACGCTGATTTGGCGACCTCAAATTTCAAAGCATGTACCAGGGCGTCCGCAATGTTCTGGTGTCTTGCCATTCGTAATACTTGCTGTAGTTCGTTATCTCGGACACCGTCAGTAAATGTCTGCATCGCAAAAGTCGTTCGAAAATCTTCTGGCGCTTCAGGATAGGCTTGTCTAATTAGTCTGTCGATACTTGCTTCAAATTCTTGAAGGCTCTCCCCGGAATGCTGTCGCCTTGCTCTCAACTGGGTGCAGTACACATCTCGTACACATCTGTTTATCACCATACCGTAATTCCAGAGCTTTTATCAATTCGGCATAGGTGTTTTGGCTGTCAGGTGGCACTTTCTGTAGTAGTTCTGTCGCGGGTCCTTTTAATGATAGAACGAGTGAAACAGCCTTGTCTTTCCCCGTACAATTATTTGCGCATGCAGATGCTTCAAATTGGCCGAGGAACGTTGGCCAGTGACTGCTTCCGTCAAAGGTTGGAGCTTTGACATGAACTGTCCCTACTGCAGGCAAAGTGACTTTCTCTATTAACTTATTCTCTGCGTCTTTTTCTGTCTTTATCATTGGTACAGTCTGTTCTCAAATTTGTTTTGGTTGTAACTTCAGGCACTGCTCGACTTCACTTTTAATCTGCTCTTTTATATTTGTAATCGAGTCTTCTATTTTTGTTGACATAGATTTTTGCACACTCGTGACTGATTTTTCTACTTCAGCTATTTTATTAGATATCGATTCTCCAACAATCGAGACAGATTTTTCTACTTCATCTATTTTTAATGTCATTGATTCTTGTACTTCTGATATTTTAGTAACTTGTTTATTAAGCTCACCTCGTAGGAGACCCAATTCTGCGGTACTATGTTCTTGAATCTGTTTCTGCTCCTGTATTAACGCTTTGATGTCTTCTGTTTCACGCTTCCGTTCCTCTGCCTCCTGTCGTCGTCGTTCCTCTGTCTCTTCTCTTTCCTGTCTGTGTTTTTCATCCAGTCGTTTTCTGCTGTTTCTCTTTCTTGTCTTCTTTTTGTAGACTGTCTGCTTCTTCCGCCTCCTGTCTGCGTTTTTCATCCTGTTGTTTTTCTGCTTCTTCCGCCTCCTGTCGGCGTCGTTGCTCTGTCTGCAGCAGCAGGGCCTGGAAATTTTCCATCATCTGACTGGCAGCCATTGTTTTCTGAATAATTATGAATTACACTCGTCTTGTACAAAGTGTCCACTTTTTCCTCTGTTAACCGTTCTATCCCAGTTCTGACACCACTGTTACGACGGTCTACTTGATCGTTGTAGTTACAGTGGAAACAAAATAAGTACAAGACACCAATTAAGTCATTAATCACCAGCTTTAATTTTTACAGTAAAACGGTTCGTAATTAACAACACAGTCTACAAAAAAACAAATAAAAATTGTTCACACGCAATAAAATGTCACTAATATTAAAAACAATTTTATTACAATTATACCATCCGATTATAAAACGCAACACTTCACTAATAACCACTTGAACTTACACAGTAATCTCGCCCGATAATAACTCTGGAACCGCTCTCTAAATATATCGCCACTATACTGAATCTTAAGGCCGCTGCCGCCATATATTTATACCTGCACTCCCAGACCAGAATGGTCCTAATTGCGTCTTAGCGCTCGTTTGAACTACGTAATTAACTCGGTCTTGACACAGTCCGCGCGGCTAGCGCCTTCGAGAAACATCTCGAAAATGCGTCGACAAGCACGTACGCCACACGCGTTACATCGAAATTTTTCTGACACATTCGACAACCACGTACATTGTTCTGTGATGTTGTAACAATAGATATTTTTGTTATTATGGGTTATTTGTTTAATAAAATGTTATTATCGAGTTACTTTGTCTATAAAAATTAGGTACTTTATTCTTATAAATGAACTGAACTACACAGATAATCATCCTTCCTCCTCAACTGATCACCAACATTAATGACATTTACACTTTCATGGAGTAATAATTTTATCAATTCTAATTGCCAAGGTAACTTATCCTTCCAAATTAAATACTCGTACTTTAGTTGATATCAGCAAAGTAATATTCAAAAAAATCACCTCCTCCCCCTTCGATTACCCTCTCCATGTATAGATATCTTATTTACCATTTTACAGTGGATTAATATGACTTTTATTTTCGGGGTACTTATTTATCAAAATTAACACTTTACTCTTGTTAAAACACAAAACAATGCAGGTGTACTACCCCTCCCCCTTAACAGAACAACCCCATTTTCGGTATTTACACTTTTAGTGAGTAACAGTTTCATTATATGTAATTACTAAGGTATCTTATCCTTCAGAATGAAGTCGTTTATTCAACATCAGAAAGGTAATTTTCAAAAAATTAACACCCCCATCAACTATCATTTTCATTTATAGATTATTTAATCTACCTTTCTACAGTGGAATGTTATGACCTTCTTTTCATTATATTTTATTTATCAAAATTAAATACTTTACTCTCGTTAAAACGTTAAACGTTGCAGGTAAACTACCCCTTTTCCGTAACCGATCTTCACCAAAATCAATAGGCCTTGAGTCCTTATTGTTTGATTCTGTTTGAAATTGCGGCAGTTATCGTTCTCCATAGAAGAATTTCTACATACAGACACAAAGACAGACGCGTTTTGGGAAATGACTTTTCTTCATATTTTGAGGGTAGTACAATCAGAATCAACCCTTATCTCGAATACAATTTTTTCACGATCACCATACCGTACTTCCATTTCCTTACAGAAGATGGAAGTAAAACACAAATGCAGCAGTTTGGAATTTGTAGTGTTTATTGTATTATTGTCTGGTACAGTATATTGTTTAATAAAATATTAATATTGTTATTTTAATAATAAAAAAAAAATAGTGGAGTGATCAGGGTTTTTATAATTTGTCTGATAATGGGAAAACTATCTAATACTGAAATTTACCTAATATTATGTATGCATTTTGATCAAAATAGTGAACAAGCTGTGCAGCTCAGGGAGTTCACTAGTTTAAATTAATCTACTTCATAGCTAGTTTATTAGAATAATAAATTTACTGAATTTAATTTTCTATTAGATACATAGCTCAGTCAATTATATGTAGGCCTACATAATTGGATCTTTAATCACTGTATTTACTAGTGAGTGTAAATATCAATTCCACTGAGCTATGTGGAATTCAATCCAAGGGCTGTATTCACACATGTTACAAGCGTCTGCCACCTGACTGGTCATCAGAGGTTCATCTTTTTAGTAATTAGTTCAATAAGATTGTGCAAAAAATTAAAAAAAACAGCCTTAATAATTTCAACAGTAAAAGTTCTTACATTCCTAATTATAGTAAAAAATGCCACTTAGAATATCAAAGTAACATTTCCCTATTAAATGAATAACTGTAAGAATTGAGTACAGTTATCCGACATAGGAAGCAACTTTATGCACAGCATCATTAATCTATTGCAGAATTATCACTGTTGCACATCACTATATAAAAATATTCCGATTAGCGCTTTCAAGCTTCACAGATCGTCAGATCGGAAATGAACAAATTACTTTAAAAAAACCCTTCACCCCTTTGGTGTTTGTTCTTCATTTCCGATCTGACGATGAGCTGTGAAGCTTGAAAGCGCTAATCGGAATATTTTTATATAGTGGTGTGCAACAGTGATAATTCTGCTTGTGATTTTAAGCACTAACACAACTTTCTTCATTAAAAATTATTCACTGTGCTGTATGATTGCTTGTCAGTTCATGTGACCGTAAAATTACATAATGATTGACATGTTTGTTACTCTGCGAAGCCAGACAGGTTTCATGATTCTCGCTTAAGGCAACATGAATAAATAATTTATTTTCATAATTGTCTTTATTTAAATAATTTTTTATTGTGTCTGTTTTGTTGAAACATAAAAAATATTAGGATTGCACGCACATATTAGTTTCATATTGGCAGCTTGCCTTTAAAATTTCTTATTTTGCATGTTGTTTTCTATAACCGTTAAATGGTAATTTCATAAATCGGAAGAGACAAGAGGAACAGGAATCTCACATTTTAAAGCCAAGGCAGTTGGGTTAAAAGTATAGTAAAAACCAATAATTTCTAGCTCATATGTAAAATAAAAATATGTAAAATGATGATTGTATATATTGTATATAAAAATATGTTGATTGTAGATAATAATATTTAATAAAAAATGCTGAATATTATTTTAAATATCTTAAGTAAATGATGAAGGTTAGCATTAAGGGCAACAAAAATATGCCTTAATTTAACATCAAGATGAGTTTTAGGAGCAATTAATTACCCTAATTTTATCTTAAGTTTAACTTCATGCGCTTTGATATGATCTCAAGTGCACGAGGAGTCCGGTCATTCCTGGCCTATAACCTAAGATGAACAGAAATAGGAAAAATGTTTCGTAGTCACTTTTTGTTCTTTTAAGCTCTATAAAAATTTTTAGAAAAGGGGTGTCTGACGGATTGAACTATTGAACTAGTTTGCCGGTATGTCCAACATAAATATGATCAGTTTGTTTAAATGAACTACATTGTTCATCTCTAGACTTAATGATCTGTTTACCTTCCCTGTTATCATCCAGGTTTAAAAATGTTTATAGCCTACTGCTGTTACTTTATAAAATTTCACTTTTGTATCGGACTTAGACCTTTTTTTCAGTGTTTCCTCTATCTTTTAGATAAGATATTAAAAAGACACAAGATGTATTGGACAAGATACATTATAGATACGTTATTTGGTGTCTCTTCAAATTTTAATTTTTAACATCTTTACATCTGGTACCTAATATCATAATTTAGAACACTGGTTCCCAACCTTTCCGGACCCGCATACCACTTTGGTCTTCGTGTCCATTTTGAGTACCACCAGAGCTTAAAGAAAGGTTATTGGGGTTTTCTCAATAAAAAACTTAATACAACATATATAGTATACCTTATTATTCCCAGTTATATATAATTATTTAAATCTAATACCTAGAATTTACAAAACGGGAACTGATTTTCAAAATTAATTTCAGGTTGGTTCTACGCTAAAGTAAAGTATAAACTATAAACTTTTACTATATACTATAGTGTATACGTTATAGTATATACGTTAGGGTAATCATTTTAAATTATGTCCGATGAAAATTTATTGTTGTTTTGAAATAAATTTTTATTTTATTTTGTTAAGTAAATACTGTTTTCTTTGCTTGGTCTTCATGCTTACCACTTTGGATCCCTCCGCATACCACTGGTTGGGAACCACTGATTTAGAAAACTCAAACGTGAAAATTATTCTTGGATTTTTTGTCCAAGACATGTCCGTTGATTAACTAAATATAAGTATATTACTACCGACTCGGAACACAAAATGTTTTATTGGTAAAAATGTAAAAGTTTTACCTTATAGCCTGAACCAGTTTTTGCTTATTATAATCTTGGTCAGATGCTGCCACTTGGAGCGCTGTCCGTCCTGTTCTTGCCGAGAACAACATTGTCCATCTTGTTCTTGGCGACAATGTTGTGTGTGTGGGGTGTGATATATTTGAATAATATGTGTGATTTGAATTGTGTCTGTTCGTTAGGATGTCGTTTTGATGTTCCAAGTCGGTAGTGATATACTTATATTTAATGAAACATATTCTAATATTTTATTTTCAACTCTTATGTTAAAACACACTAGACATTTCCCTGTAAAGACCATGTCCTTCATATTTTACGAAACATAAAAATTACATGTCATGTCTCACATAATTGGTTCAAGCAGTGTGTAGGCTTTTGCAGAGTGCCATTGTTCTTCTGAAGTATTGCCTGGTCATCAGTGAACAACAAAGGTTTGTAGCATATAATTTTATTCTCAATCTTCCATTGCTTGATCACATTTGTAAATATACGTTGAACAATGTAGCTGAAAGTCTGTGCACTTGTTTTACCACTCTATTAGTCAACACTAATTTAGACTTTTTATTAATCTCTTGCAAAATTAATGTATTATACTGTATAGGATATTTGTTATGATTAAATTATTGCTAAAATCTTGTATTTAACTTAGACTGTGTTGTGATTAACTTAAACATTCTAGCTAATGTTTCTCTGCAAGTTAAATTAAATAAATTGTCATTAAGTGATTCATTATCTTAAGAGAATATTAACAGAATTATGTATGGGTCACACCATCCCATACTGTGTGTTAATGGGTAAATACAGAAGACATGATATGTTACAAAATGTTACAGATGTAATAAAACTATTCATCGGTGTTACATATCATACCCCTGTGGTTGGTTCAGCAATCCTGTTAATTAATAAGTTCTGCAATAATAGCTATTCTGTAATAAATAAAATATTTTGTAACTGTACTAAATTATTCTGATATGAAACAAATTTAATTTAGATAAAAATTTAAAATTGTTTTACCTCACTGTCTGAACTAGTTTATAAACTTCATCAGTGGCTGCCGCTAGAACCACTGTCTTGGTTTTGGTGGCGGGGTCATCATTCGAAAGATTGTTGTGTGTGTGTATGTGTGTGTTTTTTGTGCAATATGTTCAAATAGGATGTGTGATTTAAATTGTGTCTTTTTAATTAGGTTGTTATTTCTATGCTTTTTGTGTGTTTGTATAGTTCTAGTTGTTCAAGAGTGTCTAGTTTTTGTTCTTTAGTGTGCATGTGTAGAATTTTCATGTTGTTGTTAATGTTTGTGCATGGATGATCTGCCTCAATGAGATGGTTTGCAAAGGTGGGTTTGGTTGTGGAGTCTTTTTCCTGTCTTACATATATACAATTTGTTACATTCTGAGCAGTTTAATTTGTAAAACCAGGTAAATCAAATTTGTTCAGTTGTTTGTGAGTTTTTTTTAATGTGAGTTCTGTTTTGTTTGTAGTTCTGTACGCAATGCTGTATCCTGCTTTTTTTTAATTTGCTGGCTATTTCTTCAGTGTAATTATTGATAGGCCTGTGTTAGTGTTATGAATTTATTGTTTTCTGTTTTCCTCTGTTGTTTGTTTTGTGTAGGAGGTTGTTATTATTGTTCTTTTTTATCCAATGGCTTCTGCTAGATATGTGTTTGTTTTATTCATCTTAATAGTCTCTTTCTTCTAGTGGAATCTTGTATAGTCTGTGTATCATGGTTCTGAAGGTTGACAGCTTGTGTGGCACTGGATGATTGGAGGAGGAGGAAACTTCAATTAATATCATGAACATTTCTATACAATGAGATGAAATATTTAATATTTTTATCAAGAGTACTATTACTTTTATTATCATTTGTAAGTTACTTTTTGTTATTATGTAAAACGTTAGGCAGTTAGGCATACATGTAAATAAAACTTATATAAATCAGTTTTTAACCCTTTAGTGCCAGTCTATTACAAAACTTTGTTAAAAAAGTCTAGCCTAATGATGCATTAATACAAATATGATAACAGCTTTGTACCAAAATAAGGAGTTTCATTTATACTTTCCTGTCATGAAAGAAGCAAAATTCATAAACATTTATTGCCTAACGATATTTTGGTACTGTGTCATACATGTAAAATTATATGATCCATAAATATGAATACTTCTATATGTCTAGTGAGTTCTTAAATTAGTAAAATATTGTTCACTCTAAAGAAAAGGAAATTAGTGCCACCAATCCACTAATAAAATATATCATTCATGTTTCTTTGTAACTGGAGTATAAACAATGAGATAGGAAGTAAGGCACTCTAATAAGTTGCGAACTGCAGATGAGGTTAACTTAGCTAACTTATTGAAATGACCGAGTTGAGATTGAAATGACAGTCAGAAACATCTCTACTGGAAACTTCCTGTGGTAACTCGTTCACTGATCGAATCAGTAAGTGATTTAAATGAGATATACAAAGCAAATGATTCATTCATTAACTGATCAAATTACCTACTGACCAAGACGAGACCAAAATGACAGGATCGATTAGAAATCCTAGCAGAGATTGTGTGAACTACCACAGATAGTTCACTAGTGGCAGTATTACTGACTGACTCCTCTTTTAAAAGATCGATTCGATCAGTTTATCATCTAAATGATTTGATCAAAACAATTCATTCTATCGTGAATCACACTTCTCTAACTCATGTGTACAGTGGGTTTGAGTCAGTTTATGAAGGAGAGAGCAGGTTCTTTGTTTCTGGAAGTGTTGCACATCTTGGTCTAAGGATCTTCGAGAATGTGACTATACCGATATACAAAGGTGGCTTTTACGATGGCTGAGGATAATGACTTTATCTATGGGTAGCAAAAGAATGATGATATTAATTCATTCCATAAAGCTAGGACTATCACCCATTTTATCATAAGGCTGCTGTTTCCCAAATTTAAGATGACTACAATTGATTAATGAATTGGAGAAGTTAAACTCAAGAAGGTCAGAATATACAGTATGAGTGTGCTGAGAAATGAGGAGTCACTGGAACTCCCTTTACGTTTTTTTATGATGTAACAAATATTTTTAGGAATATTACGAGCATAAGTTTATTATATCTTGCCTAGATTTGATCATCCCGAAATCACAAATGTCCATGTGAAGATTAATGATATCCGGTATCCAGATGAACGCGAAATCTTGAATATTGAAAGTGGAGACTACGCGTTTCTGTCGAGATGAATCAAGATTATAGAAAGGTATACTGTAGAAACAATGTGGTGTGCCTCAGGCCTAAGGAGTTAATAGAAAAGTGTCCGTTATGCTTTATTGATTACCCAAAACTAATGTCTAATGTGTCGGGAACAAAGTCTAACATTATTGGGAATATTGACTTTCTAAAAACCTTTTAACAGCACCTTCAGCTGGTAATGTTGGAAATACCAACATAGATTATTACTTTTTCAGTGAAGGGTTAGTGAGGATCGGTCAAAGATATCAAAGATTTTAAGTTATTTGTGTTGACGTTTCAACAATGTTTATTGTCATCATCAGGACAATTTTTGCTGATGCCAATCAACAACAGCCTGATGATGACAATAAACACTGTCGAAATGTCGACACAAATAACTTAAAATTTGTGTTAGTTTTGACCGATCCACAATAACTCTTCACTGAAAAATTCATTGATTGGTGGTCACTATGAATTTAAGGATACATTATTACATTACACATTATTATACAATACTTTGTACAGAATATATTATTACTATAGTATTATAATGTATACATAATGTATTATTTTGTATAATTTGTAATTATTGTGTATAATGTATACATTATATTAGGCCTATTATATATTATTATAGACTTTTTCGTTTTCTTCAAAAATTACTAACATATAATGTACATTTTCTTTGTAAATCCTCTCCTTAGAGTTAGTTTTTAATTCCATTTTCTAAAAACTAAAAGCAAGTGCATGTGTTCAACTTAGGATGTACCTGGGGCTTGGCTGCTTGTCTGTCTCCCTAAGATGTCTCTGAACAGAAGAGAGGCTTACACAGCTAGACAAAGATTGGTGAAGGCTTATGTTAATATAGTAAATTGTTGAGACAAATGTTGCAGCAACCACAAAACCACGTACTCAATTTGTTTCACAGTCATTTACCCTGTGGCCGTCCACCAACCACTGACGATCGACTGTGTTCTCAGTATCTAACACAATTGCGAAACATCTGGAATTGAACTAGAAAACTCTCGCTTAGTTGCTATGCAATTCAGCTTGCGTGGCTATTAAGGCAACCTAATAATTGTGACTTGTTTCATATTCATTACTGTTTGCGTGATGCTAGTGTTTAGTTAAAAAATTCGTTACATGGTTATCAACTCTGTCACATACAGAAGCAGAAGTTAATGCTAATAACAAGAGCACACTGTTATGTGGCTTATTCAAGCTGGTTATCTTCTTGCATTAAAGTTAATTATAAAAGAGTTTTTGTAGACAATTATTCTATAATAAGTCTTCAGATGTATGACTGTAATGTTGCTTTTGTATGATAACACTCGATCACTTGTGTTTACTTGTGGGTGCCTTGGGCGTTCTCTGCATCTTAGGTTTTGATGAATATCTTCAATGGAGTGTTTGCTCCGGACGTACTACAAGGTTAGAGAGTGCTTGCTTAGTTGTTTGTTGTGTGCTCTTGCACTTACAGAGCACCTGTTGTCCACGAAAAGTGCTCACAAAAGAATGTTTTGGAATGTATTTGTTAACTTATGTAGGTAACTCTTTAGTAAGCTCATGCCATTTTTGGTGGTTCCTTAATATAAGAGAGCTCTGAAAATGATTTTTCAAAAAGTGGTGGAAAAATGGTAACTCTGAGATTATTTTTACGATGGTTTTTTGTATATTCCCTAAAACTTTATGGAGTGTTCTTCCATATGGTATTGTGGAAATTTTTTCTATAATTTTCATTAAAATTAGGTAATTCCCAAAAGTGGCTTAGGGCCACTTATATCTGACATTTGTTCGTAGTATTTTTAATTTTAAATTAATATTAAACAACTCTATATCTGTTCATACAAAAACCTCTGATGATACAGATCTATTCTGTGAAATGTATGTCAGGTTGAAATACAATCATAAAATATAGGAGGTAAAAAATATATGTAAATAAAAAATGTATTTAATATTTATAAATTCTTTATAAACACTGTAGCAAAAAGGTCCGATATTAGGTCTGATTCTAATGGGTGGGTAAGCGCGTTATAAATTAATCAAGCTTTGGTTTTGTTAAAGTTTTTGATGATAAGTGCTAACACACAGTCGGTACAAACGTTTTAAAGAATCCTGTTTTAAAAATGTCTGTGCATCCAAGCACCCTTTTGATGATAATAATGAACCGGAAGAAACTTATGTCAATTCCACGAACACTCTGTGGATGTCTTGCTTTTCCTACAACTGCCAATTTTAATTTATGTGTGTCGAGAGGATTAACAGCACACAAAATTGACATTCTCTCTGTGCTTATTGTGTGTCCAGGAATGCTTTTTTCATTTTGGCTTACAGAGATTTTGGCGACGGATGATGATGACTGAGACCGAATTCATCAGTATTGTGCTTTTGTTCATATGTCAACTGATTTTCACTCACAAAAGCCTGATTCTTTTTTCTAAATTCAGTTGCCGCTCCTGAATCTCTATTCAATTTCTTACCTTGCACCGATGACTCACATATACAGTGCCATGCTATAAAATGGTGTAGTCAGCCTGAGCATTAAAATTCACACTAAAACCAAGCACATCATTACAAAATTTCACCTTTTGAACAAGCGTGGCTCCAAATGTGGGAACACCTTTTACTTGATTTTGGCTGAACCATAAAAAGAGTGCTTTACGAAGGTCATCTCATGAGCATTTATTAGCCCATTTCATTGCGTCTACAGCTATTACACCATTTCAACTGCCTTCTTTACTGGTATCATCACAGTTATAAAAACCCCAAATATATATAAATATATATATTTGAAATATATTTATATTTCCTTAATAATTTATGATGGAATTCAAACGTACTTAATGATTTCTTTGTATATTTATAGTGCTAAAAATGACAGAAAAAAGACTTTCAAAACAGTTTAAAACCAATTAATAAAAAGTATATTCTTGTGAAAAAATAAAAAATATCACACAAGCAAACACACACATACACACACAGATTGTTTTCAGTTTATAAAATTGTTTTCAGTTTAGAAAACTAAAAATAACTTGTTTCTTTGATATGACTATTCCTTAAGAACTACAAGAATATAAGATTTTCTTAATATAAGATTAAGAACTACAACAAGTGTCAAAGAGTTTATGAAGTCTTTTATTCAAGAATAATCGAACCCTGAGTGTCAAAATATTACAAGTAACAAGGAATCAACTTGCAATTATAAAATGGATGTTATTAGCAACGAGGCTGTTGATAAATACAGTACAGTTAACGACGTGAATACTTCAAACTGTGAAAGTGGCAAAGTACAGTTACAAGATTCAGTTGGTTCTAGTACCATGTGCAGTCTTGAAATTACAGGCGATGAAGGACAAAACGTTACTAACAACAATGTAGACCGTGCTTCCCGGTGCTTCTCTACAAGATGTGGGAGCTTGGCCAAGCGAGAAATCTCAATCCTTCCGAGATATAATGGTGAATAGAGGAACTCAGTTGCAGAACAACGACAGCCATTTTCCTGAAGATGAAGCTGGATGATCCTTAAACAAATATTGGTTTGATAAAACCTTGGAAAATGGCGAAAAGGTAACACTTCGATGTGTTTTTCTCTAACTAAAAACTCTCTATTTTGCTTTTGTTGCACTTTATTTCCACAAAAAAACTACCAAAGAAGCCATTTCAAAAGTAAAAATGGGGTTTCGTCGTGGCGAAAGTTAAATCCCCGTATTCAGAATCATGAAGATAGTCTTGCTCATCGCTCTGAGTTTTTTGAATGGAAGAATATTTAAACAAAGTGGGACTTATTAATGAGCTACTTCAGGAGCAAATGAGTAAAGCAGTTAAGACATGGAAAGCAATCCTCAAACTGGTCATTGGCACAGTGCAATCTTTTGCAGAACAAAATCTGGCACTGATAGGACATCGGGAGTCAATTATTAATGATCCAAATCCTGGAAACTTTCTGGCTTTGTTAAAATACTTGGATAAATTTTTAACGTATAAAAATATACTTTGTGTATAACGTGTTAAAATACATTATTATGCTTTGGATAAATAAAGCATTGATCGTTCTGGAGACACCAACGGACAAACGGACGGGGATATACATTTTAAGGAAAAGTTTTTCTAGATCAATATTAAGTGCACAGTGCTTGCAAAACTGTATCCACATGACCTAAACAGTGAAATTCAGTGACTTGAAAGACGTCATACTTTTATTTAAAAGGGAAAAAAGTTAACGGAGAACAAAAAGACTTTACACCTCAGGGAATGCTGCAATGAGATTAGAAGCTTACAACAGGTTTAAACATTTGCTTGCTTTACCAGTGTCTGTGCCTTCTTGTGAAAGATCATTTAGTAAGCTTAAATTGATTAAATCGTAGGCCTACCTACGATAAACAATATTTCAAGATAGGGTATCAAATCTAGCGATACTTTCAATTGAAAACGACATTGCTTCGTCTTTAGCTTATAGTGATTTAATAACCCACTTTGCAGCAATTAAGACAAGGAAAGTTACATTTTAAAATGTCTCGTTTTAAAAATTTATTAAATATTAAATAAATATTAAATGTTTATTAATAGAAAACGGAATCATTAACCTGTAATTGTAAGTGATTTATTTTATTATTTTTAATTTAATTCTTTGTTTAACTTTAGGACTTCATGTTATTTTGACGATGCGCTTTAGACCTACAAGGAATTTGCATGTTTAAATCACATTAAATCAACTACATTAGAACAAATTATTTACTTAACAATCGTTAAGCCTCTTCATAATACTCCTTAATGCAACATAACATCATTTAGTTATCTCATAAGATCAACTACATCATTGACATAATTCATTTTTATTCTCAATAATTCATTACTAGCAATTTAGTAACCTCCTTCCATTCTACACCAACTTATACTAATCCCCCCCAAACTTAAACTAATTCCCTTAACCCCTGTTACCCCGCGTTACACATTTGTCATACGACACTATTACTCGGTCAATGAGGGGGCTAGGTCCCCAAAGACGGAGTCGCACCCTCGCAGCATGTAACGTTGCCACCGGCCATCCATCTCTCTATGTCACCCCATGACTGGACTGTGGCTTCCACAAGGACTGAAGCTTTAAGGAGGAATTTTGTCATCTCCTGTCCTTGCTTCGGCGTTACAATTAAAAATTCAGATTATCTGACCACTAGGGTTTACAATACCTTACTAACTTTATATTTATGTGCCCTTAAGATGGTTCTATCACCCTTTTTATGTTCCCACGCGAACGGGCGATAGCCGCTGTTCCATAGTTGTGGTTTGATTTCCCATGAATCAACCCCCTGTTAATTTCTATGTCACACCAATTTTCAAAAAGGCAACCAACCATGGTCAGTTTACAATGCCTGCCCACAGCTGGTTGTCAGCCAAAACCACGGTCAGTGCTGGTGAGGCAGCGACCGCCCGAAAGTGGGGAATCGCATTTAAAAAACATACAATTCATGTTTAAAATTCATACACACTAACATAATACAACATAATAAACCATAATACACTCATAATTAACATTGCGATTATTACATAAAAATAAACAATTCACCTTTAAATTTGCATATAAAATTATGAACATTACACTTTAATTTTAATTGAACTTTTTTCTAATCAACCATTAATTATTTATCATTTACTATACCATTAAATTCTCCAAAACATTTTAAATTTGTTATCAAAATTTATCTTGTACAATATTTTTCACGTATTATCTCCTTTCAAATTAATTCAATTATTTTATCAAACACATTTCATTACTTTAACAAAATTCACAAAGTTGAGTATACTTCACCTTGGTACATCATTACATTTAATATCAACACAAAAGTATATACAATCAACATTATTATCTGTTATCGTTTACCACAAATCATTTCATAAAATAGTCCAATTCAAGACCACTACTCACATAGTTAAACGTTCATAAACACTAATTGTTTACCCCCATCATTGAACAATAATCTGGTCTTACGTCTACACCATTCATTTTTTATTAAATACATTATATTATCTCTATCAATACAACGACTATTTAAATTCTCATACTTTTCCACAATACATAATAATCAACAGGATCATTCCATATTATTACATCATATAACTTGTCACCATCGAGTATAGTCAAGTCGCCCTTAGTATGATTTGTCACAATTAGGTCAATTATAATTTCATCATTATTAACATCTGTTGCTATACCAGTTTCATCACAAGGTAAGTACTCAATATCATCATCCTTATCATCATTTGCTGCACTAATTACGTCACAAGGTAAGTACTCAATATCATTATCAACTCTCTCTCTCTCTCCACTCTCTCTCTGAAATCTTTATAACTCCTACTAACCTCAAACAACTCTATTTCCCTCTCAAGAAACAACTCCCTCTTAAAATACCTCTCATCATAACACCATTTTGCACTTGTTCTATCATTCCATGCAGAGGGTATTAATCACAAAAACACCTCCTGGCCTTTCCAGGAACACCACAAAACTCAAGGGACAATTATTTGTAGATCTTTCATCTACCAAATACACTCGTGTAGTCTTTTCTTCACCACCAACAATACCACGGGAAACATTTACCCCCTGCAACCCCTCTATCTGTAAACTCTCTTTCCACTCTTTCTCTAACTCATCAACACTGATTTCTAATCTCTCACTACCCCCTACGCTCATTATTCTCTAATTCCCTCTTACTATCTCTATATTCTCATCGTCACTATTAATTTTCACTGTATCACTTTTATATAACTCGTTTTCAACTATCTTACCACTACTATTTGTTAACTCATTTTTATAACTATCACTTACCTCGTTAACTATTTCTTCATTATTATTCGTCATAATATCACCATCATTATTTTTGATACCATTACTACCACTTACCTTATTGTCTGTACAATTTTCTACCCCCTCCTTTCTCTTCCTAGTTTCGTTTACTTCGTCTTGGAATTTATTTATATTTATAGTCATTTCACATTTCATTCCAGCAATTATCTTATAACGTACCTACGTTTTAATACCGGTAACCTGTGCTTCATTGACTCTGGACAATTACACAGGCTGCCATAGCCTTAACCAACTTCTTATTAAACATATATAATGTTGAGAAATCTCTATAATTGAAGGAAAATGGACATGGGTTCCTGTTAATGTATTCACTCAGTTTTGTGTGTTATATAATGACACCTCTCTCTTATTCTATAACCTTAAAAGTTCGGTGATTCTGAGGCTGGTACTCTCTTCTCGGGTGTCTGGTAGAAAACCGCGTTAGTAGTATAACTCATGTTAATGTTTGTTTCACAGATATGCACTTTACATAATTACTGATAAGGGGTTTTCACCTTAGATACCTAGTACCTATTTTATTTTAAAAACATAGTTCTCTTACAATTTAGTGTGCAGAGATGTCATCGCGCACGCTTATTCATTCCTTTTCTTTTATATTACATGTTTATATAGGACTTACTATTTACCGCTACATTACGTTGCACACTGTTCTTAGTTGAACTTAAAAGAAACAAAATATTGTTTTGTTTTGAGGCATCGTTCGGATGCGACCAGTTTACTGCGTGAGCGCTCCATCACTAGTACTGTACTTTTATTGGGAGAGGTAAAGTAACTTCGCGTAGTTTACGCCTTACCAGAAAAATAGTTCCGCCTTTTAATCGATATTTACCGTTTTAATCTTTCACACATTTATTATCCAAAGATATCCTTTACTTCAGAAATGATTATTGTATACAACTGTTTTTCCTTGTTTATTTTTATTGAGTTGCACTTTACTCATATTATTAGTTTTGTTTATTGGTTAATATGCGTGTTGATGCCGGTTACCGCCTGTCAATGCATGGTTAATTATTTAGGGTATTTCCTTACTTTTATACTCGCATTCCTTTCGGTTTTTTAAATCTCTTAATTAAGTCTTATTTCTGCGTTGTTTTAGGGATTTAAAGTTAGTTTAAATGTGCGATTTTATTTAAATCTAAATTTTCTCCTCTTCTTAATTTTTTTTATTTATTATATTTTTATTATTAATGAAATCGTCACATACTCCGCCGCTTAAAAAGACACAGGGTGGTAAAAAAGTGGTGATTGCTATGGGTGGTTTGGTCAGCAATGAACTGGGAGTATGCTTGGCATTTCTGTGTGAAATTTCTCTCACACTTTTCTCTTTTCAATTTCTTTAAGAGGTGCATGAGTCACTCTCAACTTTCTTCTTACTATTATCAAGATATACAATGCCTTACAAACTAATGCTTAGAATACATAAAATTCAAGCTTCATGAAGTATATTTAAAACACACAAAATTCTTCTTAATACTACTACATAAGACTACTACCGGTTTTTTCTTTAGTTTGTGAGTTACCCTTATTATAGAATTACTCATTAAGTAATCATTACTTAATTATTACTTATATTCGGTGTCAGCTGACTTCTCACTTTTTTAAACAGGATCTAATGTTGATCAGGCCTCATTCCTATTTATACTATTAGGTAATTAAGTGGTGACTCAATTACTCTGCAGCAGGTATACCTTTTAATACCTTTTGTTTGCTTGCTCTCTAGCATTTCTTTTTCCGTGATAATACTTTATCTGGGAAATATGTGTTCTATGTACGTATTTTTGCATAGAGGGTTCGTACAGGGCTACTGTTACTGGAGTTAAGTATTTGTAAATTTGGTAAGGACCACACCATCGGTATGATAGTTTGGAGGTGGTCTTATCAATTACACTACTCGTCGGGTGTGTTCTATACATTACTAAGTCACCGACTTGGTACTTTACTACTTTATTATTATTCCGCTCATGATATTTTCGAGATTTCCGTAAGTTCGCTCTTAAATTAGCCCGAGCTCCATTCCAGATTTTCTTTATATTCTTATCCCTAATTTCGTGGGGTAGTAACTCATGTTATTTTCCACTTAGTGGATAATGGGTGGTTAGGTTTGTATTTATACAATAATTCAAATGGTGTCGATTTATGTCCTTCATGATAGGCTGAATTGAAGGCGAATTGTATCCAGGATAGGTTCTGGTCCCAAGACGTATGGTCGTTGGCATGGTAGGCTATTAAAGCAGATTTTAGGTTTCGCAAATACCTTTCAGCTATATTACCTTGCGGACGATACTCAGTAGTGGTAATGTGGTCTATACCGAGTTTGAAACACATGTTCTTGAATTCCTTGGACCTAAACTGTGGTCCGTTATCTGACACTAGATATACTGGTGTACCGAAATCTTTAAATAATCTATCCTGTAAAATTCTTCACGGTGGTCGATGCTAACGCTCGCCGCATGGGATACATCCAGACAAATTTGGTGAATGAGTCTACACAAATGAGTAGCATGGTATTTCCTGATTTAGAACGAGGATAGGGGCCTGAAAAGTCTAAATAAATTTTAGAGAACGGGGTAGTAGGAGTTTCCGTGATTAATTGACTTATTTGGCTGTTTCGTGCTGGCTTGCTTAGTGCACACAACTTACACGTTTTTACGAAACCAGCTATCTCGCTATTCATATTTTCCCAATGATATTCTTTTCGAATGTGATGTATCGTTTTATTTATTCCCATATGAGCTCCAATGGTGGAAGAATGGTAGTATTCCATCAGCATAGGTTTAATAATATTAGGGGCAATTATTCTTAAATATTTTCCATTTGCTATTCTATAACATAAGACTCTCTTACTCAATATATATTTTTCTGACTTATTTCCTTTATCTAGCTGTTCTATAATTGGCCTTAAATGCGGGTCTTGTTGTTGGTGCTGAGCTATATTCGTAAATGCAAGGGGAAATTCGGTAATTAACGTATTAATAATTTGAGTTTCTCTACTCTCCTTACTTTCGGATGTTTTAATAGGCGGCTGGAACATACGGGACAGTGTATCAGCAACTACATTTTGGGTACCTCGAATATGTTGTACTTTAAATTTGTAACAATTTAACCTTAATACCCACCTTCCAATACGACCTAGCTGTTTAGGGTGTTTTAATAACCAAGATAATGCTTGATTATCCGTTTCCAACATGAACTCTTTATGTTCTAAAAAGCGTTTGAATTTCTCAAATGCGAAAGCTATAGCCAAACATTCTAATTCGTATGCGGAGTATTTCATTTCTTGGTCAGTCAGAGTTCGTGAAGCGTAACTAATCGGTAATCTAGAGTTATCTACTTCCTGATATATTACTGCACCTAGGGCTACACTTGAACTGTCTGTCTGCACTACGAACGGTTTAGTAAAATCGGCTAATTGTAATACTGGGGGTGATATCATGCTTTCTCTTAGTTTTTTGAATGCAGCTTGGTGTTGTAGACTCTATTCAAACTTCGCTCCCTTTTTTCTTAAGGCATTCAGCGGTGCTGCTATATCGGCTAGATGAGGGATATACTTGTAGAAGTAATTTATCATTCCCAAAAATCGGGCTATGCCTTTCGCATCCCGCGGTGGTAAAAATTCTCTGATCGCACGGGTTCGTTCGGGGTCTATGCTTACCTTTCCGTTGGTCTTTACTATGTGACCTAAAAATGAAAATTGTGTATCGGCAAAATTTACATTACTGGGATTTACTGTTAATCCGGCTGTCTTTAATCGGGATAGTACTTCACGTAGATGTTTAATATGATGGTCCATTGATTCGCTGTAGATAACAATGTCATCTAGGTAATGATAAACATATTTAAATTTTATATCGTGGAATAATTTCTCTAATAATCGGCTACATACAGAACTTCCTTGGGATATTCCAAAGGGTACTCTCTTAAATTGGTACAGGTTGAATGGGACGGCAAATGCGGTTAGATGTTTGGATTCTTCCGATAGGGGTATTTGATGAAATGCCTGATTTAGATCCATAATAGTGAAAACTTTCGCTTTCGTGAAATAATGAAAAGCACTGTGGATGTCGGGAAGTGGTATAGACTCGAATTCTATGTTTTTATTTAATTGCCTGTAGCCCACAACTAGTCTATGTTTATCATGGCCTTTAGGTACTAAAAACGCAGGTGATGAATAAGGGGAAGTAGAGGGTTCGATGACTTCTTGTTCTAATAATTTATTGATTTGATTCCTCGTTATTTCCATTTTTGGCGGCGATAATTTGTATGCGTGTAGACGTATCACTTTATTGTCGCTCAAATTGATCTTATACTCAATCAGGTCAGTTAATCCTAACTTCGGAGTGAGGACGGTTGCGAATTCGTTTATTAGTTTCTGTATTTTCAGTCTATCTTTACTTTCTAGATGGGTTAATTCAGACACGTGGTGTTCTAGATGTGTAGCAGCTGTTCCGTTATTTTTACTGTATAACACTATCATGTTATTTTTACTGTCACAATCAAAACTATATTTTTGTGTACGGTCGAATCCAAAATAACACTTCTTATCGTGAATGTCAAGAATTATACCTGTTTTACTGATAAACTCAGCTCCCAATATTAAGTCGGGTCCTAATTCGTCGCATACCAACTTTGGAAAATACCACGTTAGATTTTTGATTTTTAGTTTAATCGTGATGCTGAGTTTTATCTTTAAATTTTGTTTGTTAGCCGTAGCGCATTTAATATTCACAGTTTGACTACGTTTAACTAGGTTATGTTCCAATAAATTATCGGCTAGCTGTTAGCTGATTAAGCTTCGAGTCGATCCGGAATCAATTAATCCGAGTGTGGATGTAACACCGAGGTCTACTTGTATATATGGTAATTGACACTTACTGATTTCACATTTTGTAATAGTATTACATTTATCAATAAACGTCTTAACATAGGGGTCTAATTTTCTTTGGTTATTTTTATTGTTTAATTCGTTGACTTTACGGGATTTACCTGTTTTCATTATGCTGCGGAAGACACAGGATTTCGGATCTCCCTGCCTCACATTTTTTTGAATAAGGGGGTTTCTGATAGTTCTGTTTCAGTTTACAGTTTCTAGTGAGGTGTCCGAATTTCTCGCAGTTATAACATTTTCTTTCTCTTTGAGCTGCATCACTTGTAACTTGCTGAGGTGGTGGGTCATTTGATTTACCATGGTTGTGAAAGTTTGTAGGTCTTCGAAATGGTCGTCTTTCACGCTGGGTTCTTGCATCTGTTACCAGGGCTTGCGTTTCATTTCTACGTTGTACTGTGGAGAATAACGCATGTCTGTTCTGATCTGAGTACCATACGATTGACGAGTGAATACTACTCTGTTCTAGATTAGCGAAAGTGTTGGGCCTATTTATTAATGCTAAACGAGATCTCTCTTCCGGTGATAATCCTACTAAGATCGTATCGACCAACTGTTTTTCGCTACAGTTGACTTGCAGTAGTCGGGAAGATTCTTTAATATCTGCAACATAGTGGGCCAGTCTCTCATGGGCTCCTTGTACTCGAAGTACGGTGTTGCGTTTGAGCTCCTCATAAATTCCAGTGGGAATGAAGTGTTTGATTAAGGTAGTATGAAGTTCTTCTACTGGAAGTTGCGAGCTTAATGAATCCAGTACACCATCTTTTAGCGGTGGTTTACATTTGGGTAGAAGGACTTGTAAGATTTGCCAATCGTTTAGTTGCTGTAAATCTTTTATCTGTAGGAGGTATTTGATGAAGTTTAATAGTTTGGAAATACTCAAGCCACCCGTGTAAGGAATTTCTGTTATAATTTTTTCTACTGGATGCGTGATCTTTCCGTAGAGGTCCGCACTAAGATTTACGTGAGGTATAGTTCTAGGAGGACCAGATGCTGGGTTGGTCATCGTAAAAGCATACTTATTGGTGCGATTATGGAGACCACTAGGGGGTGGGTCTTCTGATATCGCTAGGGTATTTAAGTCTTTATCTGGTAGCTGATCATGACTCAGATGTACTCTCGATACAGTGGGTGATTCGTGATTCGCGGTAGTGGGCGGGTGTTCTAAAGTAGGAGATTGAACTGGGGAGATATATAATTTCTGTAAGGATTGCTCGATTTCCTCCATCCTAAATGAGTCGGACATTCTTCGCAATTGTCTTATTATCGTGGGTAGTTCCTGTAATGCCTCATCCGCAAATTTTTGCACATCGGGTGGGATTACAGTAACGTTGGGCCAGTTTAATAAATTCTTCATGCGACGGGTTAAATACTCTATTCTCTGTGTGGTACGCAATATTACTGCAGGTGATTTTTCGTCGTGTAGTGTTTGAGATAATAACGTCAATTCCCGGTACTTCGCATAACACGTTTCTCTTTCGCTCTCATAATCTAGTTCGCTTAATCTACCTAACTGCGCAGGTGTATGTGATCTACCTTCGCATAATGATTTGCGTAATTCTGCGACTGTTACGCTCGCGTGAGGTAAACCGCGTAAAAGTGTTTCGTAGCACAGTTCGTCTTTTAGTAACAAATGAGGGTTAAATAAAGCCATGTTTCCTTGATGTTAAATACTGTAAGTACTTACTCTACTAATACTCAATTCTATATACTAAATACTATCTTTCTTGTTTACTAACATAATTTTAATTAGCTGTGGAATATTTACATAGTTTATACGAGAATTGAATCTCGTCTCAGAGAAAGAGAAATCTCACACAGACGTCATTTAATTTAAAACATATGGTGGAAATATGTTGTTACTAGGTACGGGAAGTCGCACGCTTTGAATAACAATAAGGGGGGAGACAGACAATAGTTTAACTCGCCGTGACAATAGGGTGACAAGGTACCGTTTTATGCAGGAGAGAACAAGATATCTACCGGTCTGGGATTGTTGTCAAATCGACACGTTGGTGACTGAAAATTTCAGACAAGCACGTACATGGGCTTACACATTTAAAATTCACAATTATCCTTACCTATATTATATTATCTATATTATATTATATTCTAATTATTATTATTATTATTTTCTTTTACTCTTATTTATTATTTTTGTAAGTTACTGGAATTTGTTAAAGTAACTGAGTGAATAGATCTACAGTGTGGCGCATTTTATCTGTGGCACGATGTACGCAGACATTTTATATAAAAGCAGAGTGGCGCATTTTATAACGTACCTACGTTATATTACCGGGATCGTGTGCTTCATTGACTCTGGACAATTACACAAGCTGCCATAGACTTAACCAACTTCTTATTAAACACATATAATATTGAGAAATATCTATAATTGAAGGAAAATGGACATGGGTTCCTGTTAATGTATTCACTCAGTTTTGTGTGTTATATAATGACACCTCTTTATTATTCTATAACCTTGAAATCTCTACATAAGGTTTTCAACATAGCTGATTTTTAATCTACAGATTACAGTTTACAACATATATTTCAGAAGGGCCCTTTAAATAAGGAAGTTTATGTGTTTGAATTCTCCACGGATCCGGGATTTAAAACTTGTTTGTTAATAATGCTCATTTACTCACATACTATCTTTCAACTTAAGCCATTTGAAGAATGGGCTTTATTTAGCTATTGCCATTTGAAGAATGGACTTTATTTAAACTTTAGAAACAGAGACGCTCTATAATTTAAGCGTTACTTTCTACTACACATATTTTTAAGCATAATACATGCTACTGGTTACAAGTAGTGACTACTCTTAAAGTCTTGAACTGTTATTTAAATTGCCTTTGGTACATTTTTATTTGAATATTACTTAATCACGGAAGACTGGCTTCCGCGTCACCTTATGGTATCCTGATGTTGATTCAGATTAGACTCCTCGGTGCTTGGGGTGTCTACTGATGGGCTGTTGTTATTGTAGTTTCCGTTAACGTTGAAGTTCCTGAAGTGAGTTCGGTGATTCTGAGGCTGGTACTCTCTTCTCGGGTGTCTGGTAGAAAACCTCGTTAGTAGTATAACTCATGTTACTGTTTGTTTCACAGGTATGCACTTTACATAATTACTGATAAGGGGTTTTCACCTTAGATACCTAGTACCTATTTTATTTTAAATACATAGTTCTCTTACAATTTAGTATGTAGAGATGTCATCGCGCACACTTATTCATTCTTTTTCTTTTATATTACATGTTTATATAGGACTCACTATTTACCGCTACATTACGTTGCACACTGTTCTTAGTTGAACTTAAAAGAAACAAAATATTGTTTTGTTTTGAGGCATCGTTCGGATGCGACCAGTTTAATGCGTGAGCGCTCCATCACTAGTACTGTACATTTATTGGGAGAGGTAAAGTAACTTCGCGTAGTTTACGCCTTACCAGAAAAATAGTTCCGCCTTTTAATCGATATTTACCGTTTTAATCTTTGACACATTTATTATCCAAAGATATCCTTTACTTCAGAAATGATTATTGTATACAACTGTTTTTTCCTTGTTTCTTTTTATTGAGTTGCACTTTACTCATATTATTAGTTTTGTTTATTGGTTAATATGCGTGTTGATGCCGGTTACCGCCTGTCAATGCATGGTTAATTATTTAGGGTGTTTCCTTACTTTTATACTCGCATTCCATTCGGTTTCTTAAATCTCTTTATTAAGTCTTATTTCTGCGTTACTTTAGGGATTTAAAGTCGGTTTGAATGTGCGGTTTTATTTAAATCTAAATTTTCTCCTCTTCTTATTTATTTTATTTATTATATTTTTATTATTAGGTAATGAAATCGTCACAAACTCACTCTGTTTCTCTAGTTTACTATTTATTTCAACGAACTTCTCATTCACTCCCCTAAAACTCTCACTTATACTTTCAAATTGGTTACTCATACTTAAATTACTCTTTTTTATTTCGCTTCTTATGTTCACAAATTCGTCATTTAGGTCTCCTAACCTTTCCTCTTGTTTGTTAAATCTATTATTTATATCATTTATCTCAGTTTTTATCTCTATGTTACTTGCATTTATCTCTGACTTGATTTCAGTTTTAAATTCATTGATACTCATGTTCAAATTATCATTTAACTCTACGCCACTTGCATTTATATCTGACTTTAACTCTACGCTACTTGCATTTATCTCACGCATCAGTTTCATATTCTGTGACATCATTTCAGTTTTAATTTCTGACACCATTTCTATAATCATTGTTAATTACTTAAATATATTTACATCGTTACTTTTACTACTCCCATCTTCTACTGTTTCAGCTATTTCGCCTACATTCTCATCGACATTTTCATTTGTAGTTACTACATCATGTGTAGCGTCCAATAGGGACCCCACATCTGCATTTTTGTAGAAATTTGTATTTGCATTTTTCTCTGCCATTTTCGACTAAGTTGTAAATTTTTTTAACTTTAATTTACAACGTTAATTAACGTTAGTTAACGGGCGCCAACTGAAGTATTGGGTAATTAATAATTAAATTCGTCCCTGATTCGGACGTGAACTGAAGTATGTTCAGTTTTTAGATATTATGTTAATATTGATTTTAAGTGTTAAATCCTTAAATTTTTAGTGACCGTCAATCAATGAATGTTTTAGTGGATGGTTAGTGAGGATCGGTCAATAATACAAATTTTAGTTATTTTGCGTCGACGTTTCGACAATATTTATTGTCATCTTCAGGACCTGTGTATGAAATATAATATAAATATCAAACCTAACGAAACAATGTTCACCCAAATATTTAATTGTTTTGTTATGTTTGATATTTGATATTAAGTGTTATTCAGGACGTCGTTTATTGTACTCGGCAGAGAACAATAGGCAAATACAAATAACAAAATGCGTATTTATCAAGTAAATATAACATTATTTTATTCTTTTGATAACATGAAACATGTCATGAAAACATTTATTCCGCCTTGAGGCGTAAAACAAGTCACAAACCACTATTACATCAAAAATTGGTTACGTATATTTCGCAAACTCAGAACTTCTTATATATATTCTTCACTCACACAATCATACACGCTTCCATACTTTTATATTTTCTTGAGCTCACTTTATAAAATTTTGTAAAATGCCAGTATTTAATTATTATTGTAGTATTTACTTTCCTTTCATGATGCGTAGAGGTTCGCCATGGGACGTCTCCTTGTGCACGCACTGTTTAGATGTTTATCGTTCTCACTATTTACATTTTTTGGCCGAAACTGTCACTCCAATTTTTATTGGTCACAGAGTATTTATATTATTTACATTCAAATGCTGGTCAAAATTTCACATTTTATGGTTTGCGGAGCGACGAAAACTATTCAGCCGGCGGGTGAGCGAATGGCTCGCGTCCGTTGTAGTTAGATGTTATTGGCCGACTGCCGTTCAGCGTTACAATTTCCGTTTTGTGATGTCTTTAAAACTAGTTCACTCCGTTCCCCGCCATACGTCTTGCCCTTGGTATTGAAAAGTTCCGTTGAGTTTTGTATCAACTTTTTAACTTGCCACTCAGAGATTTCCGTCATCAAAATTCTTTCGGTGTTAGCCACTGGCTACAAATAAACTGTCACTTTCAATCGCTTCACCTTATGCGGGCCTCATCTTCCCATGTAAAGTTATTTATAAAATTATTATGTAAATTTAACCCCGTTACAACATACAGTTAAATAAAATTAAGTGTGGTTCAAGTTTCTCTATGTGCTGCATCAAGTCTGTGCTTAGCATCAATGAGCCACTTAGATAATTCCACATTACTAACATTTGTAAAAGTTATAAATGAGTTTTCTTCCTTTGCTTTACTACTGACAATTCCATACACATAGTACAAGCCATCCAGAACAAACGTTAAGCCTCCTCCACTGTCCCCATTAGCAGCACCAGTACCTATAAGAAACATCCATTAAAATATCAAGTGTGGCAGTACAAAATGACTATATATTCAGAAGTATGAGACTTATAAATAGAAATTTAAAATAAGATGATACCTTACCATTAGTATAACCAGCACAAAATTTATCAGGTGTTACATAACGCCGAAAAGGTTGTGGTACTTCTAAGAAACATCTGTGGTGATCTACATACGGCAAGTCAGCATATAAGAGGACGTCACTGGATATTCCTTTTTCTGTCGTACCCCAGCCTGCCAACTGAAATATTGCACCATCTTCATTTAAATGTTTTGCTAGTTATACAATTTCAAACATTATTTCTTTGTTTGTATGAACGGTATCATATTATTAGTAATATATGTTTAATTTGTGCAAAAAAGGAAACACAATAACAACTCATGATTACTCTATAATTTACTTCCTTTAGTTTTTATAGTATGGAGTATATAACCATTATAATACACTAACATACACATTACAATTACAGCAGTAATAGTAGCCGCACAATTATTGTAATTAATTATATTCACTTTATAATATTGTTATTATGGTCTAACTGATTGTCATATAGTACAGTGGAAAAAAATACAGACACTAATGAAAACATTTATCACCAGCTTTAATTAATCACAAATAACAGTTTGTAACTAACAAGTTATTCACAAAATTATACTCATACCATAATTCAAGTTAAATTTACCCAATAATGACTAGTAACAGAGTTGCGCACAATAATCACTTTTCACCAAAAACAATTTGAGATGCATTAAGTAAATTGTCCAACATAAACTAGAACTAAGTGGCAGCTGTTACCTACTTATAGTCTGCAGGATTACATACTAATGTTTCATAATATGCATCCTTAATAAGCACTCAAAACTCTAGAGGATACATGAGTGCAGTCTTGGTAGAAACTTGCACCTGCTGGGCTAGCCTCAAAACGTGTAGAGCGACATTCTCCATTGTTTTAGAACATTCTGTAGTTGCATAATACCGCCCCCTCCTTAAGCTTGTTCGTCCTGAACTGGCAAACCATCTCTGAAGTAATACTTGGCCAGGCGATCTAGGTGGATGCCATTGAACTTTCGCTGTATGTAATGTATGGATGCCACAATGATATCAAAATTCTTTAAAGTGGATGGACTTTTGGTCCTTAACCATAAAAGTAAACATGTACATCCATGATTATAGGCCACAGTATTCTTCTAAATGAACAGTGTTACTCTTGTCCCTAAACATTCTTATAATTTTCTTATTATTTACATTAATAGCATTTGCGATCTTTATTGTATTCACTTGTACTAGAGTCATCAGCATCTCTTTAATCACCTTATTAGTACACTTCCTCCCTTCCTTATCGGTATCTATGTATGAAAATTTAAGTCTGTGTCATATTTCATGATTACCAAAGCAGAACCAGTATATCAGTAACTTAGAAAGATCCAAGACAGAAAACCCAATATAAATTGGCTTACCAAAATTTACCTTTATCTTACACACCACCAAAAACAGTACACCTCACAATAGTTGACTTTGTAGCTTGCTTCAGAGCAAACACTCTGGCACATAGCTAAACCACTCACATCTGTTTCTATCATTTTCTATAGTCTTCCTGACCACACTAATCTTCACTAACTTGTCGAAGTCCTTTCCAAAGTCACTTTTAATCTGCATTCTCATTTTAGTGTTAAAGTCAGTGTTATCTGTAAAGAAGTAAACACTGCAGGTAACAATGTACAAATCGTTATTTAAAGTCAACTCAAACAATGCAGCTGACAGCCATGCACGGAGCAAAATTATGTTCTCTTTACCTGCTGCATACAAAGATATTGATTATTGTGAATTTTTAGTGTGTATTGCCATCTCAAAAATAAATGTAGATTAACATAATTAAATATATAAAAATTAATAAAATTTCGTTTGTTATAATAATAAATAATTTATCATATTCAGATAGTACAAACTCGTAATAATATTAATTAACTTGCTTACTATGAATGTTAAATTATGTACATCTGCAGATATAAATCATAACAGTGTACAGTGAGACACACTGTACAGTGTACAGTAAGGTAAGCAATGTGAGAAAGTGGAAGAAGCTGTGCTTGATCTTGGAGTGACCTTAAGCATTAAGCATTAAGCATGAGACAAGCAATGGAGTGTGCATATTTTACAAGCCCAGAGGTCAGCAAAATGTGGGATGTCTGAGGGCAAGATGGTTTCTGGAACAAGTGGCTCAACCTAGGCCAAGAAGATGATGATGAAGAAGAAGAAGAAGAAGAAGAACACTAGCAATAGGGTTAGTCAAACACTGAGCGGAATATAACTTATATGAAGGATATACAGAAAGTAAGTTCCATTTGTAAATATTGCTGCGGTATCAATACAAGTACGCTGTTGCGCATGCTTGGCGAGTTTGTTGCTTCATTGCCAAAATAACGATGCCATTTGTAAAAAAGTGTGCATTGCGTTAGCTTCGTTAGACGTGTTTGTAAAGTGTAAGAAAATCGAGGCGTCTGCCACTAGTGAAAGCAGGTGTGCGATTCGTTTCTTGAATATAAAAGGCATTAAACCAAGTCAAAATCACAATCAAATTTACTGTGTTTACAGAGAAGAAGCAATGAGTGATTCACTGGTAGGGAAGGGGTATCACTTTTTAAAAAAGATGTGATGTTCATGATGATGGACAGAGTGATAGACAACATGATACGTTGAAGATTACAGAAAATAGACGATTCGCTGATGACGCTCTCCCTGCATTTTCTAGAAGTTTCACGTTCAGTTCTACACGAGACATTTTGTCTGATTCCGCAGAAAAGCGGTTTTGTTCATCAACGTCTTGGCTCAAGCCTTGACAATCAACTTGAATGTCTGTTGGTGAACGCTTATGAAATTGAGTCACGTGATTCAGGAAAGCAACGTGGGATCTTACCCGGGGCATTGTGTTGATTCAAGACAATTCCCTCCCCCCCCCCCAAGACAGCCACTGCAATGCAACATGTTCTCACAGACCTTTGGCTGAGAACACTGATCATCTGCTTTTACTAAACAAACCTTGCATTGACTGAATATACCTTTTCAACCATTAAAAATCCTATCAATCCAATGGTTCCATAACGATGACAACATCAAACAAGCCATTAATACATGATTTAAATCACAGGTAGGAAATTTCTATGATAAAAGTATGCAACGCCTGGTGGTCTGCTATGAAAAGTGCTTCAACAGTGATGAAAACTAGTTTAAGGTGTGTACTTCAAATAGCAATAAAAATGTTTTGCAAGTATAGTCATGGTTTATTTCCATAACCTGTCGGAACTTACTTTCTGGATATACCTTGTAGTATCTCAAACATATGTCCTAAATATTATAGAGCTCAGATTAGTTTACTAATGTTTTCTCTTTCAGTAAACCATGGACTTAAACAGAGAGTATACAAAATTTTCTTCTGAGAACCGGCATCCCTGCTATTTAAGTTCCTATAGAATCATTTCTCTTTAACTCTTCAGTATACTTTAGCTTTCCAACGTTATGGATAACTTCATATAGGAAAATACTGTTACCACTTAATATCTTGAACATCTCTTTATCAAAATTTTGGCTGTATATTATTTCACTTAAAATAGTATTCTCATGTATAAAGTTGTTTATGTGCTTACAGTCTTCTCTTTTGAGTCCCTTAACTAGTTTCTCAGTGGATGTTATCATAATCCTGAATGTATCTATGAAGGAAAGCATTATATATTTTTTTGTTTTCCTATCCTTATTAAAGTTGAAGCAGTAACAAGAATTGGCAGAATAAATGTATACATTTCTTATACATGTCAACATTCCTGCATTTCTGCCCTAAGTCTTTAATGCACGATGAGTATAATAACTGCTCATATTATGGCAGAATATGGTAATATTTATGTCCCATAAGCTGCTCCTTTATATTTCCTTTAACATTAGTATTACAATACTTTTTTCCATACACATATTACGATTATTGCCCTCATTAAATTAATTATCGAATATATATATATATATATATACCATTCAGTGCGTTAATATAATGAGACATCCATACAATTTCAGACAGTTATACAATAACATAAATCTGCTACGGCTACATCTTTTATTTACCTGTAACTACAACGATAAGTCTATAAATACATTTATATTTATACAAATAACAAAACTTGTTATTTTTAGTGCATACAGACTGAAAAATATATTTCATCATGCAAATAGTGTTACTTATACATATGAGTTACTTATTGATTTATGTTACCGTTCCTCGCATGCCAGGTGTTACTGTGAATTCTTGTTGCCAGTCAACACACACAGGCATAATACCTGCATGAACTTGTACACTGCTAGTGAGATCAACAAGTGCAATATCCTGTGCCAGACTAGTTGAGTGTCCATCAAATCTGGGTGGAATTACTATTTCACGGACCTGCAGCAGAAACAATTGACCTTATTAAAATCTTTTGAAAAATTGAATTAGTTTTTCAAGCTTATACAGAGCAGGCTATTGGTTCTAGCGGATTAGAAGTTGTCTTTTACTAATGACTGCGAATTAATAAATAGTTTCATAATTTGTGATTATGGTCTCCAAGTCGCGTTATTGAAATAAATAACTTATAGTTTTACCTTATTTCCTTTCCATCTTGCGACTTCGTTGTATGTCATACACGACATGTTTCGGGAAACATGTTCCCATCTTCAAGTTTAAAAACTTTTCATTCTCACATGAAGAACTTGTCAACGTAAATAAAAACTTTTACTAACATCATTAAAAACACACTACATTAATAACGTACCGCGCGAAGAATCAGTGCGCACTGTTCGGGTTCATAATCGCAAATTTATTTACGTTGACAAGTTCTTCATGTGAGAACGAAAAGTTTTTAAACCTGAAGATGGGAACATGTTTCCCGAAACATGTCGTGTATGACATATAACGAAGTTGCAAGATGGAAAGGAAATAAGGTAAAACTATAAGTTTTATTTTAATAAATAGTGATAAGCTTTGTGAGGTTCTGTAATTAACAGGACACAATATTAAACATTTTTGTTGACATTTTACAAAAATGTATTCATATAATCAGAATTTGTACACAGGCAATACAGAATCAATAGACAAGTCCTATGATAAAAGTTACTGTTATGTGTGAATTTGTTATATAAACAATAATATTTGTTCATATAAATTATTAAATAATAATTATTATTGTTATATTAAGAAACAATATATTTTTTATATTATTTTTTTAAGATATTTTTTTATATTAAAAAATATCTTTAAATATTAAAATTCAACATGTGGGTACTATTTCTATATTGTCCATAATACAGATTCTGATAACAAAATATTTTTAATCATGACAACAAAGTGCTGAAAAGTCAACACAAATATTTTAAAACTGACTATAGTTAATGGCCAAACCCTGAAGAAAACTTCCAGACTTCCCAATGAAAGTTGCAAGAATCTCTTCATCTAAAGAATGCAAGTATGCAAATAGAATGGAAGTAGAATGAAAGGAACATAAAAATATTGACGGTTTCTTATTTTTAATCATGAGGGCACTGTCAATTATGTCTACATTCCTACAGATCAAACAACATATAAGTAGTATTACACCCTGATGTAGATCTTTTCCTTCAAGTAAATGGGGGGGGGTTCTACTTTATATTCTACATTCGATTTCTCAGTTTAAAAGTGGAGCATTTTATAACAGATGAAATATCAGTGGCCCCTTACTTAATGCTATGAAATATTAACAAACATTTAATGGAGCTAAAAATAAAACTATGTCCCGTTAGGCAGGATAAAGTGTACTGCTGTTCAATGGTCTGATGCAGCTTCTCGCTGTTTCAGTAACGTGTGGTACATATTGCTTTAAACAGTAACCAAACTTATAAACCAAAACCCACTTCACTAATAATGACAGCAACCTCACGAGACAAAAATAAATTAAATAAGGACTTAAATGAGAAAATGGTCCTTGGTGATATACTGAAGAGACATAATGACGTGTACAAACATATAGAGGAGGATTGGTGTAGAACAGGAAAGCAGTAAGGGAAATCGCAAGGGGAACTATTAGAGAAACTAAGAAGATTAGAAATGGATACAGGCTTGATGAAGAGTGTTCTAACATTATAGGGAAGAAGAACAAAGCTAGAGAAAACGTGTTACACAAAAAAACAAGAGCTGATCAAGAATATTGTCAAATGCGAAAAAAAATGCTAACAAAATGTGTAAGAAAAAGAAAAGGGAAGTTACGAGAAACAACTGGAGGAAATTGAAAAGTTAACAGGGAGTATGAAAGGAAATATTTTTATAAAATATTGGGTAGTATGAAGATAGGATTTCAACCAAGAGAAAGGGAGACAGATGAATCCTGTGGAAGAAAGGAAAGTGTACAGAGATGAGCAGAATACTTGGAAGGCCAGTTGTACAAACCAGTACAGAAGGAAGGATGTATGGAAAAGAGAGAGAAAGAGAAATTGGTAATGACAATCTGACATTAGTGTATGAATGCAGTGATATAGTTCCTCTTACAGAACATAAAGTTGAAAACGTGATTCAGCGCAAAAAAAAATAATAAGGCACCAGGTCAGACATAGTGTCAGAATTGTTAAAATTCAGGGGAAAGAACTCAGGAACTATCAAATGTCCTAGCAAAAGTGAACTTTATTTTTAAAATAAAATGCAATATTTTTAAATTTGTGATGTTATTTTTATTTTGTTGCAAATATACAAATTTTGATTAATTATTAAACATAATGTCTACGGACCTTATAATGGTACAAACTATTCATAAATCATACCAATTCATAAATTGATAGTGCTGTTGGGATATCGAAAGATAACATGTAATTGAGAGTGGTCATATAATTTGTAATGTGTTGAAAAAAAATATTTTTTATTGTATTTCTATATTATAAAAACGATGACAAAGAATTAATAACAATTATAATAGCAACAAAACTGGGAAAGACAACAAAGGCAGAGTTTTATGTGGCCTTAGCTTGATACCAAAACCCATTTCTAAAACTGCGCAGTCATATAGTGAAAATAATCCAGCAAATAATCGAGAGTGACTCACTCGTTCAGTGGTAGGAAGCAACATATCTTACCATGTTAGATGTAAAAGATACACCATTTAACATGTAAAAATTCTAAATTTTTGAATGAGTGGACGCGTGAGTTATAGAACAATACCACTTTTGGCAGAAACTTTATGAATTTGGCAGGGAAAACGAGTCAATACTTAGAAAAATGTCAAGACAAAATACAGTCAGCCACATTGTCTGACATGCAGTTATATGTGTAGTGGTTAGAACTAAAACTCCAGAAATAAGAGAACTGAGTGTATGTGCAAGTTATGCCTGGGAATCAAAAAATTAAACTTTGGTGAAATAATTTAATAAAAAATTCTGTTGTGCCCTGTGTGGGGCAAGGCTGTATGGTAATATGTTTTGGCATTGAACATTATTAATCAAGTGAATATTTTAGTTAGAGGTCCAAATATAATAGAATGTGATTAAAAGAAAGTAATTTTTGGCAAAATATATAAACAGTTTCAAAACACTACCATTTCTGGAGCATTCAGCAGTGTTCCTTGGGAGCAGAAGTACAACATTGGAATTGGAAGCATTCAACAGTGTTTCTACAATGTGGAATGAGACTCATGAACCTAGGAGCATTTAGGAGTATTCCATCGAAATTGATAACTAAGTATCAACATCAATAAAGGTAGGTGAGTGAACAAAATTGTATGCGCATAATGAAGATAAGAGGGTGAAATAAAAACTAATAAAAAAGTAATTTGTGGTGTTTGTGTGAAAGAGAGAGAGAGAGAGAGAGAGAGAACATTTATTGGGAAATTTTATATGAATTTGAAGAACCTAATAAAACAAATGTATTGGTTTTATTTGACTCGGTACAGTAATTATGTATCAAGATAATAACATTGTGTCGTAATATCAATGAAAACTAACCAAATTCAATAAAATGGTAATCCAATAATGACAATAATCTGTAATCATTTCAATGCTGTAGCAGTGTTCTAACAAAATTTTTATGAAATAGTATATATATAATATATATTGTAACGCGACATAATGATAGTCCTGTCTTAAATAAAGAATTGCTCAATTCAGTAGAAGTCAGAATGGGTAGGATCACTTATACTACCAATTTAAACGAATAATAAACTTTTAAAAACTAGGTCATCAAATGTAATAAAAATAAAAGTACGATACAAGAGTGCAGTAATGAAATAAAATGTATAATAAATTATAAAGTACAACCTGTTAAAAGACTGTTGATGTAAGAAAGTGGGGGACAAGGGAAATCACTAGTTAAAAAAAGGGACTGTAAAAATTAATGATCCCTATTATTACTTGATGTAAAAACAAACAAACACTAGGCAAATAGGATGCCAGTGAAACACCAAATATGTTATAAATACAATAAGTGTCAGTGGAGTGGTAACAGCATAAGTGCGGGATAATTACTTAAAAAAAAAAGGAAAACCCGTAAATAACACCAATAGTGAATAATTGTGGTGAAGGGTTTCATCTCAGTGAGATGTTTGTGAAGGCTTTGGTGTAAGTAGTTGTATTTGTGCTCTATACCAAAACCTATAGTTATTAACATTTATAAACTACATTGTAAGTTAGTTTGAGCCTACTGGCAAAGCAAGAAGATTGTTTACTAGAAACCAGGACCTATGAACAATAATCTATTCATTCGCCAGTAATGCTTGATAAGATTGATGGGATGGAAGTATGGTACACCAAGTAGTTTGTTATTGTTTGTCAATTTATAAATGTAGAATTTGGCCATGAAGGCAATACCTTAAAGGTAACATGTTAAAAGATTTTGCTCTAATTATATTATTTGTTAATTTATGATTGTATTGTTAAAACATGTTAAGGGTCAAGACTCATGTAATAAGATGTAACTCATGAAATAGGGTTCAAACCAAAAACTTAGGTAATGATAAATATAAATTAGAATATATTAATGAAATGCTATTGATGGCCTAGGCCACAAATTCAATACAAAGGAAATAATGTCAGAAATGAGTAGATTAGTAAAGCGATGTGATAAAACAGGAAAGGGACAAAATGTATGTAATGAACTGAATGGTTTTAATGGTAATATTACATATAGATTAATTTAAAAATTGTAAAGTGATATAACAAATGTGAAAGTAAAGTATAGGCCCAAAATTAGAACTTTTGTAAGGTGAGATACCATCCTTTATAATGACCAACTCATGTAAAATGAGCTATCAAAATACCTATAATTTTACAAGGAAAAACACTAAGGAGTGAATTTTATTTTAATATGATCTAAAGCTAGAAAAGGAGTATTTTTTGCATAGGTGTAAGGATATTTGTTTTTTGTAAACTGGTCATGTGACCCCAAAGTTCAGAGATATTAACCAATAGCAGACCAGAGTTTCTTCGTCAAGACCGTTAACGAAGAAACGAAAAATTATTATTCTATTGTTAACTTCAAGAGAGGGCAGATGAGCTCTGTATAATAAAAAAATTAATGTAAAACAAGGAATCAGTTTTTGAAAGTGTAGAACAGTATAAACAACTGCAAATCATACAATTAATTACCTTATAAAAGAAGAGAATAAACTAGCTGCCATTAACAGATGAAAACACCAAGAAACAGGAAAAACTTCGATCACGAAAAGTGAAAGCAAAATTTGAACACTTCTGTGTGGGCGAGATCACTCGAGCTCATAACTAACCTACAACTACGACTACACAACACTCAGGTTAACTCAACAAACTGAACACAAGTGACAACAACAGAAATAAACTTAAATTAAAACTGTGAACACACTAAAAATCATTTATTTCCAAAGGAACGGAGCGAGGACATTTTCGGATAGCGTTTTCAGTTGACTACATCAGCGGCCATTTTGTCCGTCTCACAGCTACCCCGAGTGAACCAAGATATTCGCTGTTACCTAGCAACAAAACTTTATTTATCGTAATATTAGTTAATAAGATTTTAATTTTACCGACATTTGTGATGTATTGTACTTGTATTTGTATTTCTGACTTCCATAGCAGTCTTAAAGAACCCAGAACCATGAGATTCTTATTATTCTTTAAAAGTTAATCTTTTATAAAATTTGTATCCTTGCACAATCGAATTGAGCAACCTAGTCGACCCGACCATGACCTTGTTCGACCAAAATGTCGACTATTTTATTTTGAATAACTGAAATAAGAATAAATATCATCAATCTGATTAAAAAGAGTTGTTATTTGTAGGAATATTAGATCAGTTTCAGAAAAAATACAGGCAGGAGCAAGGAGTGTGGACATACGAACGAGCCAGACTGTGTAACCAGCGAACAAGACGTCTACCCGGTCTATCCATTACAGCAACAAGGCTGTTTTTACCCTTTCAGAATACATTTTTCTTAGCAATTCTTTTCAATAAACAAATTTAATTCAACGCTTTATTTTTGGCAACGTAACACGTTTCATTACAGATGGCGTCTAAACGCGGGGCATTATTTTAAAGGAATCCGCTACACAGAATGAAGATAGAAATAAATTCCAAACTATAAATAGGCCTATTCTCATCTCTTTCCGTATCGGTAACACGTTTTATTATATATATATATATATATATATATATATATATACATATACTGTAATAAAACGAGAATCCCCCTCTATTTAATTTGATATAATTTATAGATTTAATTATCGATTGTTTTGTTAATTATCGATTGTGGCTTAATGGAATCCCTTGTATTACATGCAGTAATTATTTTTATAATTGATAAATATGATTTATTTAATTACAGTGTGATAATTTATTATGGATAAAATAATAATTTGCTGGTCTGTTAATGAACATAACGGTAGCGTCGAACTTGAAGTCGAACTCCTCTTCTATGGAAAATGTCGTCAGTCTAGTAAAAGTCAAGTGTTGTCTGGACAAATAAATTAATATAGAAAACACTTTTCACGTACCTGGTGGTCGTACTTGATGTTCCGACGTTCACCGCCACTGAATAAACTGTCAAGTTTCCCTTTTGACCAGTTTAAACTTTATAAGCAAGGTTTTATAGCACCTTGAATGTCATGTGGGCGCCATACGGGTTTTCTTCGAGAAAAGTTCCCATAAAAGCAAATTTCTATTTTTAAAATTGTGTATGCTCGTGTTTTACTTTTACTGTTGTTTAAATGCTTGTTGCATTTAAAATAATTCGAATAATGTACTGAAAAATTGCTGTTTCAAATGTACCTCAGTGTATGCAATACTGAGGGTTACTTATTTAAATTGAAATAATTGAAAACAAAGGTTATGCTGTATAACATTATGAGTTTACTATACCCTCTGAAATCAGATTGAACAAGAATACATTATTTTACATTAATACAATTCGGATAGCAAGTTATCCGTCTGCTGTCTGGTCTAGCTCAGTTAAGCACAATCTAAAAAGCTCTTATGTTTATTAACAAAATTTTAATCTTAATTAACTAGGTACCTCAAGGGTAAGTTCTTGAAAATACAAAATAGAACGTTAACAAATTGCTTTAACAAATACTACTATGATAGTAATTCATCTTTGGCCTCTTTAAAACTTTCAATTATATATTAGGTTAACGATAATTTCGTCTGCTTATATCCTAATTAATATTATAATAACTAATTCTAACACATATATTCTTACGTCGGATTATTAAATCCTCTAAATAAATAAATACAGTGTTCTCTCTGAATAGTTTGTTTGTTTTTGCGTCAGTACAAATGTGTTGATAGCTAAAATCAATCGATGGCATATATAACAATGAAATTGGTCATTGTACTACCTTGATTTTTAATCGTATAGATTAAAAATGAACACTTTAACGATCGGATTTTATTGATCGCTAATACACTGCACTTTAATTGCACTTGGAAACGAGAAATAACCCTCTTCTTACTGATAATGGGTTGTTGCCTTTACAGGTTAACTTAAATTTGCTCGTTCCGAATACACGCACTGTTTAAAATATTCACTATTAACTTTTGATGCACTTATATACAATGACTCGCCTTTCCAATAGTTGTTTTAATAAAATTTAAAGTATTCACTACTATTGTGCTGTAGTAGATTATTAAAATATAAAACAACGCCGAGACGCAACTGGTTAGCTCTTGAAGAATGAAGCGAATGCCAAATTTTTAGCGTCTCTCTGTTATATGCCCCGTTTCTCGATCGCCGTTAGGAACAAATTTCGCTAAGTAAACTTTTTTGTGATTTGTACAAAATTCCGTTATAGTGACGTAATGTTTTTGTCAGACACCGCCGACGCGTCCCTCGTACCCAATTGTCGTTATTGTTTGTATTCACCGGCAATTTCTTAAATCTGGTTAAAAATGATGCTAACACTCTCTATTAAATTATTACAATTTCAATCTCTAAGTTATTATCATCAAATTAAAGCTTGTTTTCTGCTCTTTATATTGATGTGGCTTAATGCCGGTTTGAACTTAGTTTTTACTGACAATACATAAAAATAGTGGTTTGAAACATGGTTTCTTATTGTCGTCTGCTAATAATGCAAAATGCGACTATTTTCCTATCTTTTACATTTGATTATTTATCTCTGTGTTCTCTTTTGAACGTTATTACATGAATAAAAATACATACATTATTACAATTGAAAGCTGTTTACAGCTGAACAATATTAAATCTTAGTATAATTATGGCAATACATTATTCTGACGATTCCTTACTCTCTAAATACATTTTTACTTGGCCTACTCATTTTAAAGGCATACAATATTAATTGAGTGGTGGTATTTCATACATCATCCGTTATATTTACTATTCTGTAAATTTAATGTTCATTAGGGGTCCCGTTTCCCTATTAATTTACTGACATACATTCGTTTATGCATGGTCTAGATACAGTTATGGCACAGGGTTTATTATTTGTTTATTATTACATCTAATTACATCTCATTTAATTAGGAAGTGGCTTATACACACAAGGCTTCCGTTTAAAATTATCCTTATTCTATATTGTTACATCTTTGTTGGTGAAGCTAGCTTTTTATACCTTTGTGGCTACAGCTAGTATAGTAATAGTCTTTGTTATTTATATATCACTGTTCTTCTATTTTCAGCCAGAATGCTGTTATTGTTATTACTTTATTAAAGTCATTGGTTATTTAGTTTCTATTTACATGACTCTACACATTAATGTCATGAACTGGCTCGCTTGACAGCTTATTTGTGAACTTTGTATGTCCATTAGTTATAGTCAGTCATTGTGTTTAGGTTGTAGTGTCATGCAGCGTATTCATCACTGCTTCTTGGGATCCCTCATCTTCTTTCTTCTATCCTGGTCCCTTCTCTTCCTTGTTACATTCATTACCATTATTCACTTTATAACTTTAGTGTCATGTTTTACCCTTCTGGTGTGTGTTTTGGTTATGTAACTTTTTGCGATGTTACAATATATATATATTACGACGATACTCTTTAACACTTAATTTTGCACATATGCTATTACTCATTTGTGCGCACTTACCCACGTCTCGAAGGTATACTCTTCTTCTGCAGTATTTACCTTTATGTTTCCCAACTAGGTCGCAGGCTTTGGTAGTTGATTGAGTGTGGATAAGCACGTGAATATCGTAATACAAGCAAAGCGTACAGAGGATATAGTACTGGTTGTGAAAGTAGTACGACTTTGTTAATAAAATTATATTCATTTTGTTTCTTAACTAAAAAATGCAAACTGTGATATTATTAATTATTGTGTGGGTTAATTACTATTGACCCTTATATTCACTTATGCGAATATCGTAAAATTATAACGTGGTTAAAAATTATCTCTTATACACTAAGACACATTATACACAAAAATAAGACATATATGACCTGGAATATTTACACAGACATATCATACATAACACATATATTATCATAATGCGTGATTAACATTATTATAATGCGTTGTTTTTATTATATACCACTTAACTAAAAAATAAAATAATTAAATATTTATAGAAATTCTAATAGAGACCATTCTATTACTTTAATTAATTATATTCCTAATGTCTCAATTAGATGGGCCACGCAGCAGTGAGATAACAGGAGGCGTAGCTCAAGTCTCTATCTTGGGACCCGACCTGTGGAATGCCTTCTATGATGGAATCCTCCGGATTGAGATGCCAGATGATACCTTTCTGGTAACATATGCTGATGACGTGGCTGCCGTGATCACCGCGAGAGACGCAGAGGAGGCGCAGCGCATGCTGAACCAGGTCATGCGAAGGGTCCGCATCTGGATGCACGAACACGACCTGAGCCTTGCGACGGAGAAAACAGAGATTGTGCTGCTCACTCGACGACGTATACCCACTGTTGCGGATTGGAAGCTCTTGAAAATCTTGAGTTGTTCCAAAAACGCTATGTTGAAAGGCTGGGTTATAAGCGAAAAGAAGTGGACTGTAATTCTGTTGTTTGATATGCGTTTATTGAAATGTCAAATTTATAGACCATTATCGAAACGTGCGGATGTTTTTGAGGCCATAACGCCCATAAAATTAGTTTTGAGAGAAGTCGCAGTCCATTGTAAATGGACACAGGTTGTCTGAGTAAATTAGTAAGTACGATACATAATTAAGAATGATCCAGAAGCCGCGGCTGGAAGAGAGATTCCTTAACGAGAGTACAGCTCGGAGTCTGGTTAGAAACTAAACTGACTTGTCTACCGTCGGTCAGCTGACCGCCGGCAGCGCTTGATAAGCAAGTGACGTCATCCGCCCGTGTCGCATTGCAGTGGTCACGGCACACAGATAATAAACACAGTACAAAGTTTGAACATACTGCCCGCTCAAAATCGGAACGATTTTGAAATTTAATTTAAATGGGAACAGTATATTGCAAAATATTACCAATGTTATATAAATAATACATAATATACTTAAAGGGCTTGTACATTGAATTGACCCTTAGATTACAGTAAATCACTTCTAACATAAAAATCTGTAGATAACAAATTCATTAAACTAACAGAAAAGCTCAAAGTCAAAACAAAACAATTTCTGCGCTAGGCAAGCTACAAAAAATAAAAAATCTTGATAAAAACGAGTCTTTGCATAACTAAACATGATCTCTCTTGAAACATAACATATGGATATGAAATACATATATTTAAACTTTGACAAAACGTAAGTGACAACTTTAAACTATATAAGAGAAATCATCTTGAACACTGCTTCATATATAGTAATAAAAATAATAAGAACATAATAATGTATATGTACATAATGTTATCATAATGACCATTAGAAAATACAATACATACATAGAATAATTGATACCGTAAGTAACACTTGTAGTTCTCGGAACTTTGAATATATAAACATACGATAATACAACATCATCCATAAATAATTGATAGTACACTGAAAACACAGTCACTATTGCAATAATAGCTATCGGCACGTAAATAATACTTACAACGTTTATGATACAATTGACTTGTATGCTCGCCACAGGGAATGTCCCGGGCGTAGTCCAGGCAGTGTGACAAGTTCACAATCCTAGTACGTCTCGTATGACACGCATACGACTAGTTTGTTGCCACCGGAAGGGGGCATAATTTGTGGATGGGTCGGCGTAAGATACCTAGCGCGGTGCGAACTTCTGCGACGCGTACTAAGGAATCTTGACCCGGAAAAACATTGGTAATTACCCCACGCTTCCACTGTAGTGGGGAGGAATTATCATCCAAAATGAGGACAAGCTGTCCGACATTCAAATTCCGTAACGGGGTGCGCCATTTGTTGCGCTGCTGCAGCTGGTGCAGATAATCCCTAGACCACCGTTTCCAGATGGTCTGTGTAAATTTTTGGAGCAGAAGCCATCTGCCCAAATGACTAGTATTGCCTTGGGTATAGTCGGGTCCCGGAAGTGCAGTCAGTGGAGCACCGACCAGGAAATGAGCAGGAGTTAAGGGTTCAGGGTCTCCAGCATCGTCGGACACAGCACACAAAGGGCGTGAATTAAGGCAAGCCTCAATTTGAGAGAGAAGAGTAGAGTACTCCTCGAAATTCAAGATCGTACCGCCTATTACGCGACGCAAATGATATTTAACACTACTTACACCACTTTCCAACAAACCACCGAAGTGAGGGGCTGAAGGAGGGATGAAGGACCATTTGATACCGTGGAGACCGCAAAACTCCTGAGAAGATTGTTCAACTTCCCTTGAGGTTAAAAATTTGTACCAATCATATAAAGTGTGGTTGGCACGACGAAAATTCGTACCATTATCTGAAAATATCTGCGCGGGAATACCTCTTCGAGCGATGAACCTTTTTAAAGCCGCTATAAAGGCGTTGGAAGTGAGATCCTACACCAATTCTAAATGGATGGCCTTTGTGGCCTTTGTGCACATGCATATGAATAACGCGATGTACGCCTTGGACGTGGACTTTGAGCGCTGCCCGCCATGGCGTAAAAGTACAGGACCGGCGTAGTCCACGGCAGACTGTGAAAATGGCCTAGCAGGCGTGACCCTAGAAAGGGGTAACTGACCTAATAGTTGATTGGCACCTTTAGCCCGGAAACGAAAACAAGTGACACACGTATGTATTACTGAGCGTATATAAGACTTGTCGTGGATGACCCAATATTTGTGCCTAAGCGAAGCTTGAGTTGATTTCACCCCAGCGTGCAACAAACGGATATGTTCATACTCAATTACTAATCTCGTGAGACGAGAGTGCGGGTGCAAAATTATTTGGTGTTTACTCGCGTAGTTAAGTGGGGAGAATTGTAAGCGTCCACCCACTCTTAAAATGCCTGAGTCATCCAGGAAGGGGTTGAGAGAAAGAATTTTACTGCTGCGAGGAAGGCACCGATGCGCCTCAAGTTCCTTAATTTCTACGCCGAAGTACAACTGCTGAGCTTGCCGGACAAAAAAAAAAGTGTGTCATACAATTCCTGAGCAGACAAAAAGGACGTGGCCCTGTCAACAACCGGGAGCCTAGAATTGCGAATAAATCTGCGGCAATATGCGAAGACGCGAATGAGCCTAGTAAGGGATGAATAATTTTCAACATAGCTATGTGTTAAGGATGCGACAATTAGTGATGTTTGAACCTGCTTGCGACGTTCCTGCTCAAGGTCGGGATAAGTACAGGGAACATGAATGTCGAAGGCGCTGACTGGCCATGATGCTGACTCATGGGCCAACCAGGACGGACCACGCCACCATTGAGTATGACAGTGCAAACTACGAGGGAGGCAACCGCGTGATAAAATGTCGGCAGGGTGGTCAGTTGATACTACATGATGCCAAGTTCCCCTGCTGCTAACAAGACACTGTATTTCCGCGACACGGTTGGCCACAAATACCTTCCAGCGGGAAGATTGTTGATGTATCCAATGCAACGCTATCATCGAGTCCGAATAGAGACATAGTCCGTCAGAATTGTAGTTGATGGCGTTTAAAACCTTGGAAGTTAATTGCGCCAGCAATAAACAAGCACAAAGTTCAAGGCGTGGTAGCGTTATCTGTTTCAGCGGAGCGACCCTAGATTTAGCACACAACAAGTTTGACGATATGGCGCCGTTCGAATAGACCGCCCGCACATAAATGCAACACGCGTAACCTTTAGCCGAAGCGTCGGCGAATCCGTGAAGCTGGAATGAACTAATTGGATAATTGTTCGAACTCTTAACCGACCTCGTAATCTTAAAATGAGTGTCGGAAACTAATTGAGAGTATAGTTCTAGCCACTGATTGGCTAATGACCCAGCTAGGGGTTCGTCCCAATCTGTGCCCGCCAACCACAACTGTTGCACGAAGTGTTTGCAGCAAAATGTGATGGGGGCGATAAGACCCAGTGGATCGTAAATCCCAGCAATGACCGACAACACGCTTCTTTTGTTGAACACGGTCGAATTATCATCACCCCGAACGGTGTATAAAAAATTATCCTTATCAACATTCCATTGGATTCCCAATGTACGCACGTTTTGACCTTTGCTGAAGTCATGGGATACTTGGGCGCGAAGGGCCATAATCTTATGGCGGTTAGAAAACCACTTATGTAACGTGAAACCATACCTACTTAGCAAATTCACGACCTCGCATTTCGTTTTAGCTAACACGTTCGGATCATCCGAACCCGTTATAAGATCATCTACGTAAAAATCATTAGCTATGGCCCTAGAAGCTCTAGGGTAGTCGGATTTATTTTCGTAGGCTATCTGAGCCAGACAACGTGTAGCAAGGAAGGAAGCACTAGCAGTGCCATACGTAACCGTCCTTAAAGCGTAATGTCGCAATTCCTTATGCGGCGCATCACGCCAAACGATGCGTTGCAGGTTTGAATCCTTTGGATTAACCATGATTTGACGATACATCTTTTCTATGTCTGCAATAAGCACGTATCGGTGGGTACGGAACCGAACCATTATCGAAAACAGATCCTGCTGGATCGTAGGACCGACCATTAGAGTATCGTTGAGGGACAGATTATTTGTGGTTTTAGCGGAGGCGTCAAATACCACGAGCAATTTAGTGTTTAGGCTGGAGTCCTTGAAGACTGCGTGATGGGGCAAATAAAAAATATCTGAGTTGTCAAGCGACAAATCGTAATCATTAAGTGGAGACATGTGACCAAGTTTCAAGTATTCACTCATGAACTCGCTATAATCCTTGTAAAGGATAGGGTTCTGTTTGAACTTGAACTCTAGCGATTGGAACCTGCGAATAGCTCCGCGGAGAGAATCTCCTAAATGAAATTTATCAGACCTGCGGGGCAGGGATACCACGAATCTCCCTTCGCGGTTGCGGATAGTGTTTTTCACAAAATGTTTTTCACACGGCGAGTCCTCAGAGCAGGGTTCGTGACTAGAGATCTCCTCCAACTTCCAAAATTCTTTTAGTTGCGAGGAAATCTGACTATCATCCTTACAGACCATAAAGGACGAAACTGTTTTAGTTATGTCGACGTTGAAGGGTACATTACCGGCCAAAATAAATCCTAACTTAGTCTCCTGAATTATAGGAAAGTGCGGTCCGCGCATAAATTTAATCGGTTCAATTAGTTGGAGATAATATTGAGCGCCGAGTAGTACATCGATTTGCGCCGAGCAATGTAGGTGTGGATCAGCCAAGAATACGTGCTTGGGTAAATTCAAAGAGGCAAGATCGAACGACTCCGCCAGTAAGTCATTAGTTATACTGGGTAGTACGGCACAATGCACGTTTAACGTGAAGGGTTTATAGCGAGAATGTAACCTTACCTTTGTACTAAAGTCAGCCTGGGAAAGCGAGTTGTTTATACCCGTGATGGGCAGCTGCGACTTAACCAATTGGAGGCCCATTCTGCGGGCGAAATCCATTGTGCAAAAGTTTGCTTGAGAGCCGAAATCCAGTAAAATTCTAACGGGAAATTTTCTACCGGCCTTATTAGCGGTCATACAGACGGCGGTGGATAACAATATTGATTTATTTGTCTGTAACTTTAGTGAGCATTGGTTATTGATGGAAGCTCCGTTTTTGTTGGGGACATGAATTGTGGTGTGGTGACGCTTAGCACATTTTTTACAAGAAAATTTTGATGGACATTTTGAGCTTTCGTGACCCGGACGAAGGCAATTTAAACAAAGTTTGTTTTTTACTATAATGTTTTTTCTGTCAGGGACAGAAAGCGATGTGAATTGTAAGCAGTCGATAATTCTATGTTCGCCGTTACACAGTCTACATAAATTGTTTCTAATATGAGAATGAAATGCCCCCCCCCCCCCCCTAGGAGCGCTTATCTGTTTAACTGCCTTGCGATAAGGAGACTTATCGCTTTTATTCAACTGCTCGTTGGGGTAGTCGCGTTATCAAGATTTTGTAGCAATTTTCTGCGTGAATTTAGAAAACTCATAAAATTATTAAAGTCAGGGAATTTATGTTCCGACAAACTCTCTTTCCACAACCGTAAAGTGTAACTATCAAGTTTTTTAGCTAAGTAATCTATGACAATAATTTCGAATGTGCTAACTGGCAGGTTGAGATTATTTATTGGCTGAGATTTCATCAATGAATTTAGATATGCTGACTTGGGATTCTTGTTGAACCAATGGTACGTCCAGGACATTCCCGACATGGTGGGCGGAGACAATTAGCTTACTGTCATATCTATTCTTCAACAGATCGATAGCCACCGCGTAATTCGCATGAGTGATTGGTAATGACTTTATTACGTTAAGCGCCTCGCCATATAATGACGAGTGCAAATAGTGAAGTTTCTGTATGTCCGTTAGATCGGCTCTGACGTGAATTAGTTAAAGAAAAATGTGATAATAATGTTGCCACTCAATAATACTACCCGCAAACCGTGGTAATTTGATTGGTTCCAACTGAATGGGGGGTGTTTTAAGATGTTTACTTTCAGCATTAATTAATGGTTTCTGGCTCATATGCTCAGCTTGCTCCAGCAGGTGTTGCAATTTACACTCTATATTACAAAGATCGTCTTCCGTTTGTACCCTATCACTCGCTAAAGCAAGGTCCGCTTCCTCAAATTCGATTTGGGATTGAATCTCATCGTATTTGGTGGATAATTCCATCAAATGTCGAAGTTTTATTTTCAGCGCATGATGATCGCTGGTTTCCAAATCGAAGTTATCCGCGAAAGTATTTACGCGTGATATTGAGGCTTTAATTGTGCCTCGTTTTTTATTAGAGCCTTTACATCTGCCATTATTGCAATTTAAGAAAAAAGAAAAAAATACTTTGGAAGAATTTGAGCATAGAGCACGTGAACCATAAACTTAAGTTTTGATAAATTTGAATACGTTGCGGTAGCTAGCGATCGTTGTTTATATGAACATAATACTTGCTAGAACATAGGCTTACTCCTCTCTATTAATCAAGCTTCGTTGGCAATTAAAAATTATTAAAATTATGAATTTAAATGATAGTAACATATATTTTTATCTTTGAAGTTTGAACTCACAATGAACTGCCAACCACTTACTAACTTGTATTGCGTAATGATGGTATGTGTTTATACAAAGGTGTTAACTGCTAAATGTAAAATATTGCTAAACGTTAAATATAAGTAAACGTTCATAGTCACGTGGACGTTGATCCAGTCGTGCTGAAGCTGGCTTCGATCCCGTTGCTCGATCCTGTTAGGAGCTGTCGCACCTCCTGTCTCTACTGGTCAGATGACGCCTTATGTTGTGGCCCTCCATAATTTAAAGCTGTGGAACTTTTTTACGTGAAATCGCAAATGCTGTCCTGCCGTGTCCCGTCGTCTGTGGTCTACTGCTCCGCCGAATCTTGTCGTATTGATTGTGATGTAATTTACAAAAATGGTGTCGCTCAGGACGAAAGTGGTGTCGTTTGTGGATGAAAATGTGGTCGCTCAGGACCAAGAAATGCCCGTAAGGCCAAAGTAATATGCGGTCGCTTGTGGACCAAAAAATGCTGCCCGTAGGGCGAGAATAAATCCGGATCGGTTGGACCAAAAATTTTGCGGATTGGAAGCTCTTGAAAATCTTGAATTGTTCCAAAAACGCTATGTTGAAAGGCTGGGTTTTAAGCGAAAAGAAGTGGACTGTAATTCTGTTGTTTGATATGCGTTTATTGAAATGTTAAAATTTATAGACCATTGTCTACACGTGCGGATGTTTTTGAGGCCATAACGCCCACAAAATTAGTTTTGAAAGAAGTCGCAGTCCATTGTAAATGGACACAGGTTGTCTGAGTAAATTAGTAAGTACGATACATAATTAAGAATGATCCAGAAGCCGCGGCTGGAAGAGAGATTTCTTAACGAGAGTACAGCTCGGAGTCTGGTTAGAAACTAAACTGATTTGTCTACCGTCGGTCAGCTGACCGCCGGCAGCGCTTGATAAGCAAGTGACGTCATCCGCCCGTGTCGCATTGCAGTGGTCACGGCACACAGATAATAAACACAGTACAAAGTTTGAACACCCACAATCACACAGTTCGTGGTGGGGGAAAAGGCGATAATATCAAAGCCAGCGGTGAAGTATCTAGGGGTGCACCTGGATACTAAGCTTTCCTACTGGGAGCAAATTCGATGTTCCTCGGAGAAAGTCAACAACCAACCGTACAGCTGAGGGAGAGATCGAATCAGAGGGGTCGCTCACCTTATAAGCGTTGTATGGCCACAGCAACCTTCTTCACAGCACACGGACGACAAGGTGGAAAACACGTCTTCACATCGCCCGATCATGCGAGGTGAGATAAAAGGGGCACTACACCATTACCACTACCCAGGTACATGACGAAACCGGGACAGAGGGGGGTCACACCAGACAAGACTGGCAACAAAAGGCGGAGGTTCACTCTTTAGGAGTCTTTAGTTTCTCGACTTTTCTCCCACAGCCCGGAAGTCTCGCACTCCGACTTACTACGACGTTCTCCACATATTGCAAAATAGTATACCATACTCCATTATGAACGATATAATAGTGTTACCATAATAAGGAATTCTAATAGATATCAGTCCGCGGGCCGCTGGGGGGACCCAGCAAGCTTCCATTCTATAGAGCACCGCAAGCAGGAGTTAAGCCTTTTGTCACGGTGCTCATTGGCAATGAGAGGGGGTGTGAAACGAGCAGACGGGGACCCGGTGATATAGACCTAGATGTGATAACAGTTAAACAGGTGATTGAAGCTGCCCGCGAACCCAACGGACATGTAACGGGGTCATTAAATTAAGTATTTGAGATAAGCGAGCGTATCGACGAAAATTCCATTGCACCAACTGTTATCGCTCGGCCAGACTTCAGGACTGCAGGCACACTAAGCACGTGACTGAGAGAGAGAGAGCGATCAAACTGGCGCTTCAATTTGGCGTTAAGTGGTCATTAATCGTGGGAAAGGTTAAGACACCGTGTGAAATTTTGCCATAACTGCCATAATTTACACAGTGTAATATTCATAATTTGCATAAATAAGGTTCAATATTATACCAAACGACGGATTTAATAATACTTATAAAAAAGTGTGCGCTTCATAGAAAGACGCGTAGGTTGAAAGTGACGATTTAACCGACGCGCGACCTGTTCAATGTTGTCAAAAACAGTTTCCAACAGGAACTCCAACGAGGCAGCAGTATAAAACCCCAGCGAGCGACACACTCTAGCTCAGATCAAGTTTATTTTGTACGAGGAATCCACGCATCTCGACACCGTAAATTTTACAAAATTCTAGTAATGTTTTGAACGGTAGTATATAAACTGAAGTGCGATGAAACCCGCAGTACGTCGATGCAGTTATTAAAGAACTCGAGTGATTTGAAACAAACTATTTAAATGAATCTACGAGAGTTGAAACTATATAAATGAATCTACAAGAGTTGTAACTACATAGAACTTCTAGACAGCTACGAGAGACAATAAAGAAGAGGACGAGGAACTAGACAAGAAGACGAGAGGACGCAGGGACAGCACATGCAGCCACATCCAGCCGTATATAATCACGACTAGGGGTCCACGTCTGAACTCAGCATCCAGGAGACGGAGCTCGGAATTCAACGACGTAGAGACACAGGAGCTGATACCGAAGAGGACCAACAAACTCGAGAGTCCAGATGACGGTAACCACAAAGTTAAATGGGTGCAGAAAATGCAGGTGAAGTCGAACATTTATTTAATATTATAAATGACCCTGAGGTCTATCGCCAAAGCTCTAGTTTCCATATTCAAGTTTACAAGAACAATAATATATTTTAGATTTGAATAATGAGTAAGTAATTGTTCAAAATATAATTGAGTATAACTGTAATAATCTCTTAAATAAATGGTCAAGCAAGAAACATATTATTTTATTTTATGTTGTAATTGATTAAATGAGTAATTGTAAATATGAGAATTACATAACTAGAAGCTTGTTTATTAATTGAGACATTAAAAGTAGAATCAATTAACGTAATAAATGTTCTCTATTAAAATTTTAATAAATATTTTAATTAATTGAAAGTTTTATTTAAGTGGTGTACATTGAAAACCACGCTTGTAAAGACAAGATTATATTTAAATGTTATACGTATTAATCACGTTACTATAATATTTATATTTGTTGTAGGTACTGAGTACTATTTCAGGACATATACAATTTGTGTATGTGTATACTATGTCTTAGAAATATAAGAAATAAGAATTAAACACATTATGAGTAAATCATATTCGGATTGAATATAAGGGTTCATATAATATGTAACCCGCATTAAACATTTAAATAACATGAGAATTTGAATTTAATTTTTGAATAAATCAAATGAATATACTTTTCTTAAAACAGTCGTACTAGTTTCACAACCAGTACTAACTCCTCTGTACTCTTTACTTGTAAATTAAAATTATAACGTTATTCACGTGCTTATCCACACTCAACCAACGACCAAAGCCTGCGACCCAGCCGGGGAACATCAAGGTAAATACTGCTGAAGAAGAGTATCACCTCCGAGACGTGGGTAAGTGCGCGCATACGAGTAAGAGCGTATGTGTAAAAGTAAGTGTATCAAAGTGACATTGTAATATATGTATATATATATATACATATATATATATATATAATTTGTGATGGTTTCAATTTTTTTCTTGAAAAAATTTTTTTACGATCAACAGATTGAAAAAAACATCACAAATTATATAATTACTGCAAGAAATATCGAGTCACTTATATAGAAAAAATATATATATATATATGTTGATATAAAAATCTATATCGATGAACAGTATTGTCACATTTATAATGATTAAAATTTTGTTAGAACCAGTCCTGTGGACATATCTGTATTTGTGATTGATTTTATTAACTGCGCTAAAAGGATCCATTTATTGTACTGTTTGATTAATTCTTATTGTTAATAACATTGGTAATTATGATGAATACAAATAGGATATATATATATATATTACATTTAATATTTATAACTAAATTTACCTCAAGATGTTATTTTTCCTTATTCGGAACAAGTTTCGAGAGCTCCCGTGCTCTCATCTTCAGCCTTCGCGATCTTGTGTCTGGTGAAGTATTTGTGTGTTGGCTCCTGGATGATATTAAGGTTGTTTGTTGGTCTTTGGTATTTTAAAGTTGTATTATTGTGAGTGATTCTGGTATATGTATTTGTATTTTGTGTATTTTCGATGTTGAGTGCTTTGAATATTGTGTCATGTTTTGTATTGATTTGTATTTGTTCTGGTATTCGTTTGTTTTGTGTTTTATGTTTGTATATTTGTAAATTTTCCCAAATGTTCATTATGGTGCCTTTGTGTGGTATATGTTTTGACACATTGATTATGTCTGGGAATTCAGGAATTCATGTCCTGTGTTTATTGCATGTGTGGCTAAATTGGATTTATATATTTCTGGTTTTTTGAATGCGTTCAGGTGTTCAAAATAACGTTTTTTCAGCTGTTTTTTTGTTTGTCCTATGTAATATTTATTGCAATCTTGGCATTTGTATATACCGTTACTTGTTTTATTATCTTTGTTGTGTCAGCTATTTAGATTTTGTAATTTATTTTTATTAGTTTTGTATGCTATTTTTATATCTGTGTTTTTAAATAGTTTTGTTAATTTTGTCATTTTATTATTTATATATGTGAAAAGGCCCATTTTTGTTGTTGTTATTATTTATGTGTTGTTCATTTTTATTAATTCTTAATTGTTCAGTTTTTATTTTATATTTGATTTTATTGTCTATTTTGTTCACAGAATAAAATAATAAAATGACAAAACTTGTCATATGTTCGGGAACCGAAACCCGGGCGAAATCTTTCGCTAGCCGTAACTCGCTTACAAAGCGTTTCCGGACATATGTTTATATGAACTTTTTTCTTCTTTTACACTATAGAACCATTTCTCAAATTATTTCCCTCTCCTCCCGAGACACCCTGTATATTGTAATGTGACAGAATAAGTAGGTCAAATAACTGAGTAGGTCCAACATAAAACCACAACTAATGAGACAAATTACCTAATTCTAATAACCAAATACACAAAATAAAAAACCTCTAAAAGGATTAAAGAAGTACAATACAAGGTTTTGTAATGATCAATGTAATCTAGTTGATAAGAAAATGACTATAAACAATGTTAAAGTGTCGGAGTGGAAAAAGTGAGAATTAATAATCATGAATCACACAGACTGAACTGTGAAGATTAATGTTTCTTTCAGTGAACCTAAGTGTAAGCACACCAAACTTAAGAAACAAATGTGCAAACAAACAAAATGATTTATGAAAGGTTTAAGTAGTGACAGTATTTATGTCAAGTTATATGTTAATATTAGTAAAATAATTGTGAGTTTTAGTATTGGTTGTTGAATTTCCTATGCCTTTTTAACTTCTAACTGTTTATTCAAAGGAAAAGCTACTAGTAGTATCAAAACAAATAATGTATGCAACTTATTCAATGTAGAAAGGATTAAGTTAAATTAACCTAATATAATACTTAAAGGACCGATCTTAATGCACTGGAAAAAATATTATTATATGTTAAACAGTTTTATTGAAAGTTAATTAATTTTGTTTAATGTTAATTGGAGTCTTAGCCAAGAAGGCATGACATTAAGTTAATCTGTTTGTAATTTTTGTTAATGTATTGATAATAGGAGAATGTGATGAGTATTTTAATCTCATGTAATAACATACAGGAAAACAATTGTAATTAATCAGAAGGGTTCAAACCAACAGGCCAAATAATAAATAGGAAATGAAACATGGTGCTAAAGGAAACACCATGGCATAGGCCAATGTTAAATTAAAGAAATTATTGTCAGAATAGTCAGTAAACTATCAAATCAATGTAAATTAATAAGAATAGTAAAATTAATAAGATAGGCATTATTTATTTTTATAATGGCAACATTTTTTTAGAATAGATTAATGAATGGGAATATGATTTTGTAAATGTCAAACTCTATAAAGACCCATAAAACAGAATTTTGTAAAGATGATAAAACATCTATTAGGAAACTTACACATATCAAATGAGGTATCATAATGCTTGTCTTTTTATAAGGAAGATCACTTTGTAAATCAATTTAAGTGCAATTAAGTAATAATTAGGGAGTAATTTGGAGTGTAAAATGTAAAAACCATATATTTTAAATAATTATGTCACATGACCCTTAAAAAACAAGGTCTTAAATATATAGACATCACACACTACAAGCAAACAACATATTAAATGATCAATTACACTACAGATCACATATACTTTTTGATACACTTGTTCATACACACACTTTGAATCCCAGCGCCAATTCCCTCCCACCAGCAACCCCATCCACACACACACCTACAACCCATAACGGTTACTTTGTACTGACACTCTGTATTTCAAATCCCACTGAGGAAGACGGACACCACGTCGAAAAGTTTGGGACATAAAAAACCAAAAGTAAGTGTTCACTAGTGAAAGTTTGTATATATATAATATTTTAAAAAAGTGAATGTAGAGGATGTATCAACAAGACAATTATAAAAACAAGGTATTGACCAATGGGAATTTTGCTAATTTTGGTCAAGCTAGTTGAAAGAAAAAGAAAATTTCAACATTCTATTGTTAGACATAAAAGTGTACAGGTCAGCTCTGTGTAGCCAAGAGCTAAAAAGTATAACAAAGGATCAAATCTGGGTAAAAGAAAAGAAGTAAAATTATAGTAACACCCGAAATAAAAATAAAATGGAAGAAAACTAAGATAATATAAAATAATAATAATAAATCAAAAGAAGAATAAGTAAAAAGAATATCATAAAAAATAAAATAAATTGAAAGTATTTCTACTAAATATTGGTGAGAAAATAACCTTATTATAATATCACGTTTACAACTACACAACACCAAAATTAACTGAATTGACACTTTTAAACAGAACACTAGTGAAAACGAAAAGAAAACTAATATAAAAACAATGGAAATATTGTATAAATTATTTTATTTGAAAGAAACTGGTGATAAAAAGTTTCACATCAAGTTAGGTGAACAACAAGCGGCCATCTTGTTTTCATTAATTTGGACTCTGCTAAAGACGTCATGACACCTTTTTGTGGTAAAATTCAATTAAATAAATATTTTTGTTACACTTTTATAAAAATAATTCTGTTTTGTTTTAGTAAATAAGATTTAAATGATTATGATGTATTGTATTTCATGTATGCATTTCTGAAATTTTCAATAGCAGTCTAAAAGGACCCAAGAATTATTATTATAAATAAATATTATTTAACAATCGAACTGAGTGAAGGAGTCGATACGGGCAATAAGCATTTCGACCTAAGAGTCGTCAAACTGAAATAAAATAATATAAAATTTAATAAATATAATCAATTGGTTTAAACGAGTTTTACTTATAAAATAAATTAAGATTAAAGGATTTTTGAGTAATAAAAGAAGAATGAACCCACATTGGCAATTGGAACTTCATCGTAAACAAGGAATTAAGCAGATAACCTATATGAGCCAATTGGATAATACGATCGAATCAACATCAACAAAACTTTTCTTTTAGGAATTTTTTTTATTTTAGCAAACCAACGAAAGTAAATAATAAATAATACTTTTTAATCAATAATTTTTAACAACAAACTCAAATCAAACTAATTAATTTAAATTGAATAAAACTCTAGATAAAAAGAATAACAGACTTATTCATAAATATGTCGTTACACATCAGTCCTACCAGAGCGGGGAGTTAAACTGAATTTAAAAAGGAATAAATAAACGAAATAAATGTTTCAAATTACTTCAAGATTTATAAAAATAAATAAACTAAAATTTAAATAAATATAAAAACAAACACGAGCACACTCGATCATTTTTACAACGTTACACATTTGCGCTCCAACACAGGGATTTACAATTAAGAGTATATCAGAAGGATTTCAACCCAAATTAAATCAGGATAAAACTAAATAGAAATAAGAAGACTCTCTCTCTCTCTCTCTCTCTCTATATATATATATATATATATATATCACTATTGTTAAATAATGAGATTTCCGATCCTTTCAAGCCCCGCGATGGAGCGCCATATGTTATATAACGAACTATATTTTAATCCTTGGTTGTATTTTGAGTTAAGTTTAAAATTGGGTTCGCTTTAATTATTATCATGAAGTCGTTGGTTTAATGTGTTCACAATTAGAGATAATAGTTTAAACTGTTCGTTGTGGATTGAATAGAGGATCTTCTTCACTGGAAGAGATGATTCAGCTGAGTGGGCTCTTACTGAAATCAGAGTTATTTTATAATAGCAGTACTTACTTTAATTGACGTCCTGGTTATCATGTAGAGTATACCTGATCATCTAAAAACAAAATTAATTAAAATTCGCTCGTTGGCGCTATCATTGGTTCCAACCGTTGCACGTCGTCCACTGAGCCTGTAAATGCCTATCTAAGTGAAATAATTGGTCCAACTCTAATCATTGAATGTAAACATAATTTATTCTTCGTTAAGATGCAGGTGTTGGTTTCTTTAAACAATTAAAACCAGAAAGTTATACTTCACAATCATGTTTACATTTATTTAAATTTTTCTTTAACTCAGGGTGGTTAAACTGCATACGTGGCGAAAATACTCCATGATGTTTTATTTAAAATAATTATTAATAAACATGGGTTTTTTTAGCCTGCAAGATACTAAACGATAATACAACACAACTATTATAATTGCTTAATAGGAGAGTGGTCACCTCGGATAAATAAATCTCAATTCATTTCATAAAACTTCAACAGACATCTCGCGTCAACCTCTAGGTTAGACCTGGCGTTTCTTGTATAATGCCAGTTAAGTTAAATAAAATAATAATGCATTAACAACAAAGAAAATTCAATAGTACTAAAGTTACAAATGCCTTTAGCATGTCAAAACTATCGTCATAATACCAGATTGGATATCCTTGTACAGGTATCTTAACAAACGTAGTAGTTGGTTATTGAATGGTTGTACAATAACCTAAAATACTAAATTCAGTAAGGTACATTCTCCGCTTAGAATTGGTTAAAAATCATTTTGCGTCTAGGGTGAATAATGTTCATTAATTCTTATTGCTAATACAATTATTAATTGACTTTATGAGGGTTTAATGCCTCTTCAAAGTTCGTTCACATGGCCTCAATTTTTTACATGGTAATGTTATCGTTCCATTTCATAACTTTTTAATAATAATAACAATTCACTATACTCTCTTTTCCTTTATATAATAGCGATTGCCTGGGATTATACACTAGCAATCCTATTCGCACCTTCACTAAACTGATTAATTCGTTTATATAAACTTGTTAACACTTTCAAACATTTCGGGTTCTGTTTACCCAAACATTACGTTCGCTACACGCACAGGTTAGGTTAACATTTACTCTTCTGGCGTCGTGGACCATCGTCTTGTCTCCTGAGTTGATCGTACAAGAAGAATGATGCTTAGCTTGGCGTCGGTTTTGGGCCAAGCCTCGCTATAACTCACTTGATTGGTGGAAAGCGCGATGACATCCCATCCGCTTTCTAAGATAGCGTCGGTTTTTGAGGTTTACGAACAATATTTTATCTCAATTTACACAAATACTTTAAATCCATTTAACTTTCTTATGGTGCTTGGGAGTTCTAATCTAATCATCTCAATCGACTGCAATTGTCTTTTAGATCAATTAGATATCCCTCAAACCATAATTCTGTTCATGTTTGACAAATTATTATTTTCACAACTTATGCCTAGTACAATTTTTTTATTAAAACAATCTTACGTTTATGTTATTTACAAATTAACTTCAATAATACTTATTTCCAATACTACTCAGTCTCTTTCTGTCCTTGAGTTATATTATAATCACTTATTGGTGAAAACAAATCTAACATTGGGTATAAGCTATACTAAACTGATAGCATTATGCCTTAGATTTAGTTAATATATTTTACTGGTGGTACTTTACGAGTGGTTTACATTTCACACTTAATCCTAAGTCTTCCCTTCAACTACTGGTCATCATTGTCTAATTTAAAATATGTCTTATTTCTGTATCTTTGTTATTAACATTCATGGTGTTTGGCACACCTAGGCCTTATTTTTATTCTGCTAGTAATCTTAGGATTCATTGTTTGTAATGTTTATATTCTGATTACTACTTGGTGTCTAGTCTATCTAAGGAGTTTACTACAGTTGGATTAGTCTGATACTCTGTTCAGCCTAATATTTAGTACCAGTCTATAGGCTCCCTTTAGGCCTATTATGACCCAAGTTAGTTTTACAAGTGTTTTGTTAATTTCTGTTGAATTACTTAGGAATAGTGTCACATATTCATCTAAGTTAACCATTACAATTTCTGGTTATTACATTTGTTGTTTTTGATACAATTATTCCCTTGAATTATACCCTTTAGATTCACCTATAATTCAGGCACTATGTGGTGTCACATCCTTTATCTTAACTCTTAATTATACTTTTAATTGTGCGATCATTCTCCTTTACAAAATAGTGATAGTATTTATTCTAAGGTGTTACAAGTATTTGATTGGTAATAGGATATCACCTTTTTCTGTTAATTCAGTAAAACGTCTTACATCTGGTCTCAAGATACAAGTATGTTTAAATTATATTATCCTGATATATGTTTAGGCTAATTATAATTGTTTTACATTATATAAGTTACTGTGAAACTTGCTGGTTCTATTGACAATAATATTTCATCTCTATCCTCCCTTAATGTTACAGTTTATTGACTGGTTTATTAGGTAACTTCAGAATGTCCATTTCGTTGTTTGAATTTACTTTAATTATAATATAATTCTAATTATTGTGTGCCGTGATTGGCACAAAGCATATAATCACGGCGCCGTTACGGTTAGTAAATTTCGTATTTCTATCTTTTGCACGCCCGGTGTGCGTCGAAGTCATGCGCGCGCATTCTGGTGATTGAAAAGAGCATGTGGGTGCACGGACGCCAAGGTCAGTCCCATTTCCGTCACGGCTGATTAACTATCAATATCTCGGCGGCGAATATTTTTGACGTGTGGTCATCTTTATATCTGTATTGATTGCTAATCCATAAAGTATCCCTGGTAAGTTAATTTAATAATTCTAACTGTGTATAAAAAGGAATTAGGATTTAAATGTGTTATGGCGTATGGGAGATTGTTTTACATAAGCGGGCGTGATTGCTGTCTTGTTCTGAACGGCATGAATGAACACGCGGTGAATGTAATTATGAATTTCAACTTTGGAAGTAATTATAGAGGTTCTGTTGTTAATTGTTATTTAATTAAATATTACAAAGCAAGGTGCTGATGAAGTATTAGTAAAAAACAGCAACGCATTAATAATTAATATGTATGTATTTCCGCCCACGTGGCGAAGTTTTATACGAAACCGATTGTGGTTATAACAGGTTAAAAGTAACTATTTAAATAAGAAATATCATGCAGTGGCATCGATGAATGTTTATTTTGCGAGTTAAATTTGATTATTTAATCTGAATACTAACTGGTTGTAAGTGAAGGTCCAGTATCCATATGATTCGTGGTGTGTGTGTTAGAGCTTGAGTGAAGTTTGGTAACCGTGAATTTTGTGAGGGTTGCTACATAAGTCTGTTATCCTAGGGTTCCTGACTCGTCGAAGTGCTCGAGAGATGAGGATGACTACAACTCCATCCGTGGTCGTCTGCTGAGCAGCTAAGCTTTACCTGAATTTCGCCGTCGAGAGAATGTAACCTGGGAACCCGAATCTTTCACCCTCTATCTGCAATGAACTGTAACGGGGACTTCTGTGACCTTAAACTATACGCGGGCAGCTGATCGCCTTCTAACCACGGAGTACAAGGTGACCATTTTCCATTATTTCAAGCTCGAGTTTCGCAACAGAATACACACGTGATTGACACCTTCTACAAATCAAAAGTTTTTGTAGAATTTTTCTTCATTCTACTTATGTTTTTCTCTCTGTTTTTGGTTTTCTCATTTTACCTAATCTATTGGGTTAGTTGTCAGTTACTGTACGTCTCGTCTATGTCATTGTCATTATTTCTTTAATCATCTTCATCAGCTTGTTAAAGATGTATTCTTTATTCCTTTTAAAATCAATTCCAAATTTTTCCTTTCCTTGAATTTAAAGTTTAAATGTGGTATTTCTTATGATTTGTTATGGTTGGTTAATGTGTGTTTTGGACCCTGGTGGTAGTGATATTATGTAACGTTACAATAAACAACGTTACTATATATATATATATATATATATATATATATAGTATACGACTATTATATATATATATATATTACTATAATACTTATAACTATTTTACCTCAAGATGTATTTTTTCCTTTAGGGACATGTTTCGGGAGATCCTGTTCTCCCATCTTCAGCCTTCGCCATATTGCTTCTGGTGCAGTATTTGTGTGTTGGCTTCTACACACAAATACTGCACCAGAAGCAATATGGCGAAGGCTGAAGATGGGAGAACAGGATCTCCCGAAACATGTCCCTAAAGGAAAAAATACATCTTGAGGTAAAATAGTTATAAGTATTATAGTATTATATACATCAAGAAACGGACTGTAGCAGAAAGAGATTGAAATATATATATATATATATATATATATATATATATATATATATATAGTAGCGTGACAGAAAATCCACTACTTATTAATTCAATTAAGATAATAAACAATAATTACATTACATATACTAATATAATATTGAATGAAATTTAATGAATTCAAAGGAAAAAACCACAAAATATTAAAAACCATAATTACATTATATAAAAACCACTATAAAAATTTAAAGAAATAATCAAGAGTAACTCATATTATAAAATCAGGAATCTACCCAGGAAGTTAGGAGCAGTAAACAAACTAGATACCACAAAATCAAGAAGAAAGAATCAGTTTAGGAGTGGTGAAACAACAAAATACCCCATACACAAGAAGAAGGAAGAGTAGATTTTATTATCAGGAAGTAAACAATACCCTGAAACCTTTAGCGAAGAGCAATGTCAGTATCAGAAAATAAATTAGATACCCCAAACCAAACATCAGTCAAGATGACACGAAGTACCTTGGTTTACCCAAGAGTGAAGGCAAGAAAAAAGACAAGAATGAAGACAAGAAGAAAGACAAGAATGAAGACAAGAAGAAAGACAAGAATGAAGACAAGAAGAAAGACAAGAATGAAGACAAGAAGAAGGACAAGAGTGAAGACAAGAAAGAAGACAAGAAGAAAGGAAGAAATAGTATGGAAGAAACACCATTATAAAACCTGTTATTAACTGCCATAAACCCCAAACCCATAGAGACAATTAAAGAAAGTATAACATCCCAAAACCCTATAAAATTGTAATTATTAATAAACCAAAAGTATTGTATAGCATGATAAGAGGTGCACCAACTAAAGTTTTTGTGTGATAAAAAAAATAAACAAGTCTTCACAGTCCATGATAACTGAAGGTCTGGTCTGAGATAATAAGACTCAATATATCAGAACCACCAGTGAAAGTGAACTAGTGTGAGTGTTTTTGGAAATATAATAAACTTAAGGTTGTAGTGATACTATGACTTAACTATATGCTAGATAACAACTTTTATATTTAATAATTCACAAATCATAAAATAATAAAATGGAAGATTTCCAGTATTTTATTATTTTAATGTCACTTTGTTATTACAAGACATTTGTAGAAATGACCATAACTAAAATATGGGTGGAATTGTTTACTCAATAAGGGGATAATCAATAATAATCGTTTCGACCAGAAAGGACTGGAATTAATTTAAGTGTTCATAGGTTTAAAATGTTTAAAATGGCTATTTATTCACAGCCATGAACTCCATATGTGTGAAGGAGTTCTTAGTCAATAAGATTTATATGTGTTTAAAATTTATTATATTTGTTAAATAACAGCATACATACCATTTAAAATGTTTCAGTAGGTATGCTGTGTTAATTAAAAAAAGAGTTAAATGTATGTTTTCAAACAATGTCAGCAATATGTTCAAATTTTTAGAATGCTGAGTAATGTTCATTATTATTTTTATGTAACAGTAGTATGAATTAGATGCTACACATCACAATAAGTTTATGAACCATTTTATTTTTATGTCATAATAACTGTTCAAAGTCAGAGGAGGAGTAGGATTAAATTATTAGAAAAAAACCAGACATGTAAAATTCTAAACTCTAGGCCAAAAAATGAATTCACAGAAACTCAATAAAAACCAGTTATTTCACTTATAAATCCTGTAAACTGGCAATATTTAGGTAAGGTAAATCAGTTAACAACTACTGTGAATGAACCTATGAGCTAAAATAATAATATGGAAATATACCTTAAATTATTGTAAATTTTTGAAATATATAAATTAATTATTTTTAAAGAGGAGTGTTAAATTCAGAGATTATCACTAAAAAAAAGTTCAAAGGTTCAATTTATATGTAATTAAGGAAAGGAAGAGAAATATGACTATTTAAAATTTAATATAATGGTATTAATAACACTTAAAATGGCAGAAAAAATATATGAAGGCGGAAACCAGTTTTTGAGCCTAGATTTCCCAAAAGAAAGAAATTTGGTAATTTCCACAAAAATGTCAACAGATATGGACTATAATATATCAATTTAAATAGAATGAGATGATTAAACCAATGATAAGGTTAATAATTCATGAAAGTGAATAATAAACTAAATTAATTCCATATATAATGTATTTTAGTATCATGTATATGGGAAGTCGAAATTATTTTAACAATACTTTTCAAATATTAACTGGGCCAGATTTTGACTAACGTGAAGGAAGTTAGTTAGTTCTTTGTTAATGATCAAGCTGAACAGTTTAAGTAAGATTGCGTTCCTTGAAACCGAGAAAAATGGAGTACTAAGGTTACCTAATAAATTCAGTAGTAGTATATAAATGTTCTTTCTGGGACAGGTCAGAGGTCTAGGACAAGGTCAGAGGTCATGTCAAGAGGTCACCTTATCAGTGATAACCCCGCCTTATCAGCGATGACCCCAATTGAAATCCAATTAACTCCGCCTTATCGCTGATAACCCCAATTGACCTCGAATTAATCAGCAGATAACCCCGTTGACCTTTCGTAATCAACAGATAACCCCGTTGACCTTTTCTAATCAATGTAAACACGACCTCGAGGTCACTAGACCGTAACACACTGACCTAGTAAAAACTTATTTCTTTAATTTCATTGACAAGTTTCTCTTGTTTGTCAAGGGAACGTGACTTCTTCGATGACATATTGATAAGTAATAAAAACATGTTCGATTACAAATTAGTAATATAGATATCAAAATCTAAACGATAACGACCGCCACAATTCATATCACTTTCTTTATCTATAACAAAAAAGCCTTTTTTGCGTCTTGTCCATGCTTTAGAACAAAGTTCTTTAAACATTTCAAATGTCATATCAGTATTAACATGATCTCTGTATATATGTTTTAAATTTAGTTCGTCTTGTTGAAAAATAATTATTAAATTCGCGTTATCACGAATCAAGTGTTTTGGGATTCGAACATACGTTTGACATATATAAATAACATTATAATTTTTATGTCTACATATTGTAAAATGATTTCTTATATTATCTTGTTGTTCACATGCTACGTCATCAAATATAATAACTGAATTTTGTTCAGTATCATCAGGATGAATGACTTGATCATTTTCTGAAAATTTATAGTATTTTATTGTTGGTATACCTGATAAAACTGTTTCTAAAAATTTGTACTTTGACTGATACAACGATTTTGAAGAAACATAAACGTTCTCAAAACATAAACCATTAGGACTGAACAAAAGATTAAGCATTAGGTTTGTTTTTTCCAGTATTACTTGGTCCAATGATAAGAGCCCTGACATTATTTGGTAACAACTCGCTATGGACTCTTTCTTTTTTCTCCATAGATTTATCAAAATTACAAATACGTATTTTTTTGTTTGCTGCACTATTTTCATTATTAAAAAAATAGTTCAAATGATTTGGTTTTTATCAATCCAACTGTTATGCGACTTATCGTATCCTAACCACTGAACAAGTAGTTTATTACCTTTACGTTTTAATATTTTTTCAATTAAAAATATATTGTCGTATTTTGTTTTAATAATTTCTTGTTCGTAAAATCCACCATCTAATACGATTCCTGTATCATCTTTTTAAATATATGTTCTAGGTACTGTTTGTTTAATATTATGAATTGTAAATATTTCATTTGTCCAATTTGGTAAATAACCTTTGGTAAAAATTTGTTTGTATTTACTAATTCTCACTCTATCCCCAACTTTATATTTCGCAGGTTTCTTATTAACAAATATTCGTTTTTTATTTATTTGTATCAATACCCTTTTCTCATTATTTATATTAACATCTTTAGGTTTCATACTTATAGTTCTGTGTACAGTATTATTATATTTTTTCAATAACTGAGGAAGTACTTCGATCCATGTATACTTTCCACTGGTAGTAAACCACTTCCACATATGGTTTTTTAAAGTACGATTAAAACGTTCAATGATAGAGGCTTTTTTATCTGAATAAGTCGAATAATGATTTATATTATAACGATTAAATAATTGCTGAATCGGTAAATTGTAAAATTATTTTCCTTTATCAGTTTGCAAATGTTTCATTTTGCTTACATGTAATATAGGCATTAGAGCTTTTACAATTTCGTGTGAGACTTTTGATTTTAACGGAACTGCAAATGCAAATTTACTAAAACAGTTTATCACTGTTAGTATATATTTATAACCTTTATTTAACTTTGAAAAAGAAATCATTTCTACAAGGTCAGCTTGATACAAATCGTGAATACCTTTCAGTTCGACATTGCGTGTAGGAACATTTCTTCTCGCTTGCTTATGCAATTCATTACTTATCTCCTGTCTGATGCTCATTATTCAAAGTACAATAACAATTAAAATTGTTTAAATCTAGAACCTTAGTTATCAGAGGTTACTTTGTATCAAAGTACAACAACTAATTAACAACTGTTTACATCTACGACCTTAGTTTATCAGAGGTTACTTTGTAAATACGTCAATATAAATTGCTGATAACTTTTTATTATCAAAGGTTACTTTGTTAAGAATAAACAACATTAATTAACTAAAGGTTATACTAAGGTTAAACAAATAACTAACAAAAAACATCAACTCTTTTTTTTATAAATTTTATTTTCACTTTAATATATTAACAAAATTAGCAACACACTTTTTTGATCTGATATAGTCTTCATATTTATAAGATATATAACGCACAGTTTTACATGTCGGATACAAAAGTTTGTGCATAAATTGAATATGCGTAATAGTATTAAAACATTTCGTTTTAAAACCACATTTAGAACAAACAATATTATCCGAATCATCAACAATTCTTTGATTTTTAAAAAAGTCTTCAATACACTTTCCACTTTTGTCACCCAATGAAGCCATCTTTTATGACTCTGTGTAATTTAACAAGTAAACAATTTGGAGATGCCTTAGCGTGTTCAAACCATGGATCGTCTGTGTCTTGCCAATCGTGAAGTATAACTTTACAGTCTATACACATTACATCATCGTCAACACCAGTATACAAAAAACCAGCCGATACTAAATTATCAACTCGTGGTAAACGTTTAGGCCAACAGCAAAATGTTAACTTCATGATTTCTTCAGTTTCTGATATACATTTTTTCGCATTCATTATATCATCAATATGTAATAATATACTGTATAATGCATAATTATTATATTTATCATATATATAACATACCATTTTACATTTGAATTAAATAGTTTGTGCATAAATTGAATATGCGAAATAGATAAAGATCCTCTCGTTTTAAATCCACACTCACGACACACAATACTGTCTAAATCACAATTAAAAATAAATCCTGCTTCTTCAAAAAAATCTTGCAATAACTTACAGGGGTTCAATTTCTCACACAACTTCGCCATTTTTGACATTGCGTCCAACTTGGTGAGCCTCTACTAACTAACTACTTCCAACGGAGAGTTTTGTATTCTTCTTCAAAATCAATATCGATTATTAATTGATTTCGATATTTTTCTAACCTTTGTAATATATCATCATACAAGCAAATCGTTGGAAATTGTATCTTGATAATTTGTTCATTTTCAATTATAGTAACATTTGCTTCAGAAAATTCATTATTTACAAAATAACATATTTCATTAAACGTTGAATCAGTAGATTCTATGCAATATATATATACCAATTGAAAGCATGAATACTTCCTTTCTCCATGTTAACAGCTTCACGTATTCTTCACAAGTGTACGTTCAAATCATTATGTTCTTAGAAACTGAACTTTTATTCTTCTTCATCAACATTACTATCGACTATTGTTTGATATCGATTGACCTTTCTTTTGTATTATCAATTGTAATATTAATTCTTTCAATTTATATAGTACATCATCATTTACATATTTCAATCCAAATATCGATAGATTATTTTTTTCTGTTCTAACTAACTCACCTGTAAATTCATTAAAGACATACACAGTATTGTTTTAAAAAAAGTATAAATTACCATCAGAAAATCTAAATGATGAATCGATTTTAGGCGGAATTCCAGGAAATGTTTCAGATATATAACCCCATGATTTAGTAGTGAACGTACACTCATTGACATCTCTATAATAATTATCATCATGAAATATATAAGTTTTACCTGTATAACTGTTCAATACCGCATGTAAATTATCCGGTTGTATGTTAAATAAAGACTGTATATGTTTCGGATAACCATGACTTAATTTAAGACTCGTTAAATCGAACATGAATACCAAAGAATCTATAAACATAACTATCTCACCAGATGGTCGTTGATATACAGCTAAAATTTTTGTGAAGTTTTTTGGAAGAAACGTTAACCAATGTTTTATTATTAGCGGTTTGGTATATATCATCTCTGCCGGATTTAATATCCACAACCATTTTTCATATAATATATATATAATCGTTTATCAGCAATTAAAAATAAATTAATATTTTTAAAATTACAAAGATCGATTTTATTTGTATCTATTGGATGCTCGTCTTCTATCTTTGGTACTGAAGAAGATGGTGACATCGGTATGAAAGATGATATAAAAGTGCTTCCTGCCTTACCATATAAATTTTGAATGGCTAAAACATCATCATCACCTAACTCGATTTTACCGTTATAATAAGCATACATTGCAGAATCTGATACATCTGAATGTGATAAACCTAAAACATGACCGATTTCATGTATTAAAGTTGCATACAAACTTGTGTGGTCAAGAGGAACAACGTTATCAATCGAATATGACCACTTTTCATCATCATCAATATGAATTTCTCGCCTTGAATTATTATAATCAGGAAAATATGCATGTGCTAATGCTCCACCTTTGCCGTCAAACGTTTTCGTACATTGCCACGATTCTTTTTGCATCATATGTTTCAATCGTTTATTAGAAATTAAAATATCTGTATTTACTCTATCATTTTTAAAACGTATACCAGATTTTTCCTCCCATACTGGAAAAGCTTGTTTAGTCAATTCTAACACCTCTTGATTCGCTAAATAATAATGCCATGTTACTTCAGGTTTGTTCCATTTAAAACTGGATACTCGATAATCAAAAATAATATCACTATTACCGCACCTAGGTTTTAACATTAAATTTATAGTTTCATTATTTAGCTTACCATCAGTAGGTAATTTATAGTATTCTTGAAATATAAGTAACGCATTAGTAATATCTGTTTCATTTACAGTTTGCAACGAAGATTCATCGTCTGTTTGAAGATAACCATATTCATATAAATATTGCTTAGCTCTATCCACTTCAATTTGTCTTGTATTATCAGCTAAATACTTTATTAGTAATATTTGAACAATTACTATATATAATAAATTTTTAACAACCGACATGTTATTAACAAAGGTGTTACTTTCAGAATTCACGTTGGAACACTAATAAATCAACTGCTAACGTGTATTATATATAAATCAATATATTTTTGTATTCAAAAAAAAAATATGAATTAGCTAGGGATTGAACAATTTATACTTACCTTACATATAATCTATTATTAGAATAACATAGTTGCACGTTACCGACTAAGCTAATTCATATCTTATCTGTATACCATGAAAATCGTTACATTTAAATGTAATATATTAGATGAAGACGCGTTTGTTTATGTTTACCGTTTTTAAATGTACAAAGCCGACGTGTATGTTTACATTTTTTACTAGGTCATGTTTACGACGTTATCGCAAGAACGTTCGTTTATGTTTACGTTTTTTACGGTCGTGTCAACGAACTCGGAATGTTTATGTTTACGTTTTTACTAGGTCAGCGTGTTGTCGAGGTCATGTTTACGACGTTATCACTAGACAGTTTGTTTATGTTTACGTTTTTTACTAGGTCAGTGTGTTACGGTCTAGTGACCTCGAGGTCGTGTTTACATTGATTAGAAAAGGTCAACGGGGTTATCTGTTGATTACGAAAGGTCAACGGGGTTATCTGCTGATTAATTCGAGGTAAATTGGGGTTATCAGAGATAAGGCGGAGTTAATTGGATTTTAATTGGGGTCATCGCTGATAAGGCGGGGTTATCACTGATAAGGTGACCTCTTGACATGACCTCTGACCTTGTCCTAGACCTCTGACCTGTCCCAGAAAGAACATTTATATACTACTTTCAGTGAAACGAGAGTTACGTAAATTAAACACTTTTCCAATTAAAACCACAGAAAACTTTAACCATAACAGTGCAAACAACACCAACACTACATACTACCAGTGCATAAAAACAGTAAACGACATATTTGTGATAATTCAATCTTCAACAGTATAACCGTTTTTTGCGTAGCGAACATATAGAAGTGACACAAATAATACAACATAATTAACACCAGTGAACACAGAACATTCTTCCAGATTACACCAAACAACATATTAGAGAGGTTACACCAGTTCGGGGACATTTAAAACATATATGAAGTTAATTTTGCTGTGAGATTTTAACGCGACGACATTGCAGTTAACCTCGTCATCTTTTTGAGCGGCCATCTTGGAAATGCTAAGCAGTGCCTCCAACATCGCCTGACTACAGAGCTTGCAGAATTGGTTTGGCAACTCAACTATATTACATATTTTATAAAATTTATTCACATTTTGTTAGATAATAATTATTGAAACCACTTTATTTGTAAATGTTATACTTTCCCATACTGCTCTTCTCTAACTATTAATAACATAATCGCTCCAAGAACCTTTTTTAATACTTGTAATAATTTATAACCTGTATGAACAAATCGATTTATTCCTGAGACGGAGTCGACAATTGCTCAAAATCGATTAAACATCGATCATTCTTTAATTTTGTTAATAAATCAATTTATTCCAATTGTTTGGATCTATAACTTATTTCACATGCTAGTTTAAGGTTTTATTATTGCAACGAGACTTCCTGAAGAAGAAAATACTTATAGAAAGTGAGCTAATGGACCAGCACGAAAAATCATAAATCGATTGCTGACCGGAGTTAATCTGATTAACTCCGGACTTTGTTAAGATCTTCAAGAAGTGCAAAATAATTTATAATTACCTTATTAAATTTTATAATTTCCATCAAAACAATAAAACTGAATTTATTCTCAGTCATAGACATTATAAACAAACATAACAGTTTTTTTTTTAAATTTTTTTTTTATAAAATGTTTTCTTTCTTATCTTTATTTGTAACGACTGCATACAGGAGCATGTTACAATATATATATAGTATGCGACAGTACAAACAGATACGATACAGGGCATTGCAAAAATAAATAAAGCAATGGAATAGACATGATTCAGATTGCAAGCTGGATTGTTAAAAAAAAATAGGTAACGCACAATACATGCATGTACACGCACCTCTGGCCACCTGTCGCTAACGTTGTGTACACGTGTATTTGATTTGTGTGTGTGAAGCCTGTCCGTGCATGGACGGTAACAAACCTTATTCAAATGATGTTAAATTTTAAGTAGTATTTTAATAATAAGAACAATAGATATGATAATGTAAAGTAAAAGATACCAAAGTGAGGAGGTTACAAAATGCACAAAGGGTTAAAAAACCATTTGAAAGTGACATAAAATAAAACTACAGTGAATTAAAAAGTGAATAACTCTCCAAATAATTACAATACAAAAGTGTAAGTTACGTATAATAAACATTTGAAAATTAGCGATCGAATGAGTACCGCGTTGTGTAAAACAAATTTCGCAATTCACGAAGATAAGCGAAATAAGGGAATTGAACGAGAGTGGGGGAAAAGACACTTTCGTCAAACTCTAACAGGACCAATATTGTACAAACAGGAGTTTTTCACGATGTGGCTATAAATACCAGGTCGCGCTAATAAAATTCCTTCTTCTATATTCAACCATTGCCGTAGGATGCTATGCCAGTCAACTACGCGATCATAAATCTACAGTAAGAGTCACCTGACTACTTGTGAGGCAGAACAGAGGTTTGATGGACACACCTACAACCCATGATGTGAACAGAGCCAACAACAACTAAGAAAGACAAGCAGTGGAAGCCTGGAAGAGGACCCGAGGACACGAAAGACTGGAGAAAGGACTGGAAGAGGATCCAAGGACACGAAGGACTGGAGTAAGGACTGGAAGAGGTCCCGAGAACCGGAGGAGGGCACACTAAAGTTGCCACATCAAACGAGGTGATAACAAACCATAATAATAAATAGACAATTGAAAGACAATATTGAAACTAGAATGAAAAACATTCCAACTCTTGCTAACAGAATTTAAATTGTACATATAATGTAAAGTCTTATTGTAATTTAGAATAATGTCTCATGTTGAGAAAATAATATTGGAATAACGTAAATGCTATGAAAGAGCAATGCTTGATGTTTAAATTGAAGTAAAGTAGAATAATTATTAGAGTCTTTAAATGCTAAAAGAATAATGCATATCCTACAAATTTAAAAGAGAATTAAAGCCAAGTAAAAATTAAAGAAATAATTGAAACAAAAGTAAATTCAATGTAAATTGATAAGCAATTGCAAAAGATGGCCACACTAAATGAATAAGCAGACAGCAGAAATAGATAATTAAGAGTAGAAAATAAGATTTGTGTATAAACTGTATAGACATAAATTGTTCACATAAATCGCATACATAAGATCGCACAAGCGATGAATAATGAATTTTTTTTTTACCGAAATAAGTAAAGAGGTTGATACTTAAATTATATAAACATTTAAAAACGTTATAACAATGTCTTGTTATTACCCAAACCAAACAAGTAAAAGTTGTTATGTTATATAACTTGTCGTTCCAAAAGCTTGGGGCTTCCCAAATTAAATAAATTTGGGGTTGTTATGTTACAATATATATTGTGGATAAAACCAAATTAAGTACTGTTATGAAATATACAAAATATTCGATCGTTGGATTCTGTAGCAAAACATGTTCGGTTATAATGTTGAAATGAGGAAATTTAATAAAAGGTTGTTACTGTTAAATGAGTGTTTTATTGCAAGTCCTGTCACTATGGGCTTCAGCACATTTTTGATTCATCTAGGCCAAGTGTCGAGTTTTAAATTTTTACGTGACGGTAGAAGCAGTTATAGTATAAATTTCTACATTAGGGTCACGAGTACAGACTCTTAGCAACGAGTTGCCCATTTGCTAATATCCTATTGGTACTAGAACTCAAATAATATAAATTAAATTATTAATTTAATTAGTGCTAGTCTCGCGGAAGCCAAGATATCCGCTTATGGAAGGTATATCTACCGAGATACACCTGTGTAAACGCGAAGACACCTCAAGACGCGGAAAGGTGTACGTTCAATACACCGAATCCATATTAATTTTAAGTACAACCCAGTATCGAGCCCTGAGTTAAGAGATAACCGCTATCGATGTATCGACGTGCGTGCGTGTGAGCAGAGTTTCCACGTGTCGTCAGTGTTGCAGATATCAGCTGGCATCAGGGTGGTAGTTTCAACGGACCACGACAGGTGCAGTGTGACGGATCAACGGTATCAAAAGGGAATTCAACGAACAAGTAAACATAGCCATTTAAACAAGAAAGTTTCAAATCATTAATACACATTATTAATTTAAAGTTAATAATTTGTTGAACCACAGACCATATTTAAATTTGTTTAAATATATGACCTTACTCCAGATAACAGACTCTATTATTATTGTGTTAAAAATACTATGCCTAATTATTGTTTTGTCGCTATATATATATATATATATATTGAAGCATAACAAAATTATCACGCTAAACATTTAACTTAATGCAACATAAATAAAGAAGAAAAGTTCCATAGTGAGTGAGAAGAATGAATTGTTTTAAGGATTAAACTAGAAACTGTATATTAAGTCAATAAAATGTTAATAAGAATGAAAAATAACAAAGAAAACCATTGATCAAAATAACTTACTATGTAAAAACCCAAAAACCCAATAAACCAGCAGTATACCCAGTACATTGGGGAAGCAGTAAAAAGGGAGATGACAAGAAAAAGGAAATAAAAGGGTGAAAACCATATTATTAATGGAAATTTATAAGGTCAAGAAGCAGAGAAACCACAAGACCAGAAATGACTAATATAATAATGAAGAAAGGACAAAATATGTCAAGATTCCCACAAAGAGACTAGAAACAAGAAGAGTTATTCCAAAAAATGTTAATAATGGAATACATACCATTGAACAAAATTAAAACCAATATATTTAGACCCAGTAACAAGTTACAAGATACAATCCAAAGAGAACCGAATTGTAAACTAGTTATAAGTATAATATGTGAAAAATTATTAAAAAGACTACCATTAGTGTAGACAAAAATAAGTGACACACTATAATAAACTGTAGTATAAGAAATAGAAATCTATTAAAAAGACAACCATTAGTGTAGACAAAAATAAGTGACACACTATAATAAAGTGTAGTATAAGAAATAGAAATCTATTAAAAAGACTACCATTAGTGTAGAAAAAAATAAGTGACACACTATAATAAAGTGTAGTATAAGAAATAGAAATCTATTAAAAAGACTACCATTAATGTAGACAAAAATAAGTGACACACTATAATAAAGTATTGTGTAAGAAATGGAAATCTATTAAAAAACTACCATCAGTGTAGGGAAATATTATATAAAAAATAAAAGACAGTCTAATGACTGAGGTCAATTTTAATAAAAAAAAAGTGTTTTAAAAAATTAAATAGTATAAGGAAATAATAGGTATAAGATGTTTTTGTTTCATTGAGTTACCAAGACAGTTATATTAATTGAAAGAGACAGTTAATAACTGAAGGTGTCATTAGTTATAAGATATTTTTGTTTCATTTTATTATCAAAATAATTATAGTGAACACTAGAGACAGTTAATAACTGAAGGTGTCATTAGTTATAAGATGTATTTATTTTATAGTGTTACCCAAATAGTTATAATGAACACAAGAGACAGTGGATAACTGAAAGTGTTATTAGGCATAAGATGTTTTTATTATGTTTAAATGATAAAAAAAAAGGTTAGTAGATATAAGATATTCTGTTGTATTTTAAAATCATGTTATTTAATTTTCAAGTTTGTAAGGCAGAGAGGCAAGTAGGAAATAGAAATGTAATAATTTTATTCAAAACTGTAAACCATGTGAAGGATACAAGGCAGATTAGCTAAGACACCACTTTTGAAAACACAGACTAGTAATGTGAACTCAAAACTATCTATCAGAGAATCAAAGTACATAATAGGGGATAGAATTCAATAAATTCAACACAGAAATTGAAAATATAATTAATACAGATACAATTAATAGCGAATGGAATGACAAAGGAAAGAAAATTAACTTCTTTTGGAAACAAATAATACTAGGCCTATAATGGTAATAAAATCAGACTAAACAGTAAATTAATCAATATTGAAGTGTTTTAACAGCAAAATTATTAACAACAAAGTTAATCCCAGCTATATATCCAAATATGTAAAATTAATTAATCAATATCACTGAGTAGTTAGATTTATGTAAAATTAAGAAATATTTGAAATACAGTAAAAAATAAGAAAACTTATTATTTATATTTAGATGGTGAACCAAGTCTTAGACAGATATTTTTATAATTGAACAATATAAAGAGGAAAAAGACATATCACAAATTACCCAAAAACGACGACGTTCAGAGTTTAGTCTATTGTTAATCGTGAAGACGACTAGTTGAAAATGTACTAACAGAATACAGAAAAAGAATAATTTTGTGTAAAACCGAGTGTGGTTACGCAGAGTGTAACAGAGGTTATCTAAAAATGAAAATAACATTAACTATTAATATTTAACACCTCACTAATTCCAAACAACAGTAATAACACCATTTAACGCAAGCACAAGAAATCAACGGCCATTTTGAGACGATTTTGGACCATATTCGCAGAACACAAATACACATATTTGAACACCGGACACTTCACAAGAAACGCATCACGAAACGACATCGCAGGAGAAGATAGGACACACTACACCATATTCCTGGACCGACACTACTTCGCAGAGAAGGGAATATTCATTTATTTCTGCGGGAGAAGCTCGACCAGTTCCAGCAGTATAGCAGCTAACATCGAGGTGACGGCAGCCATACTTGATTTCCGAACCAGCACGAAACACGGCCAGCTTGAAGGGAGTGACGTCATTTCGACGAATGGTTCGATATTAATTTTCATAATTGACAATTTAAATAATAATATTGTTTTATTTCAGCCATAATAATTTAGTTTAAGAATACCTGTAAGAATGTATCTTGTTCCTTGCCCTCTGACCATTTCGACTCGTTAAAAAAACGATAATTACTTAACCTTGTAAAAAATATATTTTGTTAATCTTGTTCGCTACCGACTGGAGCACATATCAGCCAATGCCTTGGCCATGCGCAGTTTGACTGGCGCATAATTTTGAATGTCAATAAATGAACATCATTATTCAGTTACAAGAGTTGTCTTTATTTGTATAATTAATGTTAACTATATTTTTTTCTAAACAAAAATAATTTACAGTGCTAGAATAAATACCTGAGAAAAGTACACACAATTAATTAATTATTTATTTATTAATTAAATTAACCAATTGAACAAAAACTAAATATTAGTACAAATTTCATAACTTACAAAATTTTATTTTATTATCAATCAATCACACTTAATTATAAAACATTATTTATATTTAATTTATTCTTTGTCATTGGTGAAACCAAAGTGGAGCTGTATCATCGGCGAGTTCAACACCGAGATTCAGACAACATAATTCTTGCTATAATTGAGGAGACTAATCTTGTGGGATCACATCAACACAAAATATATTATTCATTATTTATTTATATTTATATTTGTAATATTATTTATATTACAAATTGGCGTCCAACTAAAAGGCTTTAAATAGGAGGTAATAGAGTTATAAAATAAGGACGATTGTCCAATTTCCTATTTTTAACTCGGCAGCGGTCAATAGGTCGGAAGAAGGAGCGAGATGCACAGGAGAGCTACATCAAGGAAAAGGGCTATGGAGGCCGAGCAGGAGGTAGACATGGAGGATAAAGAGGCGACACCAGTGGAAGATGTGGAGTCGATGTTACCGCCAGCAGAACCAAACAAGCCTGCACCACAGAAGGAACAGCCAGAGAAATCCACCACAAAGGAAGAGACAAAATTGGATAGAATGATGGAGATGTTACTCAGAGAATTTAAAACGACAAAGGAAGAGTTGGGTAATAAAATGGAAGAAAATAGTAAGAAGATGGAGGAGAAAATGGAAGAAAATAGTAAGAAGCTGGAAAACGATAACCAACAATTGAAAGAAGAATTAAGAGAAAATAGTAAGAAGATGGAGAATGATAACCAACAATTGAAAGAAGAATTAAGAGAAAATAGTAAGAAGATGGAGAATGATAACCAACGATTGAAGGAGGAATTGAGCAATAAAATTGGAGACACCAGTAAGAAGATGGAGGAGAAAGTGGACGAAATATAAAACGAAAATAAATTATTAATGGAGGAAAACATTAAGAAGATCGAGGAGAAGATGGAGGAAAATATTCAGAAGATTGAGGAGAAAATGGAGGAAATAAAAACTGACAATAAACAGTCGAAGGAGGAATTGACCCAGATAAGCCAAAAACTGGAAGAAACCAATAAAAAGATGGAAAATAATAGTCAACAATTGAGAGAAGAATTGAAAGAGACGAACCAAGAGAATATGAACCGATTAGATGGAAAGATGGAAGCATTGAAGGAAGAACTGGGGCAAAAGATAGCTGAAAATAATGAAACAATCAGCAAGAAGGTAGAAGGGGAATTAACGGTAATCGAACAAAAGGTTACAAGAGCTGACGAAAGATGGAGTCAAACCGAACGAGAAGTACAGAGTATCAAGACAGAAATAAACACTAAAGTTAACAACATTGAAGAAACGAATAGGAAGACGTTGGAGGAAAGACTACAAGAAACACGTGAAGACTGGGAGCGAGTGCAGGACCGATTCACAGAAAAATGTGACGGCATCGAAGCTACTGTGACCAGTATCAACAGTCAGGTGCGACAGAACCAAACAGATATAGACCTACTCCATAGTCGACCGACAAGCATTACCAGTTGTCCTAACAACGAGAATCGTGAAGGAATTAACTTCAGGTTTTATAAAAACAAACCGATGGAGTTCCTAGCCAGAATAGAAGAGTACTTCACCAAACACAGAGGCAATCGCTGGAGGGAGAATAAAGAAGTGCTTGACGAATCGTTCAAGGAGATAGCAGATAATTGGTGGATGACGATAAGGGACGAAGTGACCGACTACCAACAATTCAAAAGGCTATTCAAAGCCAAATATTGGTCTGAATCGACACAAAATATCGCCAGAGACGGGATCTGTCATGGAAAATACAACCCGTATGGAAACCAGACTCTAACGGCGTACTTCTTGGGAAAGGTGTGCGTGGCCAAACATCTAGAGCCCAGAATACCGGAAGAATGCCTGGTCAGCAAGCTCTCATACCATTATGAGGAAGATATAATAAGAGCTAGAAGAAACAGTCAAATAAAGACTTTACAAGCAATGACCGAGCTCTTAGAAATGTATGAGCATGAAGATTATTACCGCCAAAGTCGCAGGAGATATGAAAAGCCGGAACCAAGGAGTAACACCAATAATTCGAGTAATAATAATGGGCAGAATGTGGGCAACAACAATAATTATAATTCCGCAAATCGGAATAATGCAGAATACAATTATAACACCCGTAATAACAATAATGTACCTAGATTTAACAACAATAATAATAATAATCACGTTCCTCGCATTAATAATAATGACAGCAACAACAACAATAATAGTAATAATAATAATAATAACCGTCCACAAAACAACAACGGTTATTATAATAATAACCGTAATTATGTTCCAAATGGTCAGAGGAACCCCAACCCCTCTAATAACAATTATCATAGTAATTATAACAGGAATTACCCGTATGGAGTTAATAACAATAATTACAGGACATACCGACCCCATATTAACTACATCAGAGCGGAAGGCAGTGGACAGAGGAGGTACCAGCCTCAACGAAGGAGCCGATATTATGAATACGAGACCTTTCAAGGAAGTTAGGGAAATAATCGTTACAAAGAGTACGAGCCCAGACGTAGTTCCAGCCTGGACAATCAACGAAGACTACCTGTAACGGAAGCCCAACAGGACGATCATGCTGAACCGAACGAAGCAGTTTCAGGACTCCAAGCTGATGCTTCCAACGGCCTAATCCGTAATGATGCGGAACATTTAAACGAACGGAGGCAGTAATAAACTCCAATAACCCTTTACTGCTCCAATCTGCTGGGTTTAACCAAGAAATAAATTTGAAGAAAGACAGAAAAAATTTTACAATAATATACAGTAATTATTTGAAAGATATCCGTAAGGACCTGCTAGAAGAAAGCGAAATTAATATTAATAATAATGACAATGAAATAATATATATAATTGCAGAAATTGAGGGTATTTCTGTTCCTATAATGATAGACACTGGAGCCAATGTCTCTATAATAAATCGTAATGAGTTGGACCGGATACAGCAGGAATGCCACAAAAACTTACCGGTACTACCTATTAATAATATTGTACTTGTAGGAGCTACCGGCCGACAGAACAAGACCATAAGAAAACAGGTATCCCTAAGTGTCAACAGTCAGGGCATTAGTGTGGATATGATATTTCTTGTTGCAGCCGGATTACCTTTCAACATCATGATAGGATGTGACATAATGCGCAGAAACTCCGCAGTTGTCGACTTGTGCCGAGGAAAGGTATCACTCTTTTCTGAAGGTTCGACCTGGGTAGCCAATTTAACTAACAACAAGATGTTAGATTCCAGACAACTTCTAGACCACCAAAATAAGGTGAATTACTTGTCAAACTACTCGACAAACAACAAGCCAGTACATCAGGATTCGGAGGATGACCTATGGCAACAAATGATTCAGGAGATACGTAACTTCCAGTGCCATAATACTACCGAGCAATTAAAGGAAAACCAGCTGAATCAATTGGTCAACATATATGAAAAATATCGAGCTGTATTTTCTGATGAACCTGGAAAGATCCGGAACTACCAATGTTCCATATGATTCAGGGAACCGGTAGAATTTAATAGAAAGTCGTATCCCATAGCACAATCTTTGAAGGAAGCCGTACGTACAGAGATCCAGAATATGATCAGTAAAGATATTATCGAGAGCAGTCAATCGCCATACACTAGCCCAATTGTGGCTATACAAAAGAAAAATGGAAAGGTAAGGCTTTGCCTTGACGCACGTGAGATAAATAAAATGATTATTAACGATCGTACCTCACCTGGCGAAATTGATGAGATATTGAAGAGATTTCACGGAACGAAGTTCACTACCACGTGGGATACCGTTTGCGGCTATTGGCAGGTGGAGTTGCACCCAGCAAGCCGGCAATACATGGCGTTCATCTTCGAAGGGCGCAATTATCAGTTTAAGAGGTTGCCCTTCGGGTTAGTGAACTCAGTAGCTGTTTTTGTCGCCTGTATGGATCATATACTCGGACCAGAAGCGCTCCAATTCACGACTGTCTATGTTGACGATCTCCTAATAACATCAACCAATTGGGAAGAACACTGTTACCGTGTGGAGCATGTCTTGAAGAAGCTTGCTGAAAATAATGTTACCCTTAAACTAGACAAGTCCAAGCTTATAGCTAAAGAAGTACAATTCTTGGGTTTCCAGTTAAACAGTCAAGGAATAACACCATCAACAGAAAAGGTAGACGCCATACAACGATTCCCTATACCAAAAAACAGAAGGCAACTACAATCATTTTTAGGCCTGTGTAACTACTATAGGAAGTTCCAAAATAATTATTCCGAACTGACGGCCCGGTTTCAGTACCAGTTATCGTCCAAGAATAAATGGCGATGGGGTCAAGAACAAGACGAAACCTGCAAATCAATTAAGGAGAAGTTCTTAGAAGCAGTAATGCTCAACCATCCGGATTTTAACCGACCCTTCTTTCTAAACTGTGACGCTAGTAACATTAGCTTGGGGTCAACACTGTACCAAAAAGATGAAAGTGGAAACCATCTAGTAGTGAGCTTTGCTAGCAGAACCCTTAACCAGTGTGAAAAGAACTATAATGTGACGGAAAAAGAACTGCTAAGTGTAGTCTTTGCCTGTGGGAAGTTTCGGACGTATATCCTCGGATATCCAGTGACCGTTCGAACAGATCACAAATCAATATCATTTCTGAGAAGATGCAAGTTAAGCCATGGTAGATTAACCAGATGGGTACTTGCCCTGCAGGAATACGATATACAGTGGGAGTATGTTCCTGGAAGTAAAAATGTAGTAGCCGACGTATTGTCGAGAGTAAATCTGGAAGAACAAACGTTCGAAGGCGAAAAGGAGAGCATCTTGAAAATCTATAATATTATTAAGGACAGATCCGATTTAGAAAAGATAGTGCAGGACATCAGCAAACACCAGCAGTCCGACCCGAAGTTAAACCACATTAAACTTCGTCTCTCCAACCAAGATGACACAATAAACAAATTTTATTGTATACATAATGGAATATTATTCATCAAAACATCCCTTGATGAAGACGTATGGAAGATCATGATCCCTACCACAATCGAAAAGGATATCATCCTGGACTATCATCTACGATACGGTCACATGGGAGCCATGAAGGTGATCACGGCGATAGAAGAGAATTGTCGTATAAAAAGTATCAATAGAAAGACGAGAAACTACCTCAAAACCTGTCTGATATGTCAATTGGTGAAAACCAACAATGAGAGAAAAGAGGGTATGATGATACCAATTACCTCACAGGCCAAACTGGAAAAGGTCTTTCTGGACATATGTGGTCCATTTCCCCGCAGTGGCGGACGCCACCGATACAAATACATTATTATCATGATGGATCATTTCACAAAACTCACAAAACTGTACCCTGTGAACAGAGCCACCACTTTGAAGACTCTAGGAATAATAACAAACCATTACATTCCAGAGATAGGGAGCCCGGCATCCATAATCACAGACCATGGAACGCAATTTAAGGGTTGGAGGTGGAGAAACACTCTAAATACGTTGGGCATTAAGACATACAAGACATCTGTCTATCACCCCAGCATCAATCCAGCGGAGAGGGTACTGCGAGAAGTCGGAAGAATATTACGGACTTATTGCTATAATCAACAAAAGAAGTGGCAAGAATATTTATTAGCTACTGAAGAATTCCTTAATTTGTCCTATCACCCCGCTATAGGTACCACGCCATACACGGCAATGTATGAAAAACCGCCTCCAAGAGAAATACAAGACATAATAGAGTTCCCCAGGAGTCAAGAATACAAATTTAATCGAATCAGATTCTACAATAAATTGGCAGAAGACCAGGAAAGGCGCAAGAACAAATATCAAAAGGCGATTAAGAAAATAATAAGCTATGAAGTCGGAGAAAAGGTACTGCTAAAAAACAGGGAATTACCCAGTACTTTGGAAGGCATTACCAAAAAGTTGTTACTGCTGTATACCGTCCCATACCTGATTATTAAAAACAATAATAACAATACGTATGTACTAAAGGATATCATTTCAAATAAAGTAAAAGGAACTTATAATCAGTTATCCATTAAAAAATATTTAGAGGAGAAATAAAAAAACTTCCAAATTCAAAAAATCAGTAAGTACAACTTACACCAAACATTCGAAGTATTATGAATAAACAAAAAGAATTTTGATGAATAAAAATTTCCAAAATTCAAAACAATAATAAGTACAACTTACACAAAACATTCGAAGACTATTATGAATGATGAAAAAAGAATTTTGATGAATAAAAAATTTAAAAATTTAAAAATCAGTAAGTACAACTTACACAAAACATTCGAAGATTTATGAATGAATAAACAAAAAGAATTTTGATGAACAAAAAAATTTCCCAAATTCAAAAAATCAGTAAGTACAACTTACACAAAACATTCCAAGAATTATGAATGAGAAAAGAATTTTGATAAATAAAAAAATTTCAAAATTCAAAACAATAGTAAGTACAACTTACACTGATCATTTGATAGACTATTATGAATGATGAAAAAAGAATTTTGATGAATAAAAATTTTCAAAATTCAAAACAATAATAAGTACAACTTACACTAAAATATTTGAAAAACAGCTATGAATAAGAAAGAATTTAGTTGAATAAAAATATCTAAAGATAAAAAATAGTAAGCTCATATCATTACTCATACGAATGATGAGAAATAACTCATAAATATGAAAAAAGATTTCGTAAGAAAGAGATACAAAATTCTAAAGGAGAAAGGAAACCAGAATATCAAATGACTTAATCGAAACAAGCTAACCAAACTCACAAAGAAAATAATTTAATAAAAATGGAACAATGAAGAAGGACCAACTCAGTAAAGACCAAATAGTGAGACCAGAAACCAAAAACCCTGATACTATTAATGATAATGTTGTTGCAATAACCACTGTTATAGTGAAAGTGATGAAGAATTAATTCATGTTATACCATGAGCAATAAAAATAACTCATTGGATACCAGATGGTAGAAAGAATAAATATAAATGCTAATTACTATGTAAACATGATGAAATGATGAAATGTATATTATACCACATACCTAAACCACATAATATGGAATAAGCTTTAAGAGAGAAGAAGGGTCAAGTGTATAAGAGTATTAATTAATAGAAAGTATTATGAAGTGTAGAATCTAAAGATGTTTATTTTAGTCAAAAGAGACTACTTTTACTGTTTATTTATTTTTGTGACTGGATGTAGAAAATGCCATCAGTCTTATATTTTGAGCAGAGATGATAATGCCTCTGGACTCAATTAATTGAAGTATTGGACAGCAGGGATTGAAGCCAAAAGTGCCACTCTGAACTGTTCCAATTAATTTGTTAGGGAATGTTAGGGAGTAAACATACTGGTGAGGAAGCACCAAATAAGAAAGAATATAAAATGATAATGTTATACACAAGATTGAAGATCACTTATTAATGAAGAAAGAAACTAATGAAGGAGATACACATCATCTGAGAGGAAGCAACGGTGGAAAAAGAAGGTATATAAAGTGAAAAAATGTAATCACGAAGAAAATATGGTAAATACAAAAGAATTAGTAGTAATTATTTTATCCATACTAAGAGTATGGTCTGAACTAATCACTTTTACAGGAGAGCATATGTAGCATAACAAAATTATCACGCTAAACATTTAACATAATGCAACATAAATAAAGAAGAAAAGTTCCATAGTGAGTGAGAAGAATGAATTGTTTGAAGGATTAAACTAGAAACTGTATATTAAGTCAATAGAATGTTAATAAGAATGAAAAATAACAAAGAAAACCATTGATCAATATAACTTACTATGTAAAAACCCAATAAACCAGCACTATACCCAGTAGATTGGGGAAGCAGTAAAAAGGGAAAGACAAGGAAAAGGAAATAAAAGGGTGAAAACCATATTATTAATGGAAATTTATAAGGTCAAGAAGCAGAGAAACCACAAGACAAGAAATGACTAATATAATAATGAAGAAAAGACAAAATATGTCAAGATTCCCACAAAGAGACTAGAAACAAGAAGAGTTATTCCAAAAAATGTTAGTAATGGAATACATACCATTGAACAAAATTAAAACCAATATATTTAGACCCAGTAACAAGTTACAAGATACAATCCAAAGAGAACCGAATTGTAAACTAGTTATAAGTATAATATGTGAAAAATTATTAAAAAGACTACCATTAGTGTAGACAAAAATAAGTGACACACTATAATAAAGTGTAGTATAAGAAATAGAAATCTATTAAAAAGACTACAATTAATGTAGACAAAAATAAGTGACACACTATAATAAAGTATAGTGTAAGAAATGGAAATCTATTAAAAAGACTACCATCAGTGTAGGGAAATATTATATAAAAAATAAAAGACAGTCTAATGACTAAGGTCAATTTTAATAAAAAAAAAAGTGTTTTAAAAAAGTAAATAGTATAAGAAAATAATAGGTATAAGACGTTTTTATTTCATTGAGTTACCAAGACAGTTATATTAATTGAAAGAGACAGTTAATAACTGAAGGTGTCATTAGTTATAAGATATTTTTGCTTCATTTTATTATCAAAATAATTATAGTGAACACTAGAGACAGTTAATAACTGAAGGTGTCATTAGTTATAAGATGTATTTATTTTATAGTGTTACCCAAATAGTTATAATGAACACAAGAGACAGTGGATAACTGAAAGTGTTATTAGGAATAAGATGTTTTTATAATTTTTAAATGATATAAAAAAAAAAGGTTAGTAGATATAAGATATTCTGTTGTATTTTAAAATCATGTTATTTAATTTTCAAGTTTGTAAGGCAGAGAGGCAAGTAGGAAATAGAAATGTAATAATTTTATTCAAAACTGTAAACCATGTGAAGGATACAAGGCAGATTAGCTAAGACACCACTTTTGAAAACACAGACTAGTAATGTGAACCCAAAACTATCTATCAGAGAATCAAAGTACATAATAGGGGATAGAATTCAATAAATAAAACACAGAAATTGAAAATATAATTAATACAGATACAATTAATAGCGAATGGAATGACAAAGGAAAGAAAATTAACTTCTTTTGGAAACAAATAATACTAGGCCTATAATGGTAATCAAATCAGACTAAACAGTAAATTAATCAATATTGAAGTGTTTTAACAGCAAAATTATTAACAACAAAGATAATCCCAGCTATATATCCAAATATGTAAAATTAATTAATCAATATCACTGAGTAGTTAGATTTATGTAAAATTAAGAAATATTTGAAATACAGTAAAAAATAAGAAAACTTATTATGTATATTTAGATGGTGAACCAAGTCTTAGACAGATATTTTTATAATTGAACAATATAAAGAGGAAAAAGACATATCACAAATTACCCAAAAACGACGACGTTCAGAGTTTAGTCTATTGTTAATCGTGAAGACGACTAGTTGAAAATGTACTAACAGAATACAGAAAAAGAATAATTTTGTGTAAAACCGAGTGTGGTTACGCAGAGTGTAACAGAGGTTATCTAAAAATGAAAATAACATTAACTATTAATATTTAACACCTCACTAATTCCAAACAACAGTAATAACACCATTTAACGCAAGCACAAGAAATCAACGGCCATTTTGAGACGATTTTGGACCATATTCGCAGAACACAAATACACATATTTGAACACCGGACACTTCACAAGAAACGCATCACGAAACGACATCGCAGGAGAAGATAGGACACTCTACACCATATTCCTGGACCGACACTACTTCGCAGAGAAGGGAATATTCATTTATTTCTGCGGGAGAAGCTCGACCAGTTCCAGCAGTATAGCAGCTAACATCGAGGTGACGGCAGCCATACTTGATTTCCGAACAGCACGAAACACGGCCAGCTTGAAGGGAGTGACGTCATTTCGACGAATGGTTCGATATTAATTTTCATAATTGACAATTTAAATAATAATATTGTTTTATTTCAGCCATAATAATTTAGTTTAAGAATACCTGTAAGAATGTATCTTGTTCCTTGCCCTCTGACCATTTCGACTCGTTAAAAGAACCATAATTACTTAACCTTGTAAAAAATATATTTTGTTAATCTTGTTCGCTACCGACTGGAGCACATATCAGCCAATGCCTTGGCCATGCGCAGTTTGACTGGCGCATAATTTTGAATGTCAATAAATGAACATCATTATTCAGTTACAAGAGTTGTCTTTATTTGTATAATTAATGTTAACTATTTTTTTTTCTAAACAAAAATAATTTACAGTGCTAGAATAAATACCTGAGAAAAGTACACACACAATTAATTAATTATTTATTAATTAATTAAATTAACCAATTGAACAAAAAACTAAATATTAGTACAAATTTCATAACTTACAAAATTTTATTTTATTATCAATCAATCACACTTAATTATAAAACATTATTTATATTTAATTTATTCTTTGTCATTGGTGAAACCAAAATGGAGCTGTATCATCGGCGAGTTCAACACAGAGATTCAGACAACATAATTCTTGCTGTAATTAAGGAGACTAATCTTGTGGGATCACATCAACACAAAATATATCATTCATTATTTATTTTTATTTATATTTGTAATATTATTTATATTACAATATATATATATATAAAATTACTTCTGCAAGTAGTTGTAATGTATTTTTGTTTCATTATTCGTATTGTTTAAATTAGCAGCCATCCTTACTTTTCTTTTATAAAATTGCTAAACTGCTATAATTGTTATTATTTAGACAAAGCTTTTCGTCATCACTGACATCTTCAGGTCTTAAACAAACTTTTTTTTTTTTTTTTTTAATTTAACGTCCGTCAAATTGTTTTACGAATCTCCCGTTAATTTCTTCATGCAATATTTTACTTTCTGACTTATAATTTTTTACATTTCGTCATTTTTAGTGTGTTATTCTTATTATTTTAATTTATTTTTGTTTATTGTTTAGTATATAATAAAATATTTCTTCATTTGTAAAATCCACTTTTATATTCATTAATTTATTCTTATCTTCTTTTTTAACTTTTAGTATTTCTAGTTCTTCTATTAGTTTTCTTTTTTGCTGATTGTTTTCTATTTTGATTATTTCCATATTTCCATTTGGATTTATAAATTTATGGCCTGATTCATTGAAATATCTTGCATATAGTGAGTTCGTTGTTCTAACGCCTTCTCCTTTTGCATGTTCATTCATTCGAATTTTAAATTTTCTTCCAGTTTCGCCCAGATATATCTTATTACATTCTCCACATTTTAATTTGTATACGCCGCTTTTTTCTGTTAATGGAATTTCTTCTGTTTTTGCATTTTTTATATATTCGAATACATTTTTCGTTTTCTTTATTCCTATCTGTATTTCGTATTTTTCGAAGCATTTTTGTAACATTTTTGTTTGATATCCTATGTATGTTATTGCTCCTTTATATTTCTTTTCTTCATTTGTTTTTTCTTTTTTGTTCTTTTCTATTTCTTTATTTTCCTCTATTTTCTTAACTATTCTATTAATTATTTTAGGGTTGTAATTATTATTTTTTGCTATTTGTTGTATTTTCTTTAATTCTTTTTGTTTCAATTCTTCATTTTCTAGATAATTTATAGCTCTATAACAAAATGAATTTAATGCTGCCATTTTATAATTGACTGGATGATATGATTCTTGTGGAATTATTAAATCTGAGTATGTTTCTTTCCTGTATATATCGAATTTGAGTTTGTTATCTTCAATTTTTATATTGATATCCAGGAAATTAATTTCTAATCCTCCAATTTCTTCTTGAAATTTTATTGTTTATTCTATGTTATTTAATTCTTCCGTAAATTTTTTAAATTCATTTACTTCACCTTCCCAAACTAGTAGTATGTCATCTATATACCTGATCCATTTTTTAATTCTTCTTTCTTTATCTACATCTTTTAAAATTTTGATTTCAAAGCTATTCATGAATATCTCTGCCATTAATGGTGAAAGCGGTGATCCCATTGGTAATCCATTCTCTTGTATGTAAAATTTGTTGTTAAATCTGAAGTAATTCTGGCTTAGGCATAATTCTAATCCTTCTATTATTTCGTTTTTCCATTCTACATTACTTAATTTGTTTTTCTTTATTATTTCTACTGTTTTTGCTATTGGTACATTGGTGTACATATCTTTTATATCTAATGACATTAATTTTGTCTTATTTGTTATGGTTATTTCTTTTAATCTTTCTATTACCTTTTTGCTATTTTCTATGCTGTGGATTTCTTCTTTTTCGTATGCCATTTTGATTCTTTTACTTATTTCTTTTGATATTTTATATGTTGGCGAATTTATAAATGATACTATAGGTCTTAATGGCATTTCTTGTTTATGTAACTTAATTTGACATCTAAATTTTGGAGCTTCAGGATTATGTCCTATTTTTTGTTTCTTTTGCCATTCTGTTAAATATGTTGTCTTTTTTATCAATTTCTTTGTTTGTGCTTGAAATTTACTTGTGTAATCATATTTTATTTCTTTATATGGTCCTTTTTGTATAAATTGTTCTGCTTTTTCGATATAATCTCTTTTGTTCATTACCACTGCTGTGTTACCTTTATCGGCTTTTATAACTATCAAATTGTTCTCCGTGATTTTCTTTTTTAATTCTCTTATATTTCTTTTTATTTGTGTTTCGTTTTTATTTCTTACATTTTTGGTTTTCTTACATATTTTTTCTACTATTTCTTTTACTTCACTTCTTAATTGTTTTTTAGTTTCTTCATTTTTTATTTTACCGATTATTTCTTCACATTCTATTATTGTATTTTCTTTATCTATGTTTGTTTTTGTTGCATATTTTAAACTTTTCCCTAATAATTTATGTTCATTTTCTGTAAACTTTGTTTCTGTTAAATTTAATACTTTTCAGCAAATTTTATTTCTTTACCTTTTTCTTTGTTTTTTTTCTTGTTCCTTCTATTAATTCCTTGAGTTTCTTGTTTAATCTCTCTTCCATTTTTCTTATTTTCTTTTCTATATATTTTTCACCAAACTCTTTTCTCATTTCTTCTATTTCTACATAATTGTAACTTGTATATAATTTTTGATGTAATTGATACATTTCTTTGTTATAATTATTTATTTTACTGTATAAGTTCTTTATTTCAAGTTTTATCCATATTTTTTCCGCCATATTTTTCACTTGGTTTGCTACTTTGCTTTTGTTATTAATTTTAATTTTTGCGTATTTTGGAGTTATTTTGTTAATTAAACACTGTTTATTGAACCAAATTTTCCCTAACGTTTTTTTCACTTTTACTTTGATTTTTAAATACTTAAAAAATTCCCTTACATTTTTATATGTATCTGCTTGCAATTCGCATGTATTATTCTTCGTATTGTTTAAATTAGCAGCCATCCTTACTTTTCTTTTATAAAATTGCTAAACTGCTATAATTGTTATTATTTAGACAAAGCTTTTCGTCATCACTGACATCTTCAGGTCTTAAACAACGACCTGTTTGTTTAACAGGTCGTTGTTTAAGACCTGAAGATGTCAGTGATGACGAAAAGCTTTGTCTAAATAATAACAATTATAGCAGTTTAGCAATTTTATAAAAGAAAAGTATTTTTGTTTCATTTCATCTGATGTACATACATTTCACTGAATATATCAGTATCCTCAGAGGTTTGTAAATAAAAGTGCAAATAATCAAAACTCAATTAATCATAATGTACATCATAAATGTTGAAGCAGTTTGCAAGAAACAGCAATTAAAACAATATGTAGACCTAATCAAGGAATCACAAGCATTATGTGAAGCTAGGTACTACAATAAATTTTGTGAATTATAAGGGGGGTGTAAAATGCCAACAAAGAGCAAATAATATAAAATAAGTATAACTACAGTATACTATGAAATTAAACAATAAATTTGAAATCGCATGCCAATAAAAAGCAACAAAGTATATTATGAAGGCAAAGGCGCAAGTGTGTGTGTACATATAAAAAAAGGAAAAATAATAAATACATTAAGAAAATATTAACAAATGGTGTAAAAAGGTGGCAATAAATTTATTGGAATGTGCAATTTTTATATTGAGAAGTTAAAATGAAAGTGAGGATAAAGCCGATTAATGCCTACATTGGCTCCCACAGTCAGGACAGTGTTTGAGCACACATTCACTAGTTATCTTATGGAAAAACGTGTGAGCATTTGGAGGCCAACAATTGTGAAAATGAAGCTGTTTTGAAATAATAGGTTGAATAAAACTTTTAGTGAAGCCAACAAGTAGTCTACGAGTATGGTAGTGGAATAGTTTCTTGTATGAAGTTACGCCATATGGTGATGCTGCTGACCCACTTTTGGTCATGACGTGAGACTGTGTAGACGTTTCTATGCAGTGAAGCGAAATTGAGTGTGTGGAAGTATATAAACATGTGTTGGCGTATGCATGTGTAGTCACAAACACTAAAATAGTGGCAAGCAGTGATCAGAACAAAATTTTAAGACAGGAAACTGATGGAATGTTCAAAATATTGACAGGATTAATTGCAGACAATGAGCTGAGCATGCAGAATCAGTTATAACGCTGTGAGTGCAAGGCAGATTAGTTAGTAAATGTTCTCGTACTTCAAATTTCAAAATTAATTATTCAAACATAAAAAGTAATTAGAAAAGGGTTGCAATAATGTGCTAGAAACGTGAAGATCGGGAGGAATAACTCCAACAGTGGAAGATTGTAAGGAGAGGTGACGTCATCAAGACACAATATGCGATCACCAAAAGTAAATATGTTTAGTATAAAGAAACCCTAAAAGCATGTATAAGTGGACATAAGTCACAGGTATCCTTCATAAATGATAAGAACCAGACATATCACAGTGGATGGTTACAGCATCTGGACAGAATGGAGGATGGACGACTACCTAAGGTTGTGTTTTGATATAGACTCTTTGGTACAAGAGATATAGGAATGCCGAGAGTGAGGTGAAGAGATACTCTGTACAGACGGAACAGGCATTCATTTGCAGACGGAAAGTATTCATTCGGAAAGAACTAAATGTTTTATAGTCATGTTTCAGTAACTGTTAGTATTCAGAAAAAGCTATGATAGAGAAAGTTTCTGTAACAACACCACACTTTACACTTTTTACACACATAGGTACTGACATTGATATGTTTTGATTTGAAGAGTTTCTGTATTTGTTATATTTGACAAAAAATTTAGATTCATTTTCTAATTGAAATTGTAGAAATTGGCTAAATAGTGTTCATTATTGTAATCGCATTAATATGTCTTGAATGTTATTGTTTGAGAGTACAGAATAAATTATGATAGTTTAGGTGTTTTTATTTGTCAACCGGCCCTGATCTAACCTGTGCTCATAGACCCACCTAAATGGACTTGGCTCTCCCCATCTTCTGGTAAATAGTTTTTAGCGTCTCCGTTCTCTGCTGGGAATGTGATACGGCTCCCACATGCCATCGATAATTCAATTATTTAATTGTGGGTGGCGACCCTTTTTTGTAGCGCTACAAACTGATTTTAATTGAGCATTCTGTTTGATTGTAAACAGTAGTGGTACCCCACTATATATGCACATGAACATAACACCACTTGGTGTGTGTGTGTGTGTGTGTGTGTGTATGGCATATTCTACATCATACTTTGCTTACTTAGGTACTTTCAATTCTACAAAACTATTTTTAAGGTAAGTAAATTTAAAATGTAGACTTCTTACATTTGCTTTGACAGCACGTGGCTCATGATGAAGCCACTCTCTGTAAAATTTTCCAAGTCCCACTTTAATTGCTTCTGGAGGTAACTTTGATGCTATTGCTTCTGAGAAGACACAATGGGCAGCTGAAATTTATAAAAGTTCCACGTAATAATACAGAACACTTTCAAATATTTTACAGAAGAGTTAGCAAATACATAAATGTAGTTTTCCATAAACATAAAAAAATTGTAGTAATGACACGTTAATTAAAAATATAAGAAGCACACCATTAAAATTTTGCTTTTAAAATCAGTTATTTAACATACATTATTATAAAATTTCTTAACACGTGTAGGTAAAATTCATCCAAACCTGTTAAAACAATGTGGGGTGAAATAAGACTTCCTCCACATTTTTGTTCCCACTGATTAGAAGAATTTATCATATAAAGCCCCACATGCCATGGAAATTCACCATATTTTGCAGAAGAACCATGTTTAATAAGAGGATTATTGACACCTTGTACATTTCTCTGTCCACATTCTGCAAATTACAAAAAAATATGAAAAATGAAAATGCATATACAATTTTTTTAAAAATTATTTCACATTTTCTAATTTAAACAATAAAATTAAAAAGCTAGTTTACGAAAGTGTTCACAAACCTTAAAAATTTTTCAGAATAATATGTTTATAAAAAGCATAGACATCAATATTGCTCCATTTACACTGACACCCGCTCATCAGTGTGGCCTGTAAAGGTTCATTGTTGGGCAGTCCAACTTGTCAGCACCAAAATATTCTGGTGGAGTTGAATGTTCCATCTTCCCCCAAGCCAACTTGTCCAGCTTTATTGGAATGTTGCATGCATGCATTAATATTCTGGTGAACTTCAGCCTGTGGAAACAGTTTTTCTTCACTTTCCAAGTCTTCTTCTCATTCTTCTTTACTGTAGACATCCTCCTGGTGGAACGAGCTACATTCCCCAATGTTATGCTTTTCATTCTTTTGGTGGTTCTCCTGATTGGCTCGCACTAATAACCTGGCAAAAAACAATCACAGCACTGTTTTTTTCTGTTGGTTCATGCTGGCACCTGGAGGCAATCTAATTGTGAAGCATCACTGTGTGTGAGACACGCTGCCAACAGTAGACTCCTGGTCTGTATGTGGACTTTGTAGGCCCACTCTACTTGGTATACTTGGTCATGTTGAGAGGGCTTTCCCATGGTGATCCCCCATTCAGTTCCATTCCCCTTTTGCAGGACTACTGTGGTTCTTAATGTACACCAACTCTCCTATCACAAGAGTTCCATGAGACTGTAAACAAACTTGTGCATGATTAGTTATCATAAACAAGGATAGAGATCAACAAGTAATTGCCTATGATAGAATCTTTACGTGTTTGGATGGAAAACAGGATGAGAAACTGCTGACAGGAGACAGAAGAAACAGTAGAATGACATGATAAAAACAGATGTTTGAAAATGAAACAATAGACAAGTGACATTGGAAGAATTTAACTGTGTAACAGACCACTACAAAATTTGGTCTGTTATGATGTGAGCTGAACAAACTATTTGATAGAATATCTGAAATATAAAAATTTAAGTCAACTATGAAAACAGATATGTCATGTGCAGAAGACTTGGTTACTAATGCAAAAAACAAATTAAAGTTGAACATATAACCAAAGCAATATTTGACTAGGGAATTAATAAACGTTGAAGAAGATTAAAAATTTAGAGCAATGATAAAGCACCATTAACTGTAGAGGGCCAGTTGACACAAATGCCCCAATGTTTAATGGAAGTGATCACTGGACAACATATCTTTGCCAAATTAAAGCGGCCAATTGCTTAAATAAGTTATCAGTAAAAGAGAAAGGCTTTTCACTCATTTTTGCTTTAAACGAATCTGCCACAGAACTACTGCCATCTGACTGTCAACACACCTACACAAAATTAACAAAAGCTCTGGTACTGTCACCAACATCTATGTGAAGTATATCATGTTCAACATGAAGCAAGGCAACAGTGTTCCAATGGAAGCCCCCAGGAGTTTGAAGTAAATGTCGAACAACATTTGCTTATCCTGAAGTATCAAAGGACTTTCAGATGTGTACTGCTCTCATTACGTTTCTTGTCAGTATCAGTGGTAGTGAAATGGAACAAATGTTAAAAATCGCATGGCACCAGAAAGCTTAGAAGCGCTTGTACATGCTCTCCAGCTTGAAGCTGCTACATCAGCAATCTACATTAATAAAAGTATGTCATCATGTTATAGTCAAATGGATCGTCAAAATGGACAGAATAAAGAGATGATACAGGAGAAATAATTTAAGAAATCTATAGTACCATAACAATTTGAAAGATGGGAAGTAGACAGAAAACCATAGCTATATAAATGTAGGAAATGTGGTCATCTACAAGCAGATTGTTAACAAATAAAATAAAGAGAGAAGGGCATGTAAACACAAATTGGAGAAATAAAGCTCCAGAACAGGATACAGTTTCCACCCTTCATAAAATCAGTAAAGACCTGATTGTTAACAGTTTACCTGAAGATAAGCCAACTACAGTGTACATTGTAGACCTTTTTTAGTCAACCACTGCAAGGCCCAAATTAGCTCTTGTACTATATGGACTTTGAAACTGGAAGGTACATAAAAGTGTTAGGATAGGTAGACAAACATGTACACCTGGTCTCCTTGAGTTTAGCCACTGAATGCTCATTGTAGACATTGTTGATGTAGTAATTCCCGACATGGACATTATGAATGCCTATGGGTTCATTATGGACTTGAGACACAATGTCCTGACAGATGGACAAAAGAATATAAAATTTAGTATGACTTGAGTGACAGGATCAGCCTACCATTCAATCAAGCAAGCGATCATGGCTGAAGAAGAAGTCACATATGTGGAGAATAGAAACCTTTGGTGCTAGATGTAGAAATGGGACAAGAACGAACAACAAAATGTAAAATTGTGTGACGACAGAAGAGGTGACTGAAAAACCAACTGTGGTCATCACACAAAGCCCCTTGCTCGCTCGTGAGTTGAAGAAAGTGCCACTGGGAGAATGGGAGAATCGGATGGATTCAAAGAATTTGTTACAGATAATTCAGGTTTAGGAGAAGGGAGAAACGACGTAAAGCGGAAGGATAAATTTGAAGATGGGATGGCACATCTTACAGCATCAGAAAAGTTGCTGAACCGAAGGTTATGCAAGACACTAGAAACAAATTGAGATAGAAAAGTGAAATAACAGAAGAGGAATTTGTGGATGATGAAAAAAGTGGAATAATTAAAGAAAGTTTCCCGAGTCAAACTTGAGACAAACAAATGACAAGAATTTGCCACTTCATTGTAAAGAGGACTAAGGAGGTGGCAGTGCTGTGATTAGAATATATGGAACTTGTTGCACATGACATGACACTGTGACGATTTTAAATATATCGAAAATCGCACAAATTATAATTTTTTAATTTTAATAAGTACAAGTATCATACACCCTTACCTATACCCAGATTCCTGAATCAACTTGAAACTTTCCAGTACCAACACGCCAAGAAAGGTATTAAGTAAAGAATAATAATAATAATTACTTTAATTATTAAAAATGCGACTATATAAATAAAGAAATCCCTAAGTCATAATAAAGTAAACATAAAGTATTTACATTCTAATTAATGAATAATTAATTATATATAAAGTACGAACTATTTTCTTAGTGCGTAAATACGCACCAGCTTACTGAGCCCTCTCCCCTAAACTATACGCGCATTCGCCAGTAGAACTTCGCCATGATAAGATGTGAGTTTCGGTGTTGTGTACATACACGTAAGTGTATGTTCTTAAAAGTATATCCAGCGTGAGATGGTTTTATTGTGAATAATGTAGTGTGTAGAGTTAGTGAGAATACATACAGAAAGAAAAAGGTAGCCAACACATCTCTTTTAAAAATATAAAATGTAAGTGTAAGATATGTAACTACTAGACTTTAGTACTGCGAAGTGAGAACTATAATTAAAAAAAAAAAAATGTGAACTACAAAAGTCTGGACCAAGGAAAGTGAAACTACAACAGTTGGAACTTCAAGTAAACAACCGATCTTCGAGAGCAGAAATAATCAACCCGATGTAGATTCACCAGGAACAACGTACTCCACCCTTAGAAGACGACAGGAGATGCCCCAAGGATACAACAACAACCTCATCTGAAATCCAGGTGATATCAAACCACAACTTTTGTAAATTTCGCCTTAATAAAAGAAGTAACAAAGAACTTTAAAGAACTTTAGCAATATAAAGAACAAATTATCAGATTTGTAAATTTTGTAATTTTGTAATGAAGTAATAGTAACCGCAATGTATAGATAAATGTAAGATAATAATGTAGAGTATCGCCAATATTATTCTTCAAATAATATGGTTGAAGTTTTGAGAAATTAATTATTCTTAGAAAGTTGCGACCCGGATCCGTGGTATTAAAACTAACATCTATATGAATAAATTTTGAGATAAAACGAATAATATACTTAAGATTATTGAAGCAGTAAAAGCAGAATTTACTAAAATAATTTTTCTTTAAAATCAAGCATAATATTTGAATAGCAATAAAGAGATGTTTTCGCTAACACATAGTGAGTGAATAAATTTATGCAAACCTTGTCAATTTCCTATATCATAATTGTTTTGTAATTTGTTGGTAAGGAGGTTTTACTAACAACGGCAGCTAGTTTGATTAACTGGTAAGGAATTGAACTAGTTCCCGACTTTTGTGTTGTCTTAACAAGGGAGACGGCACAAAATTGCGCAACTCTGCTATTGTAAAAATAATTTACTCCGCTATTGTAAAAAAAAAATTTAATTAATTGTGTACAGAGTGTCACACACAAAATTGCACTATTACTACTTTAAAGCAAGAAATAATTATGTTGCTGTTGTTGTGTAATTTTATAATTCGTTAATTGTAACTAGGACAAACATAAATTTATTCACTCTGAAATAAACAAAAAAATAAATGAGTAAAGTTTTAATTATATTATAATAATATTGGTATCGCTAGTTTGCCGTATTAAGCAAGTCATAGCTGGTAAGTATTCAATTCCAAACCAGTAGGTTCATGTTAAATACGTGTTGAGGAATGTAAACTCTCCCCTTTGTAAACACCCATCTCATTCATAACCCCTCCTCCCCATAAGAAAACAAAACCATATTAGACAAGCTCTTTCCTGTTTTGTATTGTCCTGAATTACCACCCTATTCAACTCGACGACACCCCAAAACAGCTGACTCTTTGTACTGTTGTTAACAACAATGAACTTTCCGTATATGAAATTTCTCTCTACTAAAATGGTATTATCGTTTTGTTTTGATTAATTATATATGTCAATACTGAGAATTTAATTGTTGTGAGATAAGTTATGTTGATTAATTAAGATAAGATTGCATATGGAAGCTTAATATGAAATAAGATATATATGTGTATGTGTTTAAATGAATTAACGTTAACTATGTTAAACATTGATAAAACGAATTAAAGTAAGTGACATAAGATTTGTCGTTCGTAATACGTCGTGTATTTAAAGTTGTTATTATCAAAAAAATGGCTCAATTTAACCCCGATTTGTTGTTGAAAGACGAATTAAGCTATGAAGCATTATTGCGTGGTCTTCCCTACTCTAATGTAACTGTCGCGGAACTTCGCAAGACGTTACGTGAAAATAAACCGGACAAACCCTCATTATTAAATCGTTTGAGTGTTTTAGATTATGAAAGCGAAAAAGAAACGTGTTATCATAAGTATACAGAACTAACGTCGATCGCACAAACCCTGCGTGATGAAAAATCCCCCGCAGTAATATTACGCACCACCCAAAGAATCGAGCATCTAACCCGCCGTATCACCAATTTGTTGAACTGGCCAGGTGATATACCCCTCTAGATGTACAAAAATTCGCCGAGGAAGCATTACAACAATTACCTGAGATAATGCGCGAATTACGTCGACGATCCGAATCGTTTAGATTAGACGAAATGGAAGAAGCAATGATGAAATTAAATATTTCACCTACCCAATCGCCGACTCTAGAACAGCCAAACGGTACTGCAAAACTTCAGATTCTGCAGGAATCAAATATAAATACATTCAAAGAACGGTTAAGTGGTAGTCAAGTAAATATTCAACCAGTAAACGTTACGTTACTCCCTAATGAACTGGAAAATATGACCAGTACCTACGAATTACCTTCTCACTTGCGGACTAATCAACCTGCGGAAAAACCTAGAGTGATGAACCAAATAAATCTAACTCCCGAGCTCTATGGTAAGATAACCCACCCTGTAGAAAGTATTTTGCCTGACATACCAATTACTGATGGGCTGAATATTACAAAGCTCCTTGATTTTATCAAGCACATCTTACAATTAAAGGACCTGCAACAACTAAGAGATAACCAGATTTTGCAAGTTATTTTACCTAAGTGTAGATCTCCATTAAAAGATAGAGTGTTAGAATCCCTAAGGTATAATCACCCGGTAGAAGAACTTCATACCACACTAATAAGACATTTCATTCCCACCGGTATCTACGAAGAATTGAAGCGAAACTTAATACTTCGTGCACAAGGCACATACGAGAGACTAGCTCATTATATTTCTGAGGTAAGAGAATCTGCTTTATTGCTACAAGTTAAATGGAGTGAACAACAGTTAGTAGACACTATCTTAGTAGGACTATCCCCCGAGGAGCGATCTCGCCTAGCACTCGTGAAGCGACCTACCACCTTTACTGAACTAGAACTATGTTGTATACATTCGTCCGACGTCTGGTATTCTGACCAGAATAGACGCGTTTCTATGTCCCAGAGTCAACAAAGACATTCCTTCCAAACGCGACCAATTGGAAATGATACCCGAAACTACCGCGATAAGCGATTCGTAAGTACGTATAAAACCCAAACCTATCCCCATGTTTCATACTCTAAACCAAAACCCCGACAACCTCCGAGCGAAGTAAATGTGGAAAGAAGATGTTATAACTGTGGAAAGGCCGGACATATTAGCAAGTTATGTAAAGAAAAGCGCTATAAACAGAAAACCGACCAATCAAAAAACATGTGAAGCTGGAAGACCGAAAATCCTACGTCTTCCGAAGCACCAGAAGGAAAGGTAACAACAATACTAAGCATCAAATAAAGATAAATAAAAATAAACGCAGATACCCTTATTTAACAAGATTTATCGAGAAGTGCAACTCTATTGGTGCATGTAAAACAAGTATATGCCAACTACCCTATGTACAGATAGACCTTGGAGCGACGAATACCCTTGGTATAATTGATTCCGGATCTACCCGTAGTATAATTAGTAAACAGTTAGCAACCTTATTAGCTAATCATAAACTGATTAAACGTAGCCAAATGGTGAACATAAAGTGTACCACCGCAAATAAACAAAATCTAAAGATATCGCACAGTATTACGGTGAAATTAAAAATAAAGAATTTTATTTGGTATATTCCCCTACTAGTAGCTGAAGAGTTAGGACAGAACTTAATATTAGGCGCGGATTTTATAAGAAAAACTGGTTTAATCCTTGATATATATGCAAAACAATATTTCTTCAGATTTGATCGTACTCGAAAATATCAGTTCGACTCCGAAATAAGTAACGACGCTATTTGTGAAAGCGCAACCATTCAGTCAGAGCCTCATGAATCGAGTCTAAGTCATTTAAAAGGAAATGAGAGACTAAGAATCCAAAAGTTAATAAAAGAATTTTCTGCTGTACTCACCCCCAAGTTAGGATTAACTCATTTAATCGAATATAAAATAAATCTTAGTGACAACAAGGTAATACGACTGCACCCATACAAATTATCTCCGCCCAAGATGGAAATCATGAGAAACCACATTAACAAACTCCTTGATCAGCACGTCATTGAACCCTCAACGTCTCCATATTCATCGCCTGCATTCCTAGTACCAAAAGGAACTGACAAACATAGACTAGTCGTGGATTATAGACAACTAAATAAGAGTATAGAACTTGAATCGATACCACTGCCCGACATTCACAGTGCGTTTCACTATTTTACAAGAGCGAAAATCTTCACCATAATGGATCTTAACCAAGCATTCCATCAAATCCCACTAGCTGAGGAATCAAAACATTTAACTGCTTTTGCTGTCCCATTTAATCTATATCAATTTACGAGAGTACCATTCGGTATATCACAAGGAAGTTCAGTATGCAGCCGACTCTTAGAAAAAATTTTCCATGACGTTAAATTTAAATTTGTATATCATTCTCTTGACGATATAGTAGTATATAGTGAGTCAATGGATCAACAAATTGATCACTTGCGTGAAGTATTATCCAGGTTAAAGAAAGCCGGACTGACCGTAAACCCGAGTAAAGTTAATTTCGCAGTAAAACAATTCTCCTTCTTAGGTCACATAGTATCAGCCGAAGGTAAGGTTACCATCGATCCCGAACGTACACGCGCAATCCGAGAATTTTTACCTCCCAGAGATGTCAAAGGTATAGCTAGATTTTTAGGTATGATTAATTATTTTCATAAGTACATACCCCACTTAGCGGATATAGCAGCCCCATTGAATGCCTTAAGAAAGAAAGGAACGAAATTCGAGTGGACTACTCAACATCAAGAAGCGTTTGAAACACTTAAAGAAAGCATTATATCCCCACCTGTATTGCAGTTAGCGGATTTCAGTAAACCATTTATCGTACAGACCGATAGTTCAAGTGTAGCATTAGGAGCCGTAATATACCAGGAAATAAATAATACTAGACTCCCGATCAGTTATGCATCCCGTACATTGACCGAGCAAGAAAGGATGTTCTCAGCCTATGAACTTGAATGTTTAGCCGTAGTATTTGCCTTTGATAAATTCAAACCATTTTTGGAACACAAAGAATTTCTACTAGAAACCGATAATCAAGCTTTATCATGGTTACTGAATCACCCAAAACAGTTAGGTCGTATCGGAAGATGGGTGTTAAGATTAAATTGCTACAAGTTCAAAGTGCAACATATTCGTGGTACTCAAAATGTAGTAGCCGATACTCTCTCCCGCATGTTCCAACTACCCAATACAAGATCTGGAGAAGACAAGATTGAAACCACTACCGTTAATACACTAATTACTATCTTCCCCTTGCATTTAAGGATATAGCATATCACCAACAACACGATCCGAAATTGTGCAAAATAATCGAACAAATAGAAAAAGGAAATAATTCTGACAAATATATCTTGAGTAAAAGAGTACTTTGTTTTAAAAAGGCAAACGGAAAATTACTGAGAATAATCGCCCCGGAAATAATCAAACCCATGTTAATGGAGTACTACCATTCATCGACAATTGGAGCTCATATGGGAATTAGGAAAACTATACATCGTATTCGCAAGGAATACCACTGGGAAAACATGAATAGTGAAATAAAAAGGTTCGTGAAAGAATGCGAAATTTGTGCGCTGAGCAAACCAGCAAGAACCAGTCAAGTCGGAAAATTAATCTCCGAAATACCTACCACTCCCTTCTCGAAAATTTACATAGACTATTCTGGACCTTATCCCCGCTCTAAATCCGGAAATACTATGCTGTTAATTTGTGTAGACTCATTCACTAAATTCGTGTGGATGTATCCTATGCGTCGTGCATTAGCATCTACGACAATTAAAATTCTACAAGAACGACTATTTAAAGACTATGGTACACCTTTAAGCTTAATATCTGACAATGGACCCCAGTTTAAGTCGAAAGAATTTAACGACATGTGTTTTAAATTAGGTATAAATCATATTACCGTGACCGAGTACAGACCGCAAGGAAATATAGCAGAAAGATACTTGCGTAACTTAAAATCAGCATTAATATCTCATCATGCTAAAGACCAGACAACCTGGGATCAAAATATTTCGTGGATACAATTTGCATTCAATTCAGCGTATCATGAAGGTCATAAATCAACACCATTTGATTTACTGTACAAGTACAAACCCAACCATCCTTTAACCACAAAGTGGAAAATCAATGAGTTATTACCCCGCGACGTGAATAGGAATAACATAAGAAAAATATGGAACGATGCTCGTGCAAATTTGAGAGCGAATTTACAAAAATCAAGGAAGTATCATGAGCATAATAATAGGCAAATAAAGTATAAAATAGGTGATTTAGTAATGTATAAAACTCACCCTATGAGTAAAGCAGTTGATAGGACCACTTCGAAACTATCATATCGATGGTGTGGCCCCTACCAAATTCATAAATTCATCACCCCCGTTACTGTAGCTCTGTATGAACCCAATACAGAAAATTACGTTCGCAGAAGCCATCTGTCTCAAATAAAAAAATGTTTTTCGTGTCAAAATACAGAAGAAAGACTACGAGAAAGATAGAAAACCTAGAATACTATCTAAGTATTAAGAATAAAATATGTTGTATATACTTATACCGAAATAGGATAAGATTGTGCAACATCCTATACCACGAGTGAGTATAAACTCAAAACCCCCTCGTACGAATACTAGCGAGGCCTGATCAACCTTAGCTAATGTCCTGCGAGAATGATATAATACATGAGAAATCTGATGACGATGATAATGAAGATGAAGAGAGAGAAAGTATAGAAAGAAAATAATCCCTAGCGCTGTAAACTAAAAGTAATTCTATTGTTCTTATAATACGTGATTATTATTAGTAACATACTCATGAGTATAACTCCGTAAAACGAGTGACCAATTCAAGAAAAAACCGGTAGTAGATGTAAGAATTAAAATAAGGTAGATTTACGTTTTGTGTATTTTATATAGTAGATGTAGTAGAATTTAGATGTGACATAAGTGTAAGATAATCAATTGATGAATAGAAATAATCTGAGAGAGAGAAATTTCAGTATGAAATTTTGTGTCCAACTATGATAATGTTTATTAGATTTTCTATTATTCCACCCCCCCCCCGTTTTTCATAGTTAAGTGCAGGAGGATGTGACGATTTTAAATATATCGAAAATCGTACAAATTAAAATTTTTTAATTTTAATAAGTACAAGTATCATACACCCTTACCTATACCCAGATTCCTGAATCAACTTGAAACTTTCCAGTACCAACACGCCAAGAAAGGTATTAAGTAAAGAATAATAATAATAATTACTTTAATTATTAAAAATGCGACTATATAAATAAAGAAATCCCTAAGTCATAATAAAGTAAACATAAAGTATTTACATTCTAATTAATGAATAATTAATTATATATAAAGTACGAACTATTTTCTTAGTGCGTAAATACGCACCAGCTTACTGAGCCCTCTCCCCTGAACTATACGCGCATTCGCCAGTAGAACTTCGCCATGATAAGATGTGAGTTTCGGTGTTGTGTACATACACGTAAGTGTATGTTCTTAAAAGTATATCCAGCGTGAGATGGTTTTATTGTGAATAATGTAGTGTGTAGAGTTAGTGAGAATACATACAGAAAGAAAAAGGTAGCCAACACATCTCTTTTAAAAATATAAAATGTAAGTGTAAGATATGTAACTACTAGGCTTTAGTACTGCGAAGTGACAACTATAATTAAAAAAAAAAAATGTGAACTACAAAAGTCTGGACCAAGGAAAGTGAAACTACAACAGTTGGAACTTCAAGTAAACAACCGATCTTCGAGAGCAGAAATAATCAACCCGATGTAGATTCACCAGGAACAACGTACTCCACCCTTAGAAGACGACAGGAGATGCCCCAAGGATACAACAACAACCTCATCTGAAATCCAGGTGATATCAAACCACAACTTTTGTAAATTTCGCCTTAATAAAAGAAGTAACAAAGAACTTTAAAGAACTTTAGCAATGTAAAGAACAAATTATCAGATTTGTAAATTTTGTAATTTTGTAATGAAATAATAGTAACCGCAATGTATAGATAAATGTAAGATAATAATGTAGAGTATCGCCAATATTATTCTTCAAATAATATGGTTGAAGTTTTGAGAAATTAATTATTCTTAGAAAGTTGCGACCCGGATCCGTGGTATTAAAACTAACATCTATATGAATAAATTTTGAGATAAAACGAATAATATACTTAAGATCATTGAAGCAGTAAAAGCAGAATTTACTAAAATAATTTTTCTTTAAAATCAAGCATAATATTTGAATAGCAATAAAGAGATGTTTTCGCTAACACATAGTGAGTGAATAAATTTATGCAAACCTTGTCAATTTCCTATATCATAATTGTTTTGTAATTTGTTGGTAAGGAGGTTTTACTAACAACGGCAGCTAGTTTGATTAACTGGTAAGGAATTGAACTAGTTCCCGACTTTTGTGTTGTCTTAACAAGGGAGACGGCACAACACTTTGCACACAAATGTGCATGGCAGAATTATGTAACACTGCAGAGATAACCCTTCCAGACTTTTGACTTCCAAACTTGACTATTCTACTGGTGTGCAGACCTACTGTGTCACTATAATGATACAGAGCATCATATCATCATTATTCCTGTATCTCCTAAGTGGAGCATAGGGCATCAATGAACTTCCGCCACCGGACTCTGTTCCGCGCCATCGTCTTGATCTCGGGCCAGGTCTTCCCTCCTTTCTCCATCCCTTCCACTATTACACTCCTCCTCCATGTGTTCCTTGGTCTGCCTCTTCTCCTGCTACCTTGTGGGTTCCATTCCAGGGCTTGTCTTGCTATTTTGTCTCTATCTCGTCGTAATGTATGCCCAATCCACTTCCATTTCCTACGACGCATCTCAATGTCAATGGGTCTTTGATGGGTTCTTCTCCACAGCTCTTCATTGGAGATAACTTGTGGCCACCATATCCTCAGGATATTCCTCAAACTTCTGTTCACGAATGTTTGGAGTCTGCTAATCAGTTGTTTGTTAGTCTTCCAAGTTTCACACCCATAGAGCAGTACCGACTTGACATTTGTATTGAAGATGCGTAGTTTGTTATTGGTGTTAAGTTCTCTTGATTTCCAGATTGGTCTCAGCATTGCAAATGCTCTTTTAGCCTTATTTATTCTATTTCCTATATCCTCTATGATTCCTCCCACCGTGGTGACCATACTTCCCAGGTAACAAAACTGTTTGACTTGTTTATTAAAAATAATAGTGCCTTATTGCGGTTATTATAACGCATCTCCTTGGTTTTCTTTCCATTAATCTTCAATCCCACCTCTGATGCTTCGGTTTTTAAATCGTTCAGCTTTGCTTCCATATCCTTAAAACTGTTGGGTAGCAAGCACAGGTCATCCGCGAAGTCCAAGTCCTCCAACCTATCTGTCAGTCCCCACTGAATTCCTCTTCGGCGATTCATTGCCTTCTTCATCATGAGATCCAGCACCATAAGAAATAATATTGGCGACAACAAACATACTTGCTTCACTCCTTTATACTTTATAATGATACAGAGCGAAGGTATAAATACTAAATAGAGCAGCCAGTGGACAACAAAATTAGTTTTAGATGAACAATTTTGGAGCGAGGTTCAGAGTGATTGTTATTGTGGCTTACTGAAATTATGTTGCTTAGTGCAAAACTATAATAAGATGGCATTTGTTGTTTGTTAGACAAATTTAACTTGATTTATTGTATAAGAGTTCCTTTGTTGATTTCTAAGTGTTGTTCCTTTCTAATTAAAGTTATAATTAGTGAGTTCAACAGGTCTCAGTTACACTGTGCAACACGACGAGTTGTGTGACGTAACAGTGCTAAAAAAATAATGAATCTTTTGTATAACAAAGCTAAAAACACATTTGCGTGTTGTTGTTTTTATTAATTTATTATAAGAGAATGTTTTGTTTATAAAAAGAGACTGACCTTAATAGAATGCAATGGATCACACAAGAAAATAAATAATCCCTCACTACCTTTAACACACAAACAATTTTGAAAGTCATCTGTTACGAGATATTTAGCATCACCTCATGTTATCAACTTAAAACATCTCTTGCCTGATATAGAAAATGTTGAATGTGTAAAATCAATACAAATGGGTGAAAAAACTAGTATCTTAGAAAAACCTTACATATATAACAATAAACAACCCCCACTCATACTAATTTTCCAACAAATACAGATACACACAATATTCTAGTCTGTATATGAATTAACAAAATATTTTTAAAATTACACACACACACACACACACACTTACAGCAAAAACAATTAAATCAAGACGTAAGAAAGAGCAAACACTGCTGAACAGCAGTTCCGTTATTGCCAGGCACTGACAAAAACAGGAAGACCAGTCGTCAGTAGTGCACTGCAGAATTTAAGAAATTCTTCAAAAAATTCTATTAAATTAATGTAATAATAAGTTCCGTGAAACAAGCATTGAAAATGTGTGAAACAATTATATATACTTTTATAACACTTTTTGCTACAGTCTATTTCTTGATGCATATATAATTTACTTTACATTTCTAAATTCTTTACCTCAAGATGGTTTATTCCTTTATTTGGTACATGTTTCGGGAAACATATTGTTCTCATAAATTTTGAATAAATTTTATATATATAAATATGCTCGTGTAAAGGATTTCATGGTGAATATCTGTTGGAGTGTGTTTTTGGGTACATCCGAGTATCTGATGTTTATATTGCTGACGTTTCGTTCCATCAACGCATCCGCGAACACGAATTGGCAGTAGCAAAACAAGAATACAACACATCTATAACCAAGTACGCCAAAGAAACAGCAGGACATATTTTCGATTTAAAAAACACAAAAATCTTGGGACAAACTAACTATAAGAAAATCAGAGAGTACAGAGAAGCCATTGCGATTTACCAGATGAGGGAGGGAGCAGTCAACGGCAGAAATGAATACACTAAATTAGCGATAACTTGGAAATTCCTAACTGACAGTTCACAAATTAACAAACAACATGTGGCCACAACACACTCACCCACACGCTGTAACCATCTATGGCAAAAATCACAAGGGAAGCAAGATATAAAACGCGTGCCATAGTTAAATCAACATCAGTACACCTTGAAAATGTTTCTGGATTACGGAACAAAACGTCGGCAATAAAACATTCTGTACACGGTTGTACTCAAAAACCTTTGTATCCTCAGTGGCCTTGTAGACTCATTTCTCAGTTGAGCCACTGATGATACCTCATTGTACTATGGGCAAAACATTTGATGTTAAAAGTAATAAAAAGCTTGTGTTAAACCATAAAAACAGTGCTGTTATTATTAATTTATAGGTTTTTTACCATGCTAAACCAATTCAACAATTATATAAAAGACGGTCTTTTCTGTATAAATGAATTCCTTGGGAAACTCTGAATTATCCAAAAAAATTGGATTATTAAAATTTGGATAATTTGTTTTAAATCCAATTCTGGATAAATTTATTAAAATTCAAATACATTTTTAAGTTATTAAAGTCATAGGTATAGGTAAATGTTACTAAAATAGATCAAATAATATATTACTGGTACAAATGTTAGGGGCCACCTAAACCTAAATTAAATGTCACTCAGAAAAATAAGGAGCATTTTTATTAAATACTTAAGCAAAATATTTCTATTTTCTCTTTATCTCAAGTTTCATGCTCTATTTCCAAAACACTGCTGCATAATCAAATATTTTTATTATGTGTTAGTGCTTACATTGTATTTGATTATATAATTATTACTATAAGGTACTTTACTTTAATTCTGTACATCACCTAAACTATCTACAAAGTTCTCCAAGTTGTTATCACAGTTTTGCTATTGATACCACTGCGTTACAACCAAAAGATTTATAATATTAGCTTCCTCTTGAACAGCTTCACAATTACATTAACTATCATTTTGTGACATCCCAAGTATAGAAAATATATTTCATAAATATACTTTCACAGTAAATTCCATGTATTTTACAAATAATCAAATAATCAAGCAATTTTTAAATTAAACAGGATTTCATCTGAATTTGCAAAACCACAAAAGACGGGTATGGGACGTGCAGTGTTACTGTGTCAATTCTGATACATAGTGCTCAAAGTAAGTAAAGGTTATGGAGGCTAAAAGTATTAACAACACCAGGTAGTTTTAAATGACAGGTCGGCTATAAATACACAGTCATAACAAAATTATGCATGTAAAATTTGAATAATTACTTAAAACTTGACCCAGAAGTTGAGAAGTCCAGATGAAATTGTAACATTACAGTAATGTTGGGTGTGATGCGTAGATAAATTGTGTACATGTGTGTGACCACAGATAATGTTTGCAACATTTTCAGAGAGTGATCAAAGGTTGTATTATAAAAAATGTATTAATTAATTTGTATTTCATCACTTATTTTCTAAATATTTCCGTTGGTATTATGTAGATCAGAGTGACTGTGACACATGACAATTAATTGTGAATAAACTTGTTTACTTTTTCAAAACTGAGTCAGTAAACTATGCTTTTCGTTGAATTTAAAAATGTTATCTAAAATATTTAAATTGCATTTTACATTAGACATGAATGTTTAGATTAATTGTTAGTTTAACTACAGATGTGTTTATGTCTTTGTTCAAGTCATTAATATACACAATTTCATTTGGTTTGATCAATGACATTTCATTGGGCGATTCAAAACACTAAGTTTTTACCTCGGTGACAAGAAAACAATCCTTCACTCCACTGGCCATTCTCTCCGCAGATTATTTCTGAGTATGAAGTAGCCCCAATATGAGTATACGATGGTTTGCATTCAACGTTTGCTCGTGTTCCAGGACGCATTGGCTTGTTACAATCAATATCACCATCTCCATTAATGCATGTTACATCTACACTTATTGAGTGCAGAGGTGAGCACATTTCTGAAAAAAGAAATGAATGTGCAAAGTTATTTTAACCTTTGAGAAGGAAAGTAAATTATTCCTGTTAGACTTAGCATGTTATGTAAAATAAACAAAACTCAATCGTACATAAGAATACCAATTTCTACTTGACCTCTCACAGACTAGATTGTTAGGATATCCATTGTCACAATACATCTGTCCATATAATAAAACTATTATAAACAAGGACCTTGCAGGTTTATATAAAGACCTGCAAGACCAATTCTTAAAAAGCTCTGTAAAACATTAGTAACATAATTTTTACTCCGATACGGTAAATCCAGTAGTTTGACTGTGTTAATAATGTTTTTGTTTTCCTATTTCCTTTTCAAATTGAGACTGTACGTGACTCCCTTAAGACACCAAAAAACAGTAACATTGGAGACCTTTGTGTTACATTGCATGAGGATAGTATATTATATATCAATTTGCTTCCCCATATTGTATGAAGTTTGTTGCTTTCCCATGCATTTATACATCTGAGGTATGTCCCTAGCACCTCTGCCATGTAGTTGTGCTGATTTATTTACAAATGCTGGCCACTTTTCCAGAACTATTCTCTCTAGTTGACACATTCCAATCGTGTCTGGGAATTCAATTTTGACTTAATTTTTATAATGTGTATAACAAGGAGTTATTTCAGTGTCCATACACAGGCATTCATAATCTTTACATGTCTTGGTGGGTCTATAAATTCTGTACATTTACTTATATCACCTCTTTTATGAAGTCTTTTATCGTTGTCCAAATACAGATCAGTGTGTATATGAATATTGCTTTGATCTCAATAAATGAAATACTAGAATTACATTATATGCAATATGACATCCAGGTCTTATGAAACTCTATAAATCGTAATTAATAACAAACAATATGTTGTAACAAATTTGTGAAACGTAGTTGGGAAAAGAAAAGAAACGGAACTGAAATGTGTTTTGGTTAAAACCCATTTTGTTTTTTCTAACACCTTTCCTAAATAAACACAACTTTATTTAAAATCAACTTGATCATAAGTAGCTCAACTACAGGTTTGTGACACACACACAAACACACATATGCAAGCGTGAGCGCACACACATATAGAAAGCAACAACTGCAATAGATGTTACATAGGCTCGATAAAAAACAATTGAAATAACATTATTTTAAACACCTAAATGCATTAAAAGAAACGTATTTACAAATCCAATTTAGCCATCCATGCAATAAATAAAAGACATGAATTCCGAGACTTCAGCAACATGACACTAATAAAACACATACCACACAAATAGGGAATATTAGGGAAAACTTAGAAATATATAAACATAAAATGTAAGACAAACTAATACCAGAACAAATACAAATCTACACCAAACATGATACAATTTTTAAAACCCTAACCATTGGTAATACTCACAAAACAAAACCATATACCATACCTATACACAATAACACCAATATAGATAACCAAAATGCAACAGGAGGGCATAGAGCACTCAACATGGACACAAGTATTCAACAAGTCAAAAAACTAAAGAGGCTGAGGATGGGCAAACTAGTTGATGTCCAAAACATGTATCAAATAGGGGTAAATGTACACTAAACATAAAATAGTATTAAATATTAAATTATATTCTTGGATTTCGTTGTCCATGACGTGTCCACTAATTTAACTAAATATAATTAAATCACTACCAACTCAGAACACAAAGATTTTTATGGGTATAAATTTAGAAGTTTTACCTTATAGCCTGAACCAGTTTTTGCTTTTAAAAAGCTTCTTCAGGGGCTGCCAAAACTTTATGTTCTAAGTCGGTAGTTATTTAATTATATTTATTTAAATTATACATTGTGCTGGTACTTCCAATTAAACAAATGTGCTCAGTGAAATTAGGACTTTATTATTTTAATAAAAAATGAATGCATGAACATACAGATTCTTAATCTCAGGGCAAGTAGCACAGATGTAATAAATGTATTACAAACACAATAATCTTTCTTAAAATTAAGACAAAATATTTAATATTTAAATATTCTAAATTATTTGGTTTCTACTTGTTGCGTCCAACTCAGGTACGAATTGAGGAGTGGTAACAAAGAATGCGTGAGTCAGGAAAAAAGTGTGGGAGAGGACAAATCGGTCATTAGAAATAAAACTTAGACTCCAACTCAAAATTAGTCACATGTTAAATGGGAAAGGCATCAGGCAGCCCGATATACCAATCAGGAAGCGAGTATGAGAACGGCTTCCTGTGGTGAACCACGAGACGAAACGTTAGGGCGTCATCTCGCCATTTTGGACGCTCGGTCGTCGAGATTCACCCCAACCGCACGGTTGTGCAAAAAGAGTACGCTACTAAATTAAGGTCGGCCGACGAAAATGTTGTTTTAATTAATATGATTTAACTCAGAATAACAGTACAACAAATAATAATGAACAATCCGTAACAGTGTCACAATTCAACAGTTTCTACCCGATTTTCGGAGTGTTAAACAGCACGGCTAGAAGTCGTAGGGATGGTGCAACATAGAGGAGAACAGCGAATGTCAAGTATCGACTGACTTTCAACTACTATCAATTTTCTTTTCTGAAACAATGCAACCTAAACCAATTAGAATGAGATCTCGAAATGGAGAGGGTTTAGAGAGGGTGAGAGAGAGTGAGCGCGCTAGATATATTGGTTTGTCTATAGAAAGAATATTCATAAAACTATTCACGTAAGATAATGTTTTAGAATTATTGGTAGATAAAAAATTGTAAGATTTAAATTTTGGGGTGACGCAACATCATGTCCAGCCACTTGTAAAGTAATCAAAATGAAATTTTAAAAACAGAAAGTAATTTTTCAATAAAAGAAACTAATAATTGATTTATCGATAACAATGCGTTATCTTATTTATTTCGCCTGTAACCATTTTCTGTGCTTTGTGCTAAAATCTCATCTAACGACTCTTGGAATTTTCTGATATAAAGGAAGTCAGGTAGCAAAATTTATCTAAGTTTTTAAGGGAAAGTGTGGACAAGGTTTAGATATTACCCTGAATTAATATATTGGCGGCCCTGAAGGTTTCTGTTGTTAGAAGGTAAGTTACGAGATAGAGATCGCAAGACAGGTAAGAATTCTATCAGATTAAATTTATAAACGTGTAATAACTTTACTATTATATATATATACATATATATATATATATATATATATATATATATAAATTGCAACAGTACAAATGTATACGGTACTCTGCATTGCACAAAATAATTAAAATATTTAATTAAAGTAAATAAATAACACATATTGGTAGAAAAAAATTCAGTTTCTATCTGAACTGTAAAAGGAACGACCAAATTTATTGTTGAGACAGGCTAATCACGCCACTCCGCTATGTCTGTGTGTACACGTGTATGTTACATGTGTGTGTGAAACATGTCAATTCCTTAAAAGCGTCACCCTTAATGAACGCTATTAATTATATGAATTTATTTATTTTGTAAAGATTGTGTGCATAATATCACAAAACCAAATACGCCAAAGTGTGTACAAAAATAAGACGCACATGTGTATAAACAATAGTGTGAAAAGAATAAAAAGTGTAATTATAGTAAAAATAAATATAAATACAATTTATGTTAATTAAGAAAGGAAAACGGTTTATACATAGTGAACACATAACAATTGCCGACAAGATGAATATCGGATAATGTGCAAAAGACTTTGCATATCGCGAAGACAAGCGAATTAATTGTGAAGATAATCGTGTTTAAAAAGGGACGCCAACGACAGACTCTGACATGCAGAATATTGTCGAAACATGATTTTAACGTCCTAGGGTATAAATACACGAGATGCGGTAACTTAATTCTCTTTCTCGTACAACTACCTTGGCAGCCGGAGGCTCTGCCGACGATAAGAACTTTTGTCTATCAACCACAGCAGCAGCCGGAGGTTCTTCACGACTACTCATCACTTTCGTGAGAGCACTTGCAACCTGAGGCCATGACAGGTGACGAGGGAGCAGCCAAGTACATGAAATGGAATCCAGCGTACGGGACGAGGCGACTGACGAAGGAGAGGTTCCGAAGGACGAGGATCAAGGGCTCCAGGCCTACACGACTATAAAGGAGCATCCAGGATCGAGGACCTAGGACCGAAGAGGACACGCTGCCGATTTACCAGACAATAAGGTGGAAAACAACCATGTATTTGTAAAACGTAAACTTGCATAACGACAATATAATTAATGATGTAAAAAGAGAGACAATCTAATTCAAAGATGAATTAACCCATTTTGCAAATGTAAATATTTATTTGTATAGTAATGAGAGTAATGTTTTAAAAATGTTTTAAACTATAATTTGGAATCAATAACTTAGTCATTGATATTTAAATTAATATAAAAGTAATTAGAAAATTTTTTTTAGGAAACAAAGCAATGCATATGCAGAATATTCAAAAGAAATTAGATAATTAGATAGAGATTATATAATCTAATAATTACTACACTAATGAGCAAACCGAGAGCAATATTAGATAACTATAAATGTTTATTATAGTATAAAGTTGTATATTATGTCTTTGTTTAATACGAGATTATAACTTTTATGTTAATAATGTGATGTGTGCTACGGCTTCACACATAAGCGAATAATAATTATGTTTTTAAATCGCAAACAAAAAAGAAATTTATGATTAATAAATGTTTAAATGATTTTAAACCATATTACATTGGGTTATTATTATTAAGATTACACCTGTCATAATTTTACAGCGAAAGTAATGTGTTAATTAAATAGCTCACAAGAAGTTGGGGGCTCAGCAACAAATAACGTTGTTGTAATATATATATATAGCGATAGAACACAGGGTCATGATAAGCAATGAACTATGTCTTATGCATGGATGACGAACATTGTCATGTTTTAGAATAGGTCGAAGTCTCAAAAATTTTATTCGTCATTTTTCTCTGTTGTGTCCGTTGTAATTATCCGATTTACATGAGACTTGAACAAAACATAAAATTTAATATTAGCTACAATTTCCCTATATTCTGTAATCTTTAAATAACTGTTAAATGTAAATTTTTGTTATATAAAATCTCTATTTAAAACTCACTCAGGCGTGAAGTAATAAAATCCCAGATATCTGTGCAGGCTATGCCAATTTCATGCAAAGTGTTGCATGAAGAAGTATTAGTGCCGTGTGCATAAATTATCATTAGAACGCAATAAAATCATTGAAAATTGTCTTTTGCCATGAGCAGATCAGGGAGTTCATCTTGAGCATTCGTCAACTAAACGTGCGGTCCGCGTTCAAGAAGTTTCTCTTGCGTGAACGCGTAAACAGTTGTAAAGGTGTACGAAACCTTGGAACTCTGTGTGAGTTATTCTACAGACCCAAGTAATTCAGTTTCAATAAATAATATTGTGATTTACAAGTATCCGTGGTAGTCAAGATATCCTTATAGGGAGATCGACTGACCGCGGTAGATCTGTGTGTCGCGAGGACACTTGAAGACGTGCCGGAAGGTGTACGCCTATACACCGCTTTTCATTAAACACCCACGTTACACCTTGAGATACGTAAATCAACTATAACAATATTAAAATATTTTAAAAACCATTAACAGTCATAATCAGTGTTATCGCAGCGAGGCAGTGTTGCAGTACGTTGAGCAAGTTCAACGTGTTTATCACCAGGACACCATCCCAGCAGAATCCAGGAAGGAAGGACACGTGAGATATACGCATCGCCATTAGCCATCTCGCCGCATCAAATTGGAACATCTTCACTCAAGTAACAAATTCAGATCTTAACTTTATACAAACTGTTTCAAACAATATTTCAAAATTCATAACATTTGTGTACGCTTAAAAATATATCGTATGAAATATGATTCAATTGGTGTGCAATAAATAATTATAATACCTCCTATATAGACTTGTTGATTTATAAAACACACACCATATTCCTATGCGCAAGAATTAATTCAATTGTGTTGTCGCAATATATATATTGCGACAATACAAGCAAAGGCTGTAATGCGCATACATGAAATAAAATAAATATTTAAATTAATTTTAGTAATATGTAATAGACGAGCAGGTGTGAAATTGGAAGCTGGCTTATAAATAGGAAACATCACGCGATTACCGCTGTATGCGTGTACACAAGTAAATAGAGTGTGTGCGTGAAGCCTGTTCGAGCCTGTAAGTCTGCAACCTCACCCCAAATAAATACTAAATTAAGATTGTATTTAATTTTAAGCAAACCATAAATATTAGAAAGAGTGTAATAACTTCTAAAAATGCGTAAAAATCAGACACATGTGCAGTGCGAATTCTACGTAATTCTGACAATCAGTGCGAATTCTGTGCGATTTTTAAAGCATAGTAATTACACTAATGATGCAATCATTATGATAATTAATATCATGTGTGCAATTAAATTAGACAATATTAGATCACCGAACGAACATCAACTCTAGACAGATTGCAAGAGAACATCTAGCAGAAGAACGATACGCAGAGCAATAGAGACTGTTTCTATCACAACAGCATCCGATCCAGAGCAACACATCATTACAATCTACAGCAGCTGATGGACCATGAGGGACGAGAGACGGGAAGACAACCAGTGAAACCAAAGAAGGCAAGAGGACATCCAGTAGGAGAGGACGGTCAGATCACTGGAGGACATGGGACAATCTGCAGAATTTGAGGTGACGAAAAACCAATTCATAATTATCACAAAATAAAGACATTGAAAGACATTAATAAAGACAATTTAAAATTAAATAATAACTATGTAGATCGAGATAAGAGAATATAATTCAATTGTAATCAGAATTTCTTTTTATGATTTTATTTTCTTTAATGAATGTACAGCTAATGTAAAGATAATTTAAAATCCTTGCTTGGAATATTAATCATTGATTTAATAAGTTAAAATTTTTTTTATTGAAAGCACATGATATAAAGTAATTGAAAAAAAAATCAATTAGTATTGTTAAAATGATTATAAAGCCGTAAAAGGTATGTAAAGTAAAGAATACGAAGGTAAAGAGTACCAAAACTATAAAGCACACATTCAGACTGAGTAGTCGAGAATTTATATTATGAATAAAAATGTTTTATATAGAATTGATAATATAAGACATAAGAGATAAAATATATTTTGATGATGAACGTATAGCAATCAAAGAAACATTGAAAGGTAGATAATGAATTTCTTATGGCGAAGTAAATATTACTATTATATTATTATTATTTTTATGTTTGTTTGATGTAATAAATGAAAACATATTACGATTCATAAAAGGATTACTATTATTATAAATACACCTGAACTCCAATTATACATACACGGTATCAGTAATCTTCTATATATATAAAAGAGAAATACCACTGACTCACTGACTGACTCACTGATTCATCACGAAATCTCCGAAACTATAACACCTAGACACTTGAAATTTGGCATGTAGGTTCCTTATATGATGTAGGTATCCGCTAAGAAGGGATTTTTGGAAATTCGACCTTTAAAGGGGGAAAAAGTGGGGGAAAGTTTGCCTGACTGACTGACATAGAATCAACGTAGAGCAAAAACTACTGAATGGATATCAATGAAACTTTGAACATAGCTTCATCATAGGTCTTAGGTGCTAACTAAGAAACGGTTTTAAAAACTTTCACTCATAAGGGGCAACCCCCCCCATTGTATGTATGTATCTATGTATGTATGTTCCACATCTCCTCCTAAACCACTGGACCGATTTCAACCAAACGTGGCACAAATATTTTACGCGACGGGAGAACCAACATAGGAGAGGTGCTTTTTTCCATGGGGTCCTTTGGGGAGTTCTTTGGGGTCTTCTACATCTCCTCCTAAATCACTGGACCGATTTCAACCAACTTTGGCACAAATATTTTACGCAACGGGAGAACCAACATAGGATAGATGTTTTCTTCGATGGGGTCCTTTGGGGTTTTCCACATCTCCTCCTAAACCACTGGACCGATTTCAACCAAACTTGGCACAAATATTTTACGCAACGGGAGAACCAACATAGGATAGGTGTTTTTTCGATACGATCGTTCGGGGGGTCCTTTCGGGTCTTCCACATCTCCTCCTAAACCACTGGACCGATTTCAACCAAACTTGGCACAAATATTTTACGCAACGGGAGAACCAACATAGGACAAGTGTTTTTTCGATACGATCATTTGGGGGGTCTTTTGGGTATTAAAAACTATTAGATCTGGTTACTATGGCAACCCAATAGAATAGATTCTGTTACCATAGCATCGGTGGAAGTCTCCCGCGTAGGAAATAGCGCGGGAGTCGTCCGCTGGGCCTTCCCCGGAGTTCATCCACGGAACCCGGGGAGTCTTAGGTCGGATCCCGCGAAAGACGGCGGGGCCAGAGTCCACGGTTCTTATAAATAAAGATATAGGTTACGATATCAAAGGTGGTGTATGCATCTTAAGAAACGTCTTAATAGTGTGTGAATTCAGAGTTGTTTCAGTTTGAATTTAAAAGTGGATAAGTTAAAATCGAAGTAAGTTATAAGCGAGTATAAAAAACAAAGTTTTGATAGCGAATGTATTCAGATCATAGTGTTCAGACAATATAAATGCACTTGCTTCAGTTTGAATTTAAAAATTGATAAGCTGAAATCTATAGAGGTACCGGTATTGTATTGTTAGAATAAGTTTTGGAGACACTAATTTAACAAATGCCTTATTTCAACATTAACACAATGAATTATAAAACGACAGTTAAATACGCAGCGCGTGCAAGTACTGTAGACATTTTATTAAAAACTAATTTAGCTGTTCGCCCTCTCCCAGAGTTAGAAATCGAGCAGGAGCATCACGCGCAACAGAATTCTTCTCCAGATATAAGAATACAGTTTATGACATGTTCTTAAACAGGTGCGCTACAGAGTATTCCTAAAGTGACAATGCGAACGTAACAATATAAGGAAGATTATACAATATACAAGTAAAATAACGTTAGAACAAGAATAGGTGCCTATGAGCCTATCAATAAATTATGAACCCGAGCAACGCTGGGTAAATCGGCTAGATATAGTAGATATCTATATAAGCCAAATACCACTGACTGACACAGTGATCACGAAATCTCTGAAACCGCTGAATGGATATCAATGAAACTTTGAACATAGCTTCATCATAGGTCTCTGGTGCTCACTAAGAAACGGTTTTAAAAACATTCACTCCTAAGGGGCAAAAACCAAATACTGAAATTTATCGCGGGAATTGCATACTTTGTAAATGAAGTGGTTGACATCTCAGTTTACTGGAAACCCCGAATACATTTAGTCCTGAGTTTTTAATCATTCTTTTAAATTGGAAAAACTTCGTTGTTTGCAGGTTCTTATAGTCGATAAAATTTCGAAGTTCAATTAATTAATAAATGTCCTTTTTTTCTCGGAAACGGCTCTAACGATTTTCTCGAAATAAATAATAAACAGCTGTTGTTATGAATGTAAATAAGCAAACTAAGAGTTGAGAATTTGTACAATCTATCTAATCCTGTACTATTAAGCGATCAATAATTGTACAATTACGTACAACGTGAAACTCCGTAGCGAAGCACGGGTATTTTGCTAGTGTTATATAATTTGTTACATTTTGTCGCCCGTTAACTTGAGGCTCGACACGCTTACATTTAACAATATGAATCCTTGTAATATATATATATATATATATATATATATTGTAACGAGTTTGGGGGTGTACTTCCTTTATTCTTAAAGCCCCTCGTTGGGTTCGTCAATATGTAACGAGTAAATGTGTGTGTACCTGTTAAAATGTATCACAATTGTTTATTTTGTGTATTTGTGTGAATGTAGTGTGTTTGCCTCACACTGGTCGTTACATAAATCGACGTCACTACTGGAGTCCGTAGCGTTGTCAATGTTACCAGTACAACCTACCTGTTAATTCATAGGGATTGTTATTCCCGGGTGGCGCCAAATTGTTTCTGTTAAAACAATTAAAATATTTAATTTCTAAAATAATACGTGGTATTAGCATGGACAGCTGTGGCGTTCGAATTATTCCCGCTGCTACACAGGTTGTCGATTCGTCCACTCGTGATGAGCGCTAGTTGGCTGTTACTTAAAACTTCGCTAACACACATATATACTACAAAATCCTATGAAATAAGGAGATAGTAATGTTTTGTACTGTGTTCTTTAATACAAATTTGGTCATCAATAAATATGACAAATGAATTATAAATAATTTTATAATGTTATGCTCCGGCTTAGAGCTTGAAACACAAAATATCTCAGAGTTGGCAAAATTGATTCAAACATAATCGTTGCCGAACATGGCTTCAGTCACTTTTAATAAATTACTATGTTTAAAATCTGGAGTTCTTTTGATCATGAAAATAGACATAAACGTTGGTTACATTAAAAAAGTACACTACCATACCTTATACGTACTTAGATATTATAATGTGTTTATACAATTTGTTCGGTAGTGTCGTATTTCTGTTACAAAAATTGTGCTCTCAAATAAGGTTATAGTTAGTTTAATATAATGTTTTTTACGTAAGTAAATTGTGCAATTACCTTTGAAAGAAAATATTACTTTTTAAATAGTGAGAAATTTTATCGTTTGAAAAATAATTTAAGTAATTTAGGGTTTTGGGAATAAGGAATTTATTCGGTACTTATCAGTTCATCTCACGTTGAAATGTCGTCATCAGGATAGTCGTATATTCTTCGAATTTGGGCTGGTTTCAAACTTCTAACATCTTCTTCATCTGGTCTTGGGTTTTTCATTAATTATTTTAGTTAATTTAGTTCCTGGACATCATGAATTCTTCGTAGACTGACATCTGTTCGTCTTTGGTTATCTTGATTCACTGATTCGACTTTTTATAACTGTTAAAATTAAAATTTTAATCGTTCCAATTTTGCGTGCCGCTTACCCACGCGTCGTTTTTCAGAGTCTATATAATTTAACGGAAAATAAGCCCTCAAACGTCTCGTTGTCATAGTAACCATAATTCGATGATTGGTTAATTACTCCTTTAAGACATTGTTAAAATATTTGAATTTTTTCAAATTTATTAAGTATTTTCCTAATGGTTTTATTCCTTTATAATTCCTTTGGGATAATAAATGACATCACTATTATTTTTCTTTCCTTTCAAAGTTTACAATGATACCTCATAAGGTCATATTCTGTTATACATTAACTATGGTCTAATGATTTGACATTTAATAAATAACATATCTTTCTTATATTAAACTATTACCATAACATTTCTGTTTTAAAATAACTGATATATAATTACTGTCCATTCACTGGTCTTAGATTAGTAAGATTTCTTGTGAAATTGATACAATTTACATTTGAATGTATTTGGCAGTTAAATGTGTTCATAGTCAAAATCAGCCATGATTGTTTTTTAGTGTATTTCTTGTTAAATTACATTCTGAATTCAGCCTGATGGGCTTCACTTATTTGTTTGTGTTTTAACTACTATTCAACATACATTTTCATTACTCTTCATTTAAAATATCATAATTAGGTTTATGGACTGTAGGTTCCTTTCAGCCATATTCCTCTTTTAACATTGAACCAACTATTCTTTACAAGTCATGAGTTATTATTAGTACTAACATTGATTTCTTTCTTGTGTTACAAACTAAAGTGATGAACATTGTCACTTTTCATAAAATTATGAAGGTTAATTCCCCTTTCAACATGGGGTGTTGTATTCTTTGCAATCTTAATTTTAATAACAAAACTTTAAATCTATTCTACTATACCATGTTAACACAAGTTGTTTGTCTGGGCTTTCTCCCTGAATAATATCACAAGCTTCCCTTATATTAATTGGGACTACTATTTCTAATTACTTCTAGATATTTTATTGTTAATAATATCACTCCAATCATTGGTTGTTTATCAATGTTTCACAGAGTGTCTGCTTACTTATCATTCTATTTTTAATGTTTCACATACACTTTCACTATTTTTAGGGTACATACACTTCACTAAAGCACTTCACTTTGGTTCACTGTTTTGTATTTAGTGTTATTTAATGGGTAATCCCTATACTTTCTCCTACCATTTCTCACTATTTTGTTTGAGTATGATATTTACTATTAACAATATTAGGTTAGTTGTGTTTTGTTAAATCTAACCTTTCTGACTGGTTAGTGTACTTTTTCTATATCATTATATTTTACAATTGTATTGTCTTTAAAATGGGCACATAGGTTAAGTTAATGATAATAATAATCTTGGTTTCATTAATACATAATTATTCGAGGTTTATTGACCGTATTCTATCCTTAAGTATACTATCTTTCCCTTTTATATGTGTGTTAGTTTCCCCTTGGGTTCAACCTGTCTCCTCTTCATTCTTCCTCTTCTTCATCTTCTTCATCTTCAATAGTCTTCATGTTGGTTCGGTTCTCCTCTTCTTCATCTTCTGGTTTAAATTCCGTTTAATTGTTGATTTGTCTACCATATTTTTCTTAAGTATGTTACGTGGTTCCCTTCTTTATGTTTGTGTTGTTGGCTCAATCACTTGGGTTGGGTAATATTGTTGTACGTCGTGTCAAAGTATTTACATTTTAATCATTTTTTAAACATTTTATTTTATATGAAGTACTTTTATATCAAGAATTATCTTTTTTATCACTGGTACGGGATTTGGCTTAATTCTATCGTTACATAATGCCTCTCCTCTAAAATTGATCATTTCAATAAAACACTAGCATAGTTTTTATGAAATTATCAGTTATAGATAAATTTCTTCCTTCTATTCCTTGTTTGTTTCTCCATTCTCCATTCTTTATTTCTCTTCTTACTTAATTCATTCCATTTCATTTGGATCTGTTTTTATTTATTTCCATTGGTGCATTTTCCCTCATACACAAATTTTTCCCTAACTATTATATAGTAGTTGGTTTCTCCCATTACTACTCATTTTTCTGATACTAGAGGCGCATCTTCTCTACTCAGTTCATTTGGATTTCTGGACTTTTCAACAGTCAATCTTAAATCTTTGTCAACTTGTGACAATAATAAAATAATATAATATAATATACTTTGGGATTGTCCACCTTGTGGTTCGTTTTTAGATCACTTTGTCATTACTACTCATTCTTCCTTCCGCTATACCTTGACTATACACTATCGTCTACTTATGCACTTGATTATCTTTATCTTTATTCATATGTTAATTTCATCATATCTCACTTTTCATTATTTTATTTTCAATGCTCGTTGTGATCAATTTAATTGTCTTAGACATTTTTTTTCTTAGTCATTTAGCAGGATTCTGCTTTAGCCATACCTGTATATTGGTTTTAAACATAATCTCCCTCTCTCCTTGTACCAGGTATAATTTAAAAATAAATATTTTCTTATCAGTATAATTTCAAGTATTTATCTCAGTAATTTGAGCTTGATTTTATTTTTTGGTTCCTTTTATTTTGTATTCAACATCATTTTTGATAATTCTTTGGTAAGTTAATTGTCTTACCTTAAAGGAATGTTTGTAGCGTATTCCTTTTTAGCTTTTTTTTGTTTTAATTATAATTGTAAGTTTGTGCTTCTTACATTTTTATTATATAGGAATGTGTGTAACTTATTCCTTATTATCTCACTTTTTACTTCGTATATCAATTTTTTGTTAGACTGCAAATTAATTTAAATTGAAAGGAATTTGTGTAACTGTTTCCTTTGTTTTTTTTTTCATTATTATAAAACTTTTTTATTGTTCCGCATGTATCATCTAAATAAGTTAGTAAGCTGCTCTTACAATCTCTTTTGGAATTTTGAAATATGTTTCATTTCACAATGGTTTTATTCTTCTTCGTAAAACTTTTTTATTGAAGTCTGGTTATAAACTCCCTTGATTTTCCTTGTATTGATATTACTGATCTGGTAAGTATTATTACCATTATCTGTTGTGATGATATACGGTTTATTATGATATAGGCCTACATATTACTATACAGAGGACCTAGTTATTTATTTTTGTTAATTTGAATTCTCCTTTTCTTTCCTTTATTATTTCCTTCTCTTGTTCGACTCTTTGTTATTATGCACCTCTACTCCTTCAAGTGCTTGGTAGACACACTTATTCTGGATGATATTTTATTCATGTCATCACCACCTTACCACATGTTGGGGCCATACCCTCTCTCCAAAGCTTAAATCATCTTCTACATTACTTTCGTTTCTGTGGTTATCAGGTGGTTCTTGGCTGGGTTCTGCCCTTATGCTGTTTACTTCAGCTGTCCGGGGTCCTTCGTCATTACTTGTCGTATCATGCAGTATTGAAAAACCCGGATTCTCATGGACTGTTACCCAATTTCCGCTATTATTTTGGTTGGTGTTGGGTTCCTGTCGGTGGTTATCTTCACTGCGAGGTGGTTCATCGTTCCTACCCTCTGCTGGTGGATTATTATTGTTATTTGATATGTGGTAACAGCAGTTAGGATGCCAGTTCGGGCTATAACTTCTTTGGTTATTCTGCCTTTGTCCACGGATGAAGTTTACCCGACGTCTGTCGTCGTTTCTATTCGGATTACCCCCGGGTCCCCGGTTGTACTGGTAATTGGGATGATACCGGTTGCCGTAGTAATTATGGTCATTGGGGTGACCGTTGGTACGTTGTTCAGGTCCCACTCCTCGGTAATTCTAATTTGGTCGGTTGTTATTATTTGGGCTGTTTCTATTATTGTATTGATTTCCTGAGTGATGGTTCTGTTGACCTCTGTTACCAGGCTGATTATTCGGAGGGTGATGCTGATTATTTCCATTGAATGTTTGTTCTGTATTATTATCAATGTTATTTCGGCCCCAGTTATTCCGATTATTGCTTTGTGGATGATTGTATGGTCCCTGGAAATTAGTTGTATTGTTATGTTCATTCCACTTATTGTATCTTTGGTTTGTGATCCTGTTTTTTCGATACTGGTTATCATTATCCATGTCCTCCAATAGAGACTAACCATTCCTTGAATTGTTTTAATTTGCCCTTGTCTTCTGGCCTCCTGGATGGCTTCTTCGTAATGATAACCCAGTTGTATTACCAACGACTCCTCGGGTATCCTGGGTTCCAAATTTCTGGCTAAGCATACTTTTCCCAGAAAGTAAGAGGTTAACGTGTGTCCTCCTTGGGTCTCGTACCTTCCGTTACTGATGTCATTGCGGACCACATTCTGTGTTGATTCGGACCAATACTTCTCTCTGAACTGTTTCTTGAACTCTCGGGTATCATTGATCTCAGGTCTTGTGGCCGTCCACCAATTGTCATGGGTGTCACGGAACATTTCGTCGATCATACTTCTCACACTGGACCATCTGGTTTCTCTGTTTTTCTCTATCAGTTCTTCTACTCGTTTGAGGAATTCTATCGGGTTTCTCCGGTAGCTACGAAAATTAATCATTTCTCGATTTTCACTGGTTATGAACTGTGTGTGATTATATGGTTTTTCTCTTAATGCATCTAATTCTTCCTGCATCTGTTTCTCTCGTGTGCTGATCCCCTGGATTTTTTCTCTGTTTTCTCGGGTCAGTCCGTCTATTTTATTTATGACGGTGTATACTTTCTCCACCCGATTGTTCACATCCTTTTGCATCTCTTGGTGCCTCTCCTCCAATTCCTTGATCACCTCCTGTTTCTTCTTCTGGCATCCTTCGGTAAGGACTTGGTAGAATTCGGTCGCTCTCAATTTATTTTCCTCCTCGACATCGATGATTTTATAATTCATTTCTTCTCGTACTTGTAACAAGGCTTCATTAGTCTCCGCTACCGATTGCCTGGTCTCCTCTCGACATTCGACCAATTGTTGCTTCCATTCCTCCTTGGTTTTCTCAATTGCTTCCTCTATCTTCCGTTGGAGTATATCATGATTATTCTCCATCTTTTTATGTACTAATTCTAGATCCTTCTTGATCTGTTTCTTCAGCTCCTCGCTCTTCTTTTCTAACGCCTCCTGACTTCTCTTCATGTCTTCATGATTGTTCTCTATTTTGTTATTCAGAAACTCTACGCTCTCTTTCATTTGCTTTCTCAATTCTTCACTGTTTTGGTCCAATTTTTCCAATATTCTATTCAAATTTTCCTTGTCCTGTCTTCTATCTTCCTTGTCTTGTCTTCTATCTTCCTTGTCTGATTCTAATTTTTTATTTAAATCTTCATGGCTCCTGCTCATTTGTCCAAATTGTTCCATCATGAACTTCATCATTCTATCTAGTTTTGTTTCTTCTGTTGGTTTGACTGGTTGGTCGTTTACCATGACTTCTGCTTCTATTTCTGGTTCAGGTTCAGGTTCAGGTGGGCTTGGATATTCCATTTGGTGCTCCTGTGGGTTCTCTTCCAGCAATTCTCCAGTCGTTTCTTCAATTTCTACTTCCTCAACTTCCTCCATTTCTTCTGGGTTTCCTTCTTGGTTTGGTGCTTCCTTCCCTTTGCGCCTCGTAACCATACCGTGTCTATTCATGACCGCCGCTAGTTATTCTTCCTAGCCGCACGTTGCTGGTCGCCAATATGTAACGAGTTTGGTGGTGTATTTCCTTTATTCTTAAAGCCCCTCGTTGGGTTCGTCAATATGTAACGAGTAAATGTGTGTGTACCTGTTAAAATGTATCACAATTGTTTATTTTGTGTATTTGTGTGAATGTAGTGTGTTTGCCTCACACTGGTCGTTACATAAATCGACGTCACTACTGGAGTCCGTAGCGTTGTCAATTTTACCAGTACAACCTACCTGTTAATTCATAGGGATTGTTATTCCCGGGTGGCGCCAAATTGTTTCTGTTAAAACAATTAAAATATTTAATTTCTAAAATAATACGTGGTATTAGCATGGACAGCTGTGGCGTTCGAATTATTCCCGCTGCTACACAGGTTGTCGATTCGTCCACTCGTGATGAGCGCTAGTTGGCTGTTACTTAAAACTTCGCTAACACACATATATACTACAAAATCCTATGAAATAAGGAGATAGTAATGTTTTGTACTGTGTTCTTTAATACAAATTTGGTCATCAATAAATATGACAAATGAATTATAAATAATTTTATAATGTTATGCTCCGGCTTAGAGCTTGAAACACAAAATATCTCAGAGTTGGCAAAATTGATTCAAACATAATCGTTGCCGAACATGGCTTCAGTCACTTTTAATAAATTACTATGTTTAAAATCTGGAGTTCTTTTGATCATGAAAATAGACATAAACGTTGGTTACATTAAAAAAGTACACTACCATACCTTATACGTACTTAGATATTATAATGTGTTTATACAATTTGTTCGGTAGTGTCGTATTTCTGTTACAAAAATTGTGCTCTCAAATAAGGTTATAGTTAGTTTAATATAATGTTTTTTACGTAAGTAAATTGTGCAATTACCTTTGAAAGAAAATATTACTTTTTAAATAGTGAGAAATTTTATCGTTTGAAAAATAATTTAAGTAATTTAGGGTTTGGGAATAAGTAATTTATTCGGTACTTATCAGTTCATCTCACGTTGAAATGTCGTCATCAGGATAGTCGTATATTCTTCGAATTTGGGCTGGTTTCAAACTTCTAACATCTTCTTCATCTGGTCTTGGGTTTTTCATTAATTATTTTAGTTAATTTAGTTCCTGGACATCATGAATTCTTCGTAGACTGACATCTGTTCGTCTTTGGTTATCTTGATTCACTGATTCGACTTTTTATAACTGTTAAAATTAAAATTTTAATCGTTCCAATTTTGCGTGCCGCTTACCCACGCGTCGTTTTTCAGAGTCTATATAATTTAACGGAAAATAAGCCCTCAAACGTCTCGTTGTCATAGTAACCATAATTCGATGATTGGTTAATTACTCCTTTAAGACATTGTTAAAATATTTGAATTTTTTTCAAATTTATTAAGTATTTTCCTAATGGTTTTATTCCTTTATAATTCCTTTGGGATAATAAATGACATCACTATTATTTTTCTTTCCTTTCAAAGTTTACAATGATACCTCATAAGGTCATATTCTGTTATACATTAACTATGGTCTAATGATTTGACATTTAATAAATAACATATCTTTCTTATATTAAACTATTACCATAACATTTCTGTTTTAAAATAACTGATATATAATTACTGTCCATTCACTGGTCTTAGATTAGTAAGATTTCTTGTGAAATTGATACAATTTACATTTGAATGTCTTTGGCAGTTAAATGTGTTCATAGTCAAAATCAGCCATGATTGTTTTTTAGTGTATTTCTTGTTAAATTACATTCTGAATTCAGCCTGATGGGCTTCACTTATTTGTTTGTGTTTTAACTACTATTCAACATACATTTTCATTACTCTTCATTTAAGATATCATAATTAGGTTTATGGACTGTAGGTTCCTTTCAGCCATATTCCTCTTTTAACATTGAACCAACTATTCTTTACAAGTCATGAGTTATTATTAGTACTAACATTGATTTCTTTCTTGTGTTACAAACTAAAGTGATGAACATTGTCACTTTTCATAAAATTATGAAGGTTAATTCCCCTTTCAACATGGGGTGTTGTATTCTTTGCAATCTTAATTTTAATAACAAAACTTTAAATCTATTCTACTATACCATGTTAACACAAGTTGTTTGTCTGGGCTTTCTCCCTGAATAATATCACAAGCTTCCCTTATATTAATTTGGACTACTATTTCTAATTACTTCTAGATATATTATTGTTAATAATATCACTCCAATCATTGGTTGTTTATCAATGTTTCACAGAGTGTCTGCTTACTTATCATTCTATTTTTAATGTTTCGCATACACTTTCACTATTTTTAGGGTACTTACACTTCACTAAAGCACTTCACTTTGGTTCACTGTTTTGTATTTAGTGTTATTTAATGGGTAATCCCTATACTTTCTCCTACCATTTCTCACTATTTTGTTTGAGTATGATATTTACTATTAACAATATTAGGTTAGTTGTGTTTTGTTAAATCTAACCTTTCTGACTGGTTAGTGTACTTTTTCTATATCATTATATTTTACAATTGTATTGTCTTTAAAATGGGCACATAGGTTAAGTTAATGATAATAATAATCTTGGTTTCATTAATACATAATTATTCGAGGTTTATTGACCGTATTCTATCCTTAAGTATACTATCTTTCCCTTTTATATGTGTGTTAGTTTCCCCTTGGGTTCAACCTGTCTCCTCTTCATTCTTCCTCTTCTTCAACTTCTTCATCTTCAATAGTCTTCATGTTGGTTCGGTTCTCCTCTTCTTCATCTTCTGGTTTAAATTCCGTTTAATTGTTGATTTGTCTACCATATTTTTCTTAAGTATGTTACGTGGTTCCCTTCTTTATGTTTGTGTTGTTGGCTCAATCACTTGGGTTGGGTAATATTGTTGTACGTCGTGTCAAAGTATTTACATTTTAATCATTTTTTAAACATTTTATTTTATATGAAGTACTTTTATATCAAGAATTATTTTTTTATCACTGGTACGGGATTTGGCTTAATTGTATCGTTACATAATGCCTCTCCTCTAAAATTGATCATTTCAATAAAACACTAGCATAGTTTTTATGAAATTATCAGTTATAGATACATTTTTTCCTTCTCTTCCTTGTTTGTTTCTCCATTCTCCATTCTTTATTTCTCTTCTTAATTAATTAATTCCATTTCATTTGGATCTGTTTTTATTTATTTCCATTGGTGCATTTTTCCTCATACACAAATTTTTCCCTAACTTTTATATAGTAGTTGGTTTCTCCCATTACTACTCATTTTTCTGAGACTAGAGGCACATCTTCTCTACTCAGTTCATTTGGATTGCTGGACTTTTCAACAGTCAATCTTAAATCTTTGTCAACTTGTGACAATAATAAAATAATATAATATAATATACTTTGGGATTGTCCACCTTGTGGTTCGTTTTTAGATCACTTTGTCATTACTACTCATTCTTCCTGCCGCTATACCTTGACTATACACTATCGTCTACTTATGCACTTGATTATTTTTATCTTTATTCATATGTTAATTTCATCATATCTCACTTTTCATTATTTTATTTTCAATGCTCGTTGTGATCAATTTAATTGTCTTAGACATTTTTTTTTCTTAGTCATTTAGCAGGATTCTGCTTTAGCCATATCTGTATATTGGTTTTATACATAATCTCCCTCTCTCCTTGTACCAGGTATAATTTAAAAAAAAATATTTTCTTATCAGTATAATTTCAAGTATTTATCTCAGTAATTTGAGCTTGATTTTATTTTTTGGTTCCTTTTATTTTGTATTCAACATCATTTTTGATAATTCTTTGGTAAGTTAATTGTCTTACCTTAAAGGAATATTTGTAGCGTATTCCTTTTTAGCTATTTTTTGTTTTAATTATAATTGTAAGTTTGTGCTTCTTACATTTTTATTATATAGGAATGTGTGTAACTTATTCCTTATTATCTCACTTTTTACTTCATATATCAATTTTTTGTTAGACTGCAAATTAATTTAAATTGAAAGGAATTTGTGTAACTGTTTCCTTTGTTTTTTTTTTCATTATTATAAAACTTTTTTATTGTTCCGCATGTATCATCTAAATAAGTTAGTAAGCTGCTCTTACAATCTCTTTTGGAAATTTGAAATATGTTTCATTTCACAATGGTTTTATTCTTCTTCGTAAAACTTTTTTATTGAAGTCTGGTTATAAACTCCCTTGATTTTCCTTGTATTGATATTACTGATCTGGTAAGTATTATTACCATTATCTGTTGTGATGATATACGGTCTATTATGATATACTTATTACTATACACAGGACCTAGTTATTTATTTTTGTTAAGTTGACTTCTCCTTTTCTTTCCTTTATTATTTCCTTCTCTTGTTCGACTCTTTGTTATTATGCACCTCTACTCCTTCAAGTGCTTGGTAGACACACTTATTCTGGATGATATTTTATTCATGTCATCACCACCTTACCACATGTTGGGGCCATACCCTCTCTCCAAAGCTTAAATCATCTTCTACATTACTTTCGTTTCTGTGGTTATCAGGTGGTTCTTGGCTGGGTTCTGCCCTTATGCTGTTTACTTCAGCTGTCCGGGGTCCTTCGTCATTACTTGTCGTATCATGCAGTATTGAAAAACCCGGATTCTCATGGACTGTTACCCAATTTCCGCTATTATTTTGGTTGGTGTTGGGTTCCTGTCGGTGGTTATCTTCACTGCGAGGTGGTTCATCGTTCCTACCCTCTGCTGGTGGATTATTATTGTTATTTGATATGTGGTAACAGCAGTTAGGATGCCAGTTCGGGCTATAACTTCTTTGGTTATTCTGCCTTTGTCCACGGATGAAGTTTACCCGACGTCTGTCGTCGTTTCTATTCGGATTACCCCCGGGTCCCCGGTTGTACTGGTAATTGGGATGATACCGGTTGCCGTAGTAATTATGGTCATTGGGGTGACCGTTGGTACGTTGTTCAGGTCCCACTCCTCGGTAATTCTAATTTGGTCGGTTGTTATTATTTGGGCTGTTTCTATTATTGTATTGATTTCCTGAGTGATGGTTCTGTTGACCTCTGTTACCAGGCTGATTATTCGGAGGGTGATGCTGATTATTTCCATTGAATGTTTGTTCTGTATTATTATCAATGTTATTTCGGCCCCAGTTATTCCGATTATTGCTTTGTGGATGATTGTATGGTCCCTGGAAATTAGTTGTATTGTTATGTTCATTCCACTTATTGTATCTTTGGTTTGTGATCCTGTTTTTTCGATACTGGTTATCATTCTCCATGTCCTCCAATAGAGACTAACCATTCCTTGAATTGTTTTAATTTGCCCTTGTCTTCTGGCCTTCTGGATGGCTTCTTCGTAATGATAACCCAGTTGTATTACCAACGACTCCTCGGGTATCCTGGGTTCCAAATTTCTTGCTAAGCATACTTTTCCCAGAAAGTAAGAGGTTAACGTGTGTCCTCCTTGGGTCTCGTACCTTCCGTTACTGATGTCATTGCGGACCACATTCTGTGTTGATTCGGACCAATACTTCTCTCTGAACTGTTTCTTGAACTCTTGGGTATCATTGATCTCAGGTCTTGTGGCCGTCCACCAATTGTCATGGGTGTCACTGAACATTTCGTCGATCATACTTCTCACACTGGACCATCTGATTTCTCTGTTTTTCTCTATCAGTTCTTCTACTCGTTTGAGGAATTCTATCGGGTTTCTCCGGTAGCTACGAAAATTAATCATTTCTCGATTTTCACTGGTTATGAACTGTGTGTGATTATATGGTTTTTCTCTTAATGCATCTAATTCTTCCTGCATCTGTTTCTCTCGTGTGCTGATCCCCTGGATTTTTTCTCTGTTTTCTCGGGTCAGTCCGTCTATTTTATTTATGACGGTGTATACTTTCTCCACCCGATTGTTCACATCCTTTTGCATCTCTTGGTGCCTCTCCTCCAATTCCTTGATCACCTCCTGTTTCTTCTTCTGGCATCCTTCGGTAAGGACTTGGTAGAATTCGGTCGCTCTCAATTTATTTTCCTCCTCGACATCGATGATTTTATAATTCATTTCTTCTCGTACTTGTAACAAGGCTTCATTAGTCTCCGCTACCGATTGCCTGGTCTCCTCTCGACATTCGACCAATTGTTGCTTCCATTCCTCCTTGGTTTTCTCAATTGCTTCCTCTATCTTCCGTTGGAGTATATCATGATTATTCTCCATCTTTGTATTTACTAATTCTAGATCCTTCTTGATCTGTTTCTTCAGCTCCTCGCTCTTCTTTTCTAACGCCTCCTGACTTCTCTTCATGTCTTCATGATTGTTCTCTATTTTGTTATTCAGAAACTCTACGCTCTCTTTCATTTGCTTTTTCAATTCTTCACTGTTTTGGTCCAATTTTTCCAATATTCTATTCAAATTTTCCTTGTCCTGTCTTCTATCTTCCTTGTCTTGTCTTCTATCTTCCTTGTCTGATTCTAATTTTTTATTTAAATCTTCATGGCTCCTGCTCATTTGTCCAAATTGTTCCATCATGAACTTCATCATTCTATCTAGTTTTGTTTCTTCTGTTGGTTTGACTGGTTGGTCGTTTACCATGACTTCTGCTTCTATTTCTGGTTCAGGTTCAGGTTCAGGTGGGCTTGGATATTCCATTTGGTGCTCCTGTGGGTTCTCTTCCAGCAATTCTCCAGTCGTTTCTTCAATTTCTACTTCCTCAACTTCCTCCATTTCTTCTGGGTTTCCTTCTTGGTTTGGTGCTTCCTTCCCTTTGCGCCTCGTAACCATACCGTGTCTATTCATGACCGCCGCTAGTTATTCTTCCTAGCCGCACGTTGCTGGTCGCCAATATGTAACGAGTTTGGTGGTGTATTTCCTTTATTCTTAAAGCCCCTCGTTGGGTTCGTCAATATGTAACGAGTAAATGTGTGTGTACCTGTTAAAATGTATCACAATTGTTTATTTTGTGTATTTGTGTGAATGTAGTGTGTTTGCCTCACACTGGTCGTTACATAAATCGACGTCACTACTGGAGTCCGTAGCGTTGTCAATGTTACCAGTACAACCTACCTGTTAATTCATAGGGATTGTTATTCCCGGGTGGCGCCAAATTGTTTCTGTTAAAACAATTAAAATATTTAATTTCTAAAATAATACGTGGTATTAGCATGGACAGCTGTGGCGTTCGAATTATTCCCGCTGCTACACAGGTTGTCGATTCGTCCACTCGTGATGAGCGCTAGTTGGCTGTTACTTAAAACTTCGCTAACACACATATATACTACAAAATCCTATGAAATAAGGAGATAGTAATGTTTTGTACTGTGTTCTTTAATACAAATTTGGTCATCAATAAATATGACAAATGAATTATAAATAATTTTATAATGTTATGCTCCGGCTTAGAGCTTGAAACACAAAATATCTCAGAGTTGGCAAAATTGATTCAAACATAATCGTTGCCGAACATGGCTTCAGTCACTTTTAATAAATTACTATGTTTAAAATCTGGAGTTCTTTTGATCATGAAAATAGACATAAACGTTGGTTACATTAAAAAAGTACACTACCATACCTTATACGTACTTAGATATTATAATGTGTTTATACAATTTGTTCGGTAGTGTCGTATTTCTGTTACAAAAATTGTGCTCTCAAATAAGGTTATAGTTAGTATAATATAATGTTTTTTACGTAAGTAAATTGTGCAATTACCTTTGAAAGAAAATATTACTTTTTAAATAGTGAGAAATTTTATCGTTTGAAAAATAATTTAAGTAATTTAGGGTTTTGGGAATAAGGAATTTATTCGGTACTTATCAGTTCATCTCACGTTGAAATGTCGTCATCAGGATAGTCGTATATTCTTCGAATTTGGGCTGGTTTCAAACTTCTAACATCTTCTTCATCTGGTCTTGGGTTTTTCATTAATTATTTTAGTTAATTTAGTTCCTGGACATCATGAATTCTTCGTAGACTGACATCTGTTCGCCTTTGGTTATCTTGATTCACTGATTCGACTTTTTATAACTGTTAAAATTAAAATTTTAATCGTTCCAATTTTGCGTGCCGCTTACCCACGCGTCGTTTTTCAGAGTCTATATAATTTAACGGAAAATAAGCCCTCAAACCTCTCGTTGTCATAGTAACCATAATTCGATGATTGGTTAATTACTCCTTTAAGACATTGTTAAAATATTTGAATTTTTTTCAAATTTATTAAGTATTTTCCTAATGGTTTTATTCCTTTATAATTCCTTTGGGATAATAAATGACATCACTATTATTTTTCTTTCCTTTCAAAGTTTACAATGATACATCATAAGGTCATATTCTGTTATACATTAACTATGGTCTAATGATTTGACATTTAATAAATAACATATCTTTCTTATATTAAACTATTACCATAACATTTCTGTTTTAAAATAACTGATATATAATTACTGTCCATTCACTGGTCTTAGATTAGTAAGATTTCTTGTGAAATTGATACAATTTACATTTGAATGTCTTTGGCAGTTAAATGAGTTCATAGTCAAAATCAGCCATGATTGTTTTTTAGTGTATTTCTTGTTAAATTACATTCTGAATTCAGCCTGATGGGCTTCACTTATTTGTTTGTGTTTTAACTACTATTCAACATACATTTTCATTACTCTTCATTTAAAATATCATAATTAGGTTTATGGACTGTAGGTTCCTTTCAGCCATATTCCTCTTTTAACATTGAACCAACTATTCTTTACAAGTCATGAGTTATTATTAGTACTAACATTGATTTCTTTCTTGTGTTACAAACTAAAGTGATGAACATTGTCACTTTTCATAAAATTATGAAGGTTAATTCCCCTTTCAACATGGGGTGTTGTATTCTTTGCAATCTTAATTTTAATAACATAACTTTAAATCTATTCTACTATACCATGTTAACACAAGTTGTTTGTCTGGGCTTTCTCCCTGAATAATATCACAAGCTTCCCTTATATTAATTTGGACTACTATTTCTAATTACTTCTAGATATATTATTGTTAATAATATCACTCCAATCATTGGTTGTTTATCAATGTTTCACAGAGTGTCTGCTTACTTATCATTCTATTTTTAATGTTTCACATACACTTTCACTATTTTTAGGGTACTTACACTTCACTAAAGCACTTCACTTTGGTTCACTGTTTTGTATTTAGTGTTATTTAATGGATAATCCCTATACTTTCTCCTACCATTTCTCACTATTTTGTTTGAGTATGATATTTACTATTAACAATATTAGGTTAGTTGTGTTTTGTTAAATCTAACCTTTCTGACTGGTTAGTGTACTTTTTCTATATCATTATATTTTACAATTGTATTGTCTTTAAAATGGGCACATAGGTTAAGTTAATGATAATAATAATCTTGGTTTCATTAATACATAATTATTCGAGGTTTATTGACCGTATTCTATCCTTAAGTATACTATCTTTCCCTTTTATATGTGTGTTAGTTTCCCCTTGGGTTCAACCTGTCTCCTCTTCATTCTTCCTCTTCTTCAACTTCTTCATCTTCAATAGTCTTCATGTTGGTTCGGTTCTCCTCTTCTTCATCTTCTGGTTTAAATTCCGTTTAATTGTTGATTTGTCTACCATATTTTTCTTAAGTATGTTACGTGGTTCCCTTCTTTATGTTTGTGTTGTTGGCTCAATCACTTGGGTTGGGTAATATTGTTGTACGTCGTGTCAAAGTATTTACATTTTAATCATTTTTTAAACATTTTATTTTATATGAAGTACTTTTATATCAAGAATTATCTTTTTTATCACTGGTACGGGATTTGGCTTAATTGTATCGTTACATAATGCCTCTCCTCTAAAATTGATCATTTCAATAAAACACTAGCATAGTTTTTATGAAATTATCAGTTATAGATAAATTTTTTCCTTCTCTTCCTTGTTTGTTTCTCCATTCTCCATTCTTTATTTCTCTTCTTACTTAATTCATTCCATTTCATTTGGATCTGTTTTTATTTATTTCCATTGGTGCATTTTCCCTCATACACAAATTTTTCCCTAACTTTTATATAGTAGTTGGTTTCTCCCATTACTACTCATTTTTCTGAGACTAGAGGCGCATCTTCTCTACTCAGTTCATTTGGATTGCTGGACTTTTCAACAGTCAATCTTAAATCTTTGTCAACTTGTGACAATAATAAAATAATATAATATAATATACTTTGGGATTGTCCACCTTGTGGTTCGTTTTTAGATCACTTTGTCATTACTACTCATTCTTCCTTCCGCTATACCTTGACTATACACTATCGTCTACTTATGCATTTGATTATTTTTATCTTTATTCATATGTTAATTTCATCATATCTCACTTTTCATTATTTTATTTTCAATGCTCGTTGTGATCAATTTAATTGTCTTAGATATTTTTTTTTCTTAGTCATTTAGCAGGATTCTGCTTTAGCCATACCTGTATATTGGTTTTAAACATAATCTCCCTCTCTCCTTGTACCAGGTATAATTTAAAAATAAATATTTTCTTATCAGTATAATTTCAAGTATTTATCTCAGTAATTTGAGCTTGATTTTATTTTTTGGTTCCTTTTATTTTGTATTCAACATCATTTTTGATAATTCTTTGGTAAGTTAATTGTCTTACCTTAAAGGAATGTTTGTAGCGTATTCCTTTTTAGCTATTTTTTGTTTTAATTATAATTGTAAGTTTGTGCTTCTTACATTTTTATTATATAGGAATGTGTGTAACTTATTCCTTATTATCTCACTTTTTACTTCGTATATCAATTTTTTGTTAGACTGCAAATTAATTTAAATTGAAAGGAATTTGTGTAACTGTTTCCTTTGTTTTTTTTCATTATTATAAAACTTTTTTATTGTTCCGCATGTATCATCTAAATAAGTTAGTAAGCTGCTCTTGCAATCTCTTTTGGAATTTTGAAATATGTTTCATTTCACAATGGTTTTATTCTTCTTCGTAAAACTTTTTTATTGAAGTCTGGTTATAAACTCCCTTGATTTTCCTTGTATTGATATTACTGATCTGGTAAGTATTATTACCATTATCTGTTGTGATGATATACGGTCTATTATGATATACTTATTACTATACACAGGACCTAGTTATTTATTTTTGTTAAGTTGACTTCTCCTTTTCTTTCCTTTATTATTTCCTTCTCTTGTTCGACTCTTTGTTATTATGCACCTCTACTCCTTCAAGTGCTTGGTAGACACACTTATTCTGGATGATATTTTATTCATGTCATCACCACCTTACCACATGTTGGGGCCATACCCTCTCTCCAAAGCTTAAATCATCTTCTACATTACTTTCGTTTCTGTGGTTATCAGGTGGTTCTTGGCTGGGTTCTGCCCTTATGCTGTTTACTTCAGCTGTCCGGGGTCCTTCGTCATTACTTGTCGTATCATGCAGTATTGAAAAACCCGGATTCTCATGGACTGTTACCCAATTTCCGCTATTATTTTGGTTGGTGTTGGGTTCCTGTCGGTGGTTATCTTCACTGCGAGGTGGTTCATCGTTCCTACCCTCTGCTGGTGGATTATTATTGTTATTTGATATGTGGTAACAGCAGTTAGGATGCCAGTTCGGGCTATAACTTCTTTGGTTATTCTGCCTTTGTCCACGGATGAAGTTTACCCGACGTCTGTCGTCGTTTCTATTCGGATTACCCCCGGGTCCCCGGTTGTACTGGTAATTGGGATGATACCGGTTGCCGTAGTAATTATGGTCATTGGGGTGACCGTTGGTACGTTGTTCAGGTCCCACTCCTCGGTAATTCTAATTTGGTCGGTTGTTATTATTTGGGCTGTTTCTATTATTGTTTTGATTTCCTGAGTGATGGTTCTGTTGACCTCTGTTACCAGGCTGATTATTCGGAGGGTGATGCTGATTATTTCCATTGAATGTTTGTTCTGTATTATTATCAATGTTATTTCGGCCCCAGTTATTCCGATTATTGCTTTGTGGATGATTGTATGGTCCCTGGAAATTAGTTGTATTGTTATGTTCATTCCACTTATTGTATCTTTGGTTTGTGATCCTGTTTTTTCGATACTGGTTATCATTCTCCATGTCCTCCAATAGAGACTAACCATTCCTTGAATTGTTTTAATTTGCCCTTGTCTTCTGGCCTTCTGGATGGCTTCTTCGTAATGATAACCCAGTTGTATTACCAACGACTCCTCGGGTATCCTGGGTTCCAAATTTCTTGCTAAGCATACTTTTCCCAGAAAGTAAGAGGTTAACGTGTGTCCTCCTTGGGTCTCGTACCTTCCGTTACTGATGTCATTGCGGACCACATTCTGTGTTGATTCGGACCAATACTTCTCTCTGAACTGTTTCTTGAACTCTTGGGTATCATTGATCTCAGGTCTTGTGGCCGTCCACCAATTGTCATGGGTGTCACTGAACATTTCGTCGATCATACTTCTCACACTGGACCATCTGATTTCTCTGTTTTTCTCTATCAGTTCTTCTACTCGTTTGAGGAATTCTATCGGGTTTCTCCGGTAGCTACGAAAATTAATCATTTCTCGATTTTCACTGGTTATGAACTGTGTGTGATTATATGGTTTTTCTCTTAATGCATCTAATTCTTCCTGCATCTGTTTCTCTCGTGTGCTGATCCCCTGGATTTTTTCTCTGTTTTCTCGGGTCAGTCCGTCTATTTTATTTATGACGGTGTATACTTTCTCCACCCGATTGTTCACATCCTTTTGCATCTCTTGGTGCCTCTCCTCCAATTCCTTGATCACCTCCTGTTTCTTCTTCTGGCATCCTTCGGTAAGGACTTGGTAGAATTCGGTCGCTCTCAATTTATTTTCCTCCTCGACATCGATGATTTTATAATTCATTTCTTCTCGTACTTGTAACAAGGCTTCATTAGTCTCCGCTACCGATTGCCTGGTCTCCTCTCGACATTCGACCAATTGTTGCTTCCATTCCTCCTTGGTTTTCTCAATTGCTTCCTCTATCTTCCGTTGGAGTATATCATGATTATTCTCCATCTTTGTATTTACTAATTCTAGATCCTTCTTGATCTGTTTCTTCAGCTCCTCGCTCTTCTTTTCTAACGCCTCCTGACTTCTCTTCATGTCTTCATGATTGTTCTCTATTTTGTTATTCAGAAACTCTACGCTCTCTTTCATTTGCTTTTTCAATTCTTCACTGTTTTGGTCCAATTTTTCCAATATTCTATTCAAATTTTCCTTGTCCTGTCTTCTATCTTCCTTGTCTTGTCTTCTATCTTCCTTGTCTGATTCTAATTTTTTATTTAAATCTTCATGGCTCCTGCTCATTTGTCCAAATTGTTCCATCATGAACTTCATCATTCTATCTAGTTTTGTTTCTTCTGTTGGTTTGACTGGTTGGTCGTTTACCATGACTTCTGCTTCTATTTCTGGTTCAGGTTCAGGTTCATGTGGGCTTGGATATTCCATTTGGTGCTCCTGTGGGTTCTCTTCCAGCAATTCTCCAGTCGTTTCTTCAATTTCTACTTCCTCAACTTCCTCCATTTCTTCTGGGTTTCCTTCTTGGTTTGGTGCTTCCTTCCCTTTGCGCCTCGTAACCATACCGTGTCTATTCATGACCGCCGCTAGTTATTCTTCCTAGCCGCACGTTGCTGGTCGCCAATATGTAACGAGTTTGGTGGTGTATTTCCTTTATTCTTAAAGCCCCTCGTTGGGTTCGTCAATATGTAACGAGTAAATGTGTGTGTACCTGTTAAAATGTGTCACAATTGTTTATTTTGTGTATTTGTGTGAATGTAGTGTGTTTGCCTCACACTGGTCGTTACATAAATCGACGTCACTACTGGAGTCCGTAGCGTTGTCAATGTTACCAGTACAACCTACCTGTTAATTCATAGGGATTGTTATTCCCGGGTGGCGCCAAATTGTTTCTGTTAAAACAATTAAAATATTTAATTTCTAAAATAATACGTGGTATTAGCATGGACAGCTGTGGCGTTCGAATTATTCCCGCTGCTACACAGGTTGTCGATTCGTCCACTCGTGATGAGCGCTAGTTGGCTGTTACTTAAAACTTCGCTAACACACATATATACTACAAAATCCTATGAAATAAGGAGATAGTAATGTTTTGTACTGTGTTCTTTAATACAAATTTGGTCATCAATAAATATGACAAATGAATTATAAATAATTTTATAATGTTATGCTCCGGCTTAGAGCTTGAAACACAAAATATCTCAGAGTTGGCAAAATTGATTCAAACATAATCGTTGCCGAACATGGCTTCAGTCACTTTTAATAAATTACTATGTTTAAAATCTGGAGTTCTTTTGATCATGAAAATAGACATAAACGTTGGTTACATTAAAAAAGTACACTACCATACCTTATACGTACTTAGATATTATAATGTGTTTGTACAATTTGTTCGGTAGTGTCGTATTTCTGTTACAAAAATTGTGCTCTCAAATAAGGTTATAGTTAGTTTAATATAATGTTTTTTACGTAAGTAAATTGTGCAATTACCTTTGAAAGAAAATATTACTTTTTAAATAGTGAGAAATTTTATCGTTTGAAAAATAATTTAAGTAATTTAGGGTTTTGGGAATAAGGAATTTATTCGGTACTTATCAGTTCATCTCACGTTGAAATGTCGTCATCAGGATAGTTGTATATTCTTCGAATTTGGGCTGGTTTCAAACTTCTAACATCTTCTTCATCTGGTCTTGGGTTTTTCATTAATTATTTTAGTTAATTTAGTTCCTGGACATCATAAATTCTTCGTAGACTGACATCTGTTCGTCTTTGGTTATCTTGATTCACTGATTCGACTTTTTATAACTGTTAAAATTAAAATTTTAATCGTTCCAATTTTGCGTGCCGCTTACCCACGCGTCGTTTTTCAGAGTCTATATAATTTAACGGAAAATAAGCCCTCAAACGTCTCGTTGTCATAGTAACCATAATTCGATGATTGGTTAATTACTCCTTTAAGACATTGTTAAAATATTTGAATTTTTTTCAAATTTATTAAGTATTTTCCTAATGGTTTTATTCCTTTATAATTCCTTTGGGATAATAAATGACATCACTATTATTTTTCTTTCCTTTCAAAGTTTACAATGATACCTCATAAGGTCATATTCTGTTATACATTAACTATGGTCTAATGATTTGACATTTAATAAATAACATATCTTTCTTATATTAAACTATTACCATAACATTTCTGTTTTAAAATAACTGATATATAATTACTGTCCATTCACTGGTCTTAGATTAGTAAGATTTCTTGTGAAATTGATACAATTTACATTTGAATGTCTTTGGCAGTTAAATGTGTTCATAGTCAAAATCAGCCATGATTGTTTTTTAGTGTATTTCTTGTTAAATTACATTCTGAATTCAGCCTGATAGGCTTCACTTATTTGTTTGTGTTTTAACTACCATTCAACATACATTTTCATTACTCTTCATTTAAAATATCATAATTAGGTTTATGGACTGTAGGTTCCTTTCAGCCATATTCCTCTTTTAACATTGAACCAACTATTCTTTACAAGTCATGAGTTATTATTAGTACTAACATTGATTTCTTTCGTGTGTTACAAACTAAAGTGATGAACATTGTCACTTTTCATAAAATTATGAAGGTTAATTCCCCTTTCAACATGGGGTGTTGTATTCTTTGCAATCTTAATTTTAATAACAAAACTTTAAATCTATTCTACTATACCATGTTAACACAAGTTGTTTGTCTGGGCTTTCTCCCTGAATAATATCACAAGCTTCCCTTATATTAATTTGGACTACTATTTCTAATTACTTCTAGATATATTATTGTTTATAATATCACTCCAATCATTGGTTGTTTATCAATGTTTCACAGAGTGTCTGCTTACTTATCATTCTATTTTTAATGTTTCATATACACTTTCACTATTTTTAGGGTACTTACACTTCACTAAAGCACTTCACTTTGGTTCACTGTTTTGTATTTAGTGTTGTTTAATCGGTAATCCCTATACTTTCTCCTACCATTTCTCACTATTTTGTTTGAGTATGATATTTACTATTAACAATATTAGGTTAGTTGTGTTTTGTTAAATCTAACCTTTCTGACTGGGTTAGTGTACTTTTTCTATATCATTATATTTTACAATTGTATTGTCTTTAAAATGGGCACATAGGTTAAGTTAATGATAATAATAATCTTGGTTTCATTAATACATAATTATTCGAAGTTTATTTACCGTATTCTATCCTTAAGTATACTATCTTTCCCTTTTATATGTGTGTTAGTTTCCCCTTGGGTTCAACCTGTCTCCTCTTCATTCTTCCTCTTCTTCATCTTCTTCATCTTCAATAGTCTTCATGTTGGTTCGGTTCTCCTCTTCTTCATCTTCTGATTTAAATTCCGTTTAATTGTTGATTTGTCTACCATATTTTTCTTAAGTATGTTACGTGGTTCCCTTCTTTATGTTTGTGTTGTTGGCTCAATCACTTGGGTTGGGTAATATTGTTGTACGTCGTGTCAAAGTATTTACATTTTAATCATTTTTTAAACATTTTATTTTATATGAAGTACTTTTATATCAAGAATTATCTTTTTTATCACTGGTACGGGATTTGGCTTAATTGTATCGTTACATAATGCCTCTCCTCTAAAATTGATCATTTTAATAAAACACTAGCATAGTTTTTATGAAATTATCAGTTATAGATAAATTTTTTCCTTCTCTTCCTTGTTTGTTTCTCCATTCTCCATTCTTTATTTCTCTTCTTACTTAATTCATTCCATTTCATTTGGATCCGTTTTTATTTATTTCCATTGGTGCATTTTCCCTCATACACAAATTTTTCCCTAACTTTTATATAGTAGTTGGTTTCTCCCATTACTACTCATTTTTCTGAGACTAGAGGCACATCTTCTCTACTCAGTTCATTTGGATTGCTGGACTTTTCAACAGTCAATCTTAAATCTTTGTCAACTTGTGACTTAATAATAAAATAATATAACATAATATACTTTGGGATTGTCCACCTTGTGGTTCGTTTTTAGATCACTTTGTCATTACTACTCATTCTTCCTTCCGCTATACCTTGACTATACACTATCGTCTACTTATGCACTTGATTATTTTTATCTTCATTCATATGTTAATTTCATCATATCTCACTTTTCATTATTTTATTTTCAATGCTCGTTGTGATCATTTTAATTGTCTTAGACATTTTTTTTCTTAGTCATTTAGCAGGATTCTGCTTTAGCCATATCTGTATATTGGTTATATACATAATCTCCCTCTCTCCTTGTACCAGGTATAATTTAAAAAAAAAATTTTTCTTATCAGTATAATTTCAAGTATTTATCTCAGTAATTTGAGCTTGATTTTATTTTTGGTTCATTTTATTTTGTATTCAACATCATTTTTGATAATTCTTTGGTAAGTTAATTGTCTTACCTTAAAGGAATGTTTGTAGCGTATTCCTTTTTAGCTATTTTTTGTTTTAATTATAATTGTAAGTTTGTGCTTCTTACATTTTTATTATATAGGAATGTGTGTAACTTATTCCTTATTATCTCACTTTTTACTTCGTATATCAATTTTTTGTTAGACTGCAAATTAATTTAAATTGAAAGGAATTTGTGTAACTGTTTCCTTTGTTTTTTTTTTCATTATTATAAAACTTTTTTATTGTTCCGCATGTATCATCTAAATAAGTTAGTAAGCTGCTCTTACAATCTCTTTTGGAAATTTGAAATATGTTTCATTTCACAATGGTTTTATTCTTCTTCGTAAAACTTTTTTATTGAAGTCTGGTTATAAACTCCCTTGATTTTCCTTGTATTGATATTACTGATCTGGTAAGTATTATTACCATTATCTGTTGTGATGATATACGGTTTATTATGATATAGGCCTACATATTACTATACAGAGGACCTAGTTATTTATTTTTGTTAAGTTAACTTCTCCTTTTCTTTCCTTTATTATTTCCTTCTCTTGTTCGACTCTTTGTTATTATGCACCTCTACTCCTTCAAGTGCTTGGTAGACACACTTATTCTGGATGATATTTTATTCATGTCATCACCACCTTACCACATGTTGGGGCCATACTCTCTCTCCAAAGCTTAAATCATCTTCTACATTACTTTCGTTTCTGTGGTTATCAGGTGGTTCTTGGCTGGGTTCTGCCCTTATGCTGTTTACTTCAGCTGTCCGGGGTCCTTCGTCATTACTTGTCGTATCATGCAGTATTGAAAAACCCGGATTCTCATGGACTGATACCCAATTTCCGCTATTATTTTGGTTGGTGTTGGGTCCTTTCGGTGGTTATCTTCACTGCGAGGTGGTTCATCGTTCCTACCCTCTGCTGGTGGATTATTATTGTTATTTGATATGTGGTAACAGCAGTTAGGATGCCAGTTCGGGCTATATCCCCTTTGGTTATTCTGCCTTTGTCCACGGATGAAGTTTACCCGACGTCTGTCGTCGTTTCTATTCGGATTACCCCCGGGTCCCCGGTTGTACTGGTAATTGGGATGATACCGGTTGCCGTAGTAATTATGGTCATTGGGGTGACCGTTGGTACGTTGTTCAGGTCCCACTCCTCGGTAATTCTAATTTGGTCGGTTGTTATTATTTGGGCTGTTTCTATTATTGTTTTGATTTCCTGAGTGATGGTTCTGTTGACCTCTGTTACCAGGCTGATTATTCGGAGGGTGATGCTGATTATTTCCATTGAATGTTTGTTCTGTATTATTATCAATGTTATTTCGGCCCCAGTTATTCCGATTATTGCTTTGTGGATGATTGTATGGTCCCTGGAAATTAGTTGTATTGTTACGTTCATTCCACTTATTGTATCTTTGGTTTGTGATCCTGTTTTTTCAATACTGGTTATCATTCTCCATGTCCTCCAATAGAGACTAACCATTCCTTGAATTGTTTTAATTTGCCCTTGTCTTCTGGCCTTCTGGATGGCTTCTTCGTAATGATAACCCAGTTGTATTACCAACGACTCCTCGGGTATCCTGGGTTCCAAATTTCTGGCTAAGCATACTTTTCCCAGAAAGTAAGAGGTTAACGTGTGTCCTCCTTGGGTCTCGTACCTTCCGTTACTGATGTCATTGCGGACCACATTCTGTGTTGATTCGGACCAATACTTCTCTCTGAACTGTTTCTTGAACTCTTGGGTATCATTGATCTCAGGTCTTGTGGCCGTCCACCAATTGTCATGGGTGTCACGGAACAACTCGTCGATCATACTTCTCACACTGGACCATCTGGTTTCTCTGTTTTTCTCTATCAGTTCTTCTACTCGTTTGAGGAATTCTATCGGGTTTCTCCGGTAGCTACGAAAATTAATCATTTCTCGATTTTCACTGGTTATGAACTGTGTGTGATTATATGGTTTTTCTCTTAATGCATCTAATTCTTCCTGCATCTGTTTCTCTCGTGTGCTGATCCCCTGGATTTTTTCTCTGTTTTCTCGGGTCAGTCCGTCTATTTTATTTATGACGGTGTATACTTTCTCCACCCGATTGTTCACATCCTTTTGCATCTCTTGGTGCCTCTCCTCCAATTCCTTGATCACCTCCTGTTTCTTCTTCTGGCATCCTTCGGTAAGGACTTGGTAGAATTCGGTCGCTCTCAATTTATTTTCCTCCTCGACATCGATGATTTTATAATTCATTTCTTCTCGTACTTGTAACAAGGCTTCATTAGTCTCCGCTACCGATTGCCTGGTCTCCTCTCGACACTCGACCAATTGTTGCTTCCATTCCTCCTTAGGTTTCTCAATTGCTTCCTCTATCTTCCGTTGGAGTATATCATGATTATTCTCCATCTTTTTATTTACTAATTCTAGATCCTTCTTGATCTGTTTCTTCAGCTCCTCGCACTTCTTTTCTAACGCCTCCTGACTTCTCTTCATGTCTTCATGATTGTTCTCTATTTTGTTATTCAGAAACTCTACGCTCTCTTTCATTTGCTTTTTCAATTCTTCACTGTTTTGGTCCAATTTTTCCAATATTATATTCAAATTTTTCTTGTCCTGTATTCTATCTTCCTTGTCTTGTCTTCTACCTTCCTTGTCTGATTCTAATTTTTTATTTAAATCTTCATGGCTCCTGCTCATTTGTCCAAATTGTTCCATCATGAACTTCATCATTCTATCTAGTTTTGTTTCTTCTGTTGGTTTGACTGGTTGGTCGTTTACCATGACTTCTGCTTCTATTTCTGGTTCAGGTTCAGGTTCAGGTGGGCTTGGATATTCCATTTGGTGCTCCTGTGGGTTCTCTTCCAGCAATTCTCCAGTCGTTTCTTCAATTTCTACTTCCTCAACTTCCTCCATTTCTTCTGGGTTTCCTTCTTGGTTTGGTGCTTCCTTCCCTTTGCGCCTCGTAACCATACCGTGTCTATTCATGACCGCCGCTAGTTATTCTTCCTAGCCGCACGTTGCTGGTCGGCAATATGTAACGAGTTTGGGGGTGTACTTCCTTCATTCTTAGCCCCTCGTTGGGTTCGTCAATATGTAACGAGTAAATGGGTGTGTACCTGTTAAAATGTATCACAATTGTTTATTTTGTGTATTTGTGTGAATGTAGTGTGTTTGCCTCACACTGGTCGTTACATAAATCGACGTCACTACTGGAGTCCGTAGCGTTGTCAATGTTACCAGTACAACCTACCTGTTAATTCATAGGGATTGTTATTCCCGGGTGGCGCCAAATTGTTTCTGTTAAAACAATTAAAATATTTATTTTTTAAAATAATACGTGGTATTAGCATGGACAGCTGTGGCGTTCGAATTATTCCCGCTGCTACACAGGTTGTCGATTCGTCCACTCGTAATGAGCGCTAGTTGGCTGTTACTTAAAACTTCGCTAACACACATATATACTACAAAATCCTGTGAAATAACGAGATAGTAATGTTTTGTACTGTGTTTTTTAATACAAATTTGGTCATCAATAAATATGACAAATGAATTATAAATAATTTTATAATGTTATGCTCCGGCTTAGAGCTTGAAACACAAAATATCTCAGAGTTGGCAAAATTGATTCAAACATAATCGTTGCCGAACATGGCTTCAGTCACTTTTAATAAATTACTATGTTTAAAATCTGGAGTTCTTTTGATCATGAAAATAGACATAAACGTTGGTTACATTAAAAAAGTACACTACCATACATTATACGTACTTAGAAATTATAATGTGTTTATACAATTTGTTCGGTAGTGTCGTATTTCTGTTACAAAAATTGTGCTCTCAAATAAGGTTATAGTTAGTTTAATATAATGTTTTTTACGTAAGTAAATTGTGCAATTACCTTTGAAAGAAAATATTACTTTTTAAATAGTGAGAAATTTTATCGTTTGAAAAATAATTTAAGTAATTTAGGGTTTTGGGAATAAGGAATTTATTCGGTACTTATCAGTTCATCTCACGTTGAAATGTCGTCATCAGGATAGTCGTATATTCTTCGAATTTGGGCTGGTTTCAAACTTCTAACATCTTCTTCATCTGGTCTTGGGTTTTTCATTAAATATTTTAGTTAATTTAGTTCCTGGACATCATGAATTCTTCGTAGACTGACATCTGTTCGTCTTTGGTTATCTTGATTCACTGATTCGACTTTTTATAACTGTTAAAATTAAAATTTTAATCGTTCCAATTTTGCGTGCCGCTTACCCACGCGTCGTTTTTCAGAGTCTATATAATTTAACGGAAAATAAGCCCTCAAACGTCTCGTTGTCATAGTAACCATAATTCGATGATTGGTTAATTACTCCTTTAAGACATTGTTAAAATATTTGAATTTTTTTCAAATTTATTAAGTATTTTCCTAATGGTTTTATTCCTTTATAATTCCTTTGGGATAATAAATGACATCACTATTATTTTTCTTTCCTTTCAAAGTTTACAATGATACCTCATAAGGTCATATTCTGTTATACATTAACTATGGTCTAATGATTTGACATTTAATAAATAACATATCTTTCTTATATTAAACTATTACCATAACATTTCTGTTTTAAAATAACTGATATATAATTACTGTCCATTCACTGGTCTTAGATTAGTAAGATTTCTTGTGAAATTGATACAATTTACATTTGAATGTCTTTGGCAGTTAAATGTGTTCATAGTCAAAATCAGCCATGATTGTTTTTTAGTGTATTTCTTGTTAAATTACATTCTGAATTCAGCCTGATGGGCTTCACTTATTTGTTTGTGTTTTAACTACTATTCAACATACATTCTCATTACTCTTCATTTAAAATATCATAATTAGGTTTATGGACTGTAGGTTCCTTTCAGCCATATTCCTCTTTTAACATTGAACCAACTATTCTTTACAAGTCATGAGTTATTATTAGTACTAACATTGATTTCTTTCTTGTGTTACAAACTAAAGTGATGAACATTGTCACTTTTCATAAAATTATGAAGGTTAATTCCCCTTTCAACATGGGGTTGTTGTATTCTTTGCAATCTTAATTTTAATAACAAAACTTTAAATCTATTCTACTATACCATGTTAACACAAGTTATTTGTCTGGGCTTTCTCCCTGAATAATATCACAAGCTTCCCTTATATTAATTTGGACTACTATTTCTAATTACTTCTAGATATATTACTGTTTATAATATCACTCCAATCATTGGTTGTTTATCAATGTTTCACAGAGTGTCTGCTTACTTATCATTCTATTTTTAATGTTTCACATACACTTTCACTATTTTTAGGGTACTTACACTTCACTAAAGCACTTCACTTCGGTTCACTGTTTTGTATTTAGTGTTATTTAATGGGTAATCCCTATACTTTCTCCTACCATTTCTCACTATTTTGTTTGAGTATGATATTTACTATTAACAATATTAGGTTAGTTGTGTTTTGTTAAATCTAACCTTTCTGACTGGGTTAGTGTACTTTTTCTATATCATTATATTTTACAATTGTATTGTCTTTAAAATGTACATAGGTTAAGTTAATGATAATAATAATCTTGGTTTCATTAATACATAATTATTCGAGGTTTATTGACCGTATTCTATCCTTAAGTATACTATCTTTCCCTTTTATAGGTGTGTTAGTTTCCCCTTGGGTTCAACCTGTCTCCTCTTCATTCTTCCTCTTCTTCATCTTCTTCATCTTCAATAGTCTTCATGTTGGTTCGGTTCTCCTCTTCTTCATCTTCTGGTTTAAATTCCGTTTAATTGTTGATTTGTCTACCATATTTTTCTTAAGTATGTTACGTGGTTCCCTTCTTTATGTTTGTGTTGTTGGCTCAATCACTTGGGTTGGGTAATATTGTTGTACGTCGTGTCAAAGTATTTACATTTTAATCATTTTTTAAACATTTTATTTTATATGAAGTACTTTTATATCAAGAATTATCTTTTTTATCACTGGTACGGGATTTGGCTTTATTGTAATTAAACGAGTACCAGCGTCTCGTTATTTTCACACAATGTAAGCTTATGCGTTGCTATGAACGGGTATGTTCCCCTGTCTTTACTCTCTTAGGTCGTTTTAATTTACTTAATTATTTAAATATCTGAGATATTTGGAGTTGTGGGATATAGTGATTTAATTAATTAATATTAACTTATCTCTCTAAAAAGATCAGTGTTAGTGTACTTGAAACTTAAATAATTAATGTGTTATTCTGTAATTTCGTTCAACCCTATTATACCTTGAAGAGAATTATGTATAATTTTGTATTTTACTCTCTCTCTTTGGTGTCGGAGAATTCCGCTATAAGCGCTGTAGTACCGGGGCAACGAAACTTAGAGGTTATTTCACTGTTTATGTTAACCAATTATTCTATACTTAGTCAGTTACTTTTTTATTCCCAACTCATTAAATCATACTCCAAATGACAAGATTTTGCAACTATACAAAGGTTCTTTATTTGTTTACTTCTTCAACATTGAATAAGATATGTTCTAACTGGCATACACATAGGCTATAGATTGCGTGAATCGATTATTGATCAGTCCGATACTTTATTTAGATTCGGTTATATAATGTGTTTTAATTTGTAATTAACTTAATTCAGGGTGTGAAGGTTCTTGTAACTGTGGGGAAGATTAAAAATACATAGATAAGAATGCAAGGTTTACAAATTTGAAGTGTTGTGTAGTTAATATGATTTATACAATAATAATTTACCAGACTAGAACGAAGCGAATCTTGTAGGCGGTTGATTGATAACCTTACTGTTCTGGATGATTATGCCGTACGATATTCTTTCTTCGGTTTGATAAAATGGAATTCTTGTCCTGTCCACCTCGGAAATACAGCTCTCCGGATTGATTTACAGCCCGATTGATGCTCCTTCTGCAATTCCTGGATCAAAATACGTTCTTCTCTTGGTTGAAGCAATTATTGATGTTCCGTGTATTTGAAAGGTTATAAGTTCTAGTGTAGTGTATATTATTAGTTGTGATACAGTTTACTCTTTCTATTTGGTTTAATATATCGTCAATTCCTTTCGGATATGGGACAATTCAAGTCCTTCCTTGTAGAACCCAGTTATTTATTTTCTATTGTGATTTCATACTATAGTCTTGTTTGGTTAAACTGTACTGGCGTAAGTCAATGACATTATCTTTAGTATTTTGGTGTGTTATAAGAGTATCAAATACTTTAGTATATATTCCAATTATATTAGACAGTTCTTATGTTTTTTAATCTCATCACATTCAGATCATAAAAAGCAATAATAGAAAATCAACAACTTCTTCATTTCCTGTAGTCCATAGCAACCCATTATTTTTCTTCCTTCTACATGTTTTGTATATAGTGTTTATTTCATATATTTTTTGTCTATTCCTCATTAATTTGCTATCATATCGGAATATAACTTTACCGATAGTTGGTTTATTATTTTCTACACATATTCTGTTGGTTTTTTGATATGAGCCTGATTCTTTTATATTTACTATTTTTCCGATATTAAACGTTATCAATCGATATCATGGCATTGTGGCATTATCATAATTTGTATAAATTGATATGGTTTATTATATATCATTACTAATTTAATGTTCTTTCCTAGCTCTTCGAACCGTATTCATTAATTATTATTAATTTATGTACCTAACCTTTATGTTATGAGTGGTTATATAGTGTTTTTGGCTGTTAGGCCTTTTATTGTATACGGACCTACCTGTGTTTATAACTGGTAAACATCTATAGCCCTTTTATATAAATTCATACATATAATCAAATCTTAACTATTAGCATTTAAATAAACAATTATTTTTTCCATATCTAATGACAATTTTATCTTGGTCTATGGATCACATATAAGAAAATTCAAATCTATTAACGCTAACTAGCTGCTTCCCACATCATTCTATAACAGTAATTGAATAATACATCTTGTTTCATTACCTTTCATTAACTCAACAAGTAATTGGTATAACACAACATAAACTTTATCATAACATTCGTTGTCACAAAATAATATCATTTAATTCAGAATCCTTACTTGCTATTGCCATAAGGTAAATTATTGTTTCATTTTTGTTTACTTTCACGGTCATTTACTTTGACAATTTCTGTACTATTCTACTTCTTACACTTCTCATCAGTATATCATTGATTTACTTTTCACTGAACATAGATCATTATCTATTATCTAACTTACAGGTTTGTTTATTCTCGTTATTTCTACCTTGCATCCTTATTTATCTTTATCTATAATTATGAATGTAATTATTAGACCTTTGTTTTATCATGGGGTTAGATATTGACTTGTTTATTATTTTGTTAATATAATATTTATGTAACATGGATGCCAGCATTTCTGTTGCGTTACAATATATACATATATATTCAAACACTTTTTGGTACAGTCTAATTCTTGATGTATATAATATATTTAATATTTTTATATTTTTTACCTCAAGATGTTTTTCCGTATTTGTTATGTATTTACATATTTACCCAGGGCGACATTTTTGTCTGTAATTAATATAGAAACTATAATAAATAATTCTAATAAGTGTAAGCAGGAATTCACAGGTGATAACAATTAACCTGTCGTATTGGACACCTGTCAATTTTAAGTTGTGTGTGTGTGTGTGTGTGTGTGTGTGTTTGTTCTACTGGCCCGTGACTGTTTGCTGCTATGAAAGGGAAGAAATGGTTGGTGTTTGAATGAATTTTATATGTATTAGTGAGTTCTGGTTCAGACATGAATAAATGAGAAAATAATGAAACATGTTTATTTAACTAAGTTCATACGTTACAAATTACACACCACAAATCAGACAACGGCATTGAAAGACATGGACATTGACTTTTGTATAGTTATTGCAAAGTGTGTGTAAATGATGGAGTTATGTAAATTGAAACTAATTACACCTGTAACTAATAAGTAACAAGTAATTATAATATATTCACATAACTTGTGGGAAATCATGCAGTTAATGCAAATGTTGTTTGCACATCAAATATACCATTATTTCAAAAAAAAAAAAAACACAAAAACAGATGTGACAGCTGTGTATGTTAGAGATGGAATTTTTCCATACCTAAAATGTCAGTATACACCAGACTATAAATACCTCCAACAATTCTAAATGAGGAACAGGTGATAATAACAGAGGTCTGTGATGGAAAAAGTGGCTTAGATTTAATGGGTGATAATTAGTTTTTTAGGTGGTACAGATTACTGGAAAAATTATGAAAACTTTATTGCTTACAGTTTTCTTACAAATAATATAACAGGGCTAATTTTGATATATCTGATAAATTAGAAAGTACAGTATAGCTATTTGTATAAACATTGTACATAAATTTAAAAATATTAAATAATTATTTTGTATACATAAATACTTGGTAAAAGAGTACAAATGGTTTGGAACCTGAGAACCACAGTGATGACTGCTACTTTTGTTCAAGTCATGTACAAGGTTTCACTCTGAAAAATAAAAAGGAAATTTCTAACCTAACATTTGTGCTGAGTCACGAAGATTCAGCGAGATTTCTGTAATTGACGGTTGGAGAGTGGGCTGGTCTCTAGCGGCGAGACTGCGCGAAACAACTGAAAATACGGCCTGTAGTTATAGGCAGTACGGAATTACAGTAGTGTAATTCGTGCTGCGCTCTTTCCGTGGAGATATGCCCTACCGGTTTAGTTTAGACAACGTTGGTCGGTGTCGGCACCTTCCGACAATCGGCAGTATGAAAACTCCTGGTGCTGCTTTCTGGCGACCAGTGCGGGAGGCAAACGAAGACGAAGCTGGAACTACTGATTAGCGGCGTCTCACAAAATAACTCGTGGTAGAAGGTCCACGCCATTTTCTCTCCGGTAGAGAGATGAATATTTCAACACTTTCGAGTCTTCCAACTATGTCTAGATAAATCTATAAACGGCTGCGGGTTCACCGATATAGACGAGAAAAAGACCTACTACATGGCTGAACTATGAACATCCTAAGCTCTACTCCTTACTACCGGTGGGATTTGGAGGACCACAACAACACCTAAAATGTCGACCACGAGATTGTCACCTCAATAAAAAAAAAGAAACCCTCGTGGACGAAATCAGGTGATACAAAACCAATTATTAATTACACATAGAGTCAGCACTCAATCATACCCAGTGATCAGTTATATATATCTATCAACTACAACATTTCAAGTTTTAAACTTTCATTTGTATCCCCAATTGATGGGACAGTTTAGTGTGTGGACTGGGTGCTAAATTAATTGTAAATTTCAGTATATTTCTGGTAAAATTGTCAGCTCAGAGACTGGCATGACTACAATGCAACATTCAACATAGATTTCCACTTATTTCATTATATGGGTTTCTTTACAGATTTTAAGTCATTGTTGCTATTAGTAATTTATCGTGTTCAATTCAGTAGTATATATATATTTTTTCTTAATTTAAAAATCAGTTTAATTCATTGTATAAAAAATTACTGGGGAGGTAGGTGCATTTTCAACAAGTTTCAACCAGAAGGAATGCATGTTGAAACACCTTTCAACTTGTTTGTTGAGACAAGTTGAAAGATGAATCATCAAGCTATTAACATGTCCGTCTCTGGGCCAAGTGTATTTTTCATAAGGTTATAATATTATGCAATATTTCTATTTTTATTACTTGGCAATGTTTCAGTATATATAAATTCTTTATATTATTTATGATAAATGGGAGGTGTTCATTATTTTAAATATTTTTAATTTCTCACTGTAATAGAGCCCAGAAGGGCAGTAGTGTATTACTGCATTAGGCACTTGGCCAACATTTTGAAAGTTATTATGTCCTGGGGACTACTGTATGCTTAAGCATTATCTTATACACCTGATGGGTAATCAACCAACACCATGGGGGTAATATAACAATAAATTTGTAATCCTAACAGGGATAATTATAAAGAAAAAGTAAGAATTTATATACACCATGAGGGTGATATAAAAAAGGGCGTGGCAAGAGATCCTTATGTATATTGTATTGTATACTATTGTATAATGTATTTGTATTGTGGAACATGTTATGTTTGTATATTTGTGTGTACCTTTTGGGGGTTATAAGTATTATGCATTTAGTGTATTTTTGGTGGGGACTTTAGATATAGGGTTTGCTCGTTGTCTTTTTTTATAAAAGAAAGTTAATACATGGAGTCATGTAGGTATATCCTTTTCATTTTTTATAACAGGTATTCTATCTCAGTTAATCATTGCTGATCATTTTTTAAGAAAATAATTTATTTTATTTAACCTTATAACAAGTATATGAATTGTCACCCTTTAAAATTTATTTAATTTGTTTGAGTAATTATTATTATAATTAATACTAGCAAGGAATCTATACCTTTTATCTTCATTAAGTTATATGAAGCATTCTAAAAGGAACATATAAAATAAATTTTATATTTTATCAATATTTTCATGGAAACTTTATTTCAAGGTTAGTTATGGTTTTAAACTTCAATTCATTGGTAGAGTGACATAGCAAATTATTTTCTTGGTTTCAATAAATATTTTCAGCTGGCCTTGTTGAGAAAGTATACTTTATTTAATTGACTATTTAAGGGAATTATAGATTACTGTTGGGTTTATTTATTTTTATTAATTTGTTTACTGAGATAGAATAATAAAAAGGGATTTGTTAATTATTTAATTCTTGAGTTTTCATTGCAAGTTCCGTCTCAGTGGATCCAGCGCATTTTTGGCTTTTCTAGGCTTTAGCCTAGTTATAATTAACTTGTGGCCCTTCTTTACAAAAAAAAAAAAAAAAAATTTCAAAAATTTCAAAAATTTTTCAAAAAAAATAAACTTTTTTTTTACCGCTTAAGTTAAAGAGGGGTTACATTTGGTAGCAGAGCGTGGTTACGATTAGGGTCAACCCGTGGGTCCTGTGGGTGTGACGGGGCGTGCAAACTTAGAAAAAATTTTAAAAGGCCCTATATCTAAAGTTGAAAATATTTTTGTTAGCTTTAAGGTTTTGAGATAAATGTATATATACTTGCCCGCCTTGAATAGTTGATAGTGCCACGTGGTGAGAAATTTTAGAAGGGGAAATCCCTGGGGAAACGGGACTTATCGCAGTTCGGTGCTTGGTTGGTTGGAGTATTCCCTTGCCCATATTTGGGAAGGTGTTATTTTTGATTATGCGGTATGGCCCGATCGGCAGTCGGTTTCTTCCGATAAATGGTAGCCGAAGTAACATGAGATATTGTTTAAATAAATTTTTGTTGGTCGGTGTTTTTGTCGTGTTGTGTGTGTGTCGCGTTCCTTTTGTCTAATGTAATAGAGTGAGAGCAGTTCAGTTAGTGGGCTAGTTTCTCGCAACGGTAGGTGGACCCGCAGTCTACTTAATGGAAGATATAGTACTTGAGTTTTTCAGATTCCGGTATTAGTTAGCATTAGTTTTTAAAGTTGTGTGTTAAGTGTGCCGACCGCGAAGTGACGATGAGTAAACTTAATCCTGAGTTGTTTTTGCGGGAGGAACTTGAGTTCGAGCTCCGGGCCCGGGGCAAAGAACCTCGAGGCAATGTACCAATTTTACGGCGGCAGCTCCGAGAAGCGCTGGCCGCGGGTGATGCTCTCTCTAGGGTCACATTGAATCGGCCATACGCCCTGTTCCCCGTGGAGCTGGTGTTTTCCTTTGCCTCCAGATTTATTAGACAACATTTGTGAAGATTTGGAAACACTGTACCGAACTTGTGGTAGTGAAGTCAGTTGGAGAGATCCTGGCACCAATGACCCAAAACTTTTCACACAATCATAGCTGAATGATTCAGTTAGAGAGTTAGATCTCCCTAAGAATTTGGCAGAAGTATTAGGTTCCAGATTGAAAAAAATAAAAAAACAGCAGCACCCATAACAAAGTCACTAAATGATAATGATGTAGAGACAATAAAATAAATTATTATTGTTAAGACTAATTTCAAAATCATTTAATGTATAGAGTTTCAGGACCTTATTAAAACCAAAATATTTTGAATGTTATTCTGAATATTAAGGGAATAAAACTGAACAGACACGTCCAAGAAGGAGCAGCTTAGCAAATCTTTCTAGGCAATTTATGAAACTGATATTGATTAATTTGATTACAAATAGCCTACTGTTCATTTCTTTCTTTGTAGCATCAGTAGTAATTAATTATTAAACAGTGTTAATTGTTAATTTCAGCTTCAAGTAGAGCCTATTTTTTTGTAGTTGATATGGGATTTCACGAAAGGCTAGTGAAGATGCTGAAGGGCGATTAGGGGGGCTGGAGGGGGGAGAGTTCCAAGTTTCCAATTTCACATCTGGTCACCCTAATATATCTACATCTAAATGTGTTAAATGTCTACTACTAATGTTACTAACAAAATAATTTTTCTATAGATTATTTAAATACATCACAAAACTTGTGTCTATTACACTTTTACTATTACCTACCTCCCTAATGCATTTTATCAGAAATTTTTAAGCAGATTTTAACTTACTTCTACAGGCTGGAATTTTTGGAGACCACTGTCCACTAACACAGTAAGTATAAAAGTTTTCATCCTGAGTTTCATTAATGTAGTATCCTTCACTGCATTTGAATGTTAATACCCAACCTCCATTAACAAGTGTTCCAGGTCCTTGCCAACAAGCTGTTTCATTCATAAATGCACATAATACTCCAGTATATGCCCCAAATTCTGGTGGTTGAGGTAGACGACACCCTCCTCCTTTTGGTGATAGAATTGAAGGTCTAAACAAGATGTTTAAACTAGTCATTCAAGTGTTAATATGCATGAAAACTAATATTCATATTTCTACATAATCACTAACATTTATGTATGCACATAGAAACTGGCACAGACATACATAGGCTCTCTCTCTCTCTCTCTCTCTCTCTCTCTCTTTCTCTCACTCTCTTTTGATTCCTGTATTAATTCCAATCACCAAACATAGAAAGTAACATACTAACATAATGCTAATCCACATTCTAACACAACCTTATTGATACGAAAAAATTTACAAGTTCAAACTGATATCACATAAAGATTTCTTTACACATCATTATGTACTTAGTCAAGTAAAATCTTAACAAGTTACTTACATCATATTAAAATAATGTACAGTTAACAGACTAAATTTGTTTGCAATGTATAAAAGCTTTATACACCCTAAAGGCTTGATTTTAACACCAATTAATCATCTGAAAAGCCTCTAATAGGAATTTTAAACTTGCTAGATAAATCTAGATTGCTCACAGCAGCACTAATGATAGATTTGATTTGTTATAACTTTCAAATTTAAATTTATTTTTTTGTAGTTCTTGGCGTTATTTGTATATATTAGCATCAGCATTCCAGGTAATGGTACTTCAGTTTTCATTGTTAGGAAATGGGCACACATAATCACTGATAAGGATAATAATATATCTATAGAATTAGTTCTCATTTACAGATATCCAAGTACAAATTTTGGACTACATTTTTCCTTCTCTGGATGTAGCAATAACAAATATCTACGTCATTAATTGGTTGTGGTGAAAAAAGCTACATATACTTGGTTTTTATATAATACAACATTGTTATATAATATCTGTTGGGTGTGTGAATACACATCATGGGCTGTATTCTGCGATGTTCAGTAAAAACATTGTTATCCAGAAAGAAACATCACAGAAGCTTGAGAGAGATGTTTATTTTGTAAATCATGTCCTGTTAAATATTGTACAGAAGAAATATTATGCTCTCATGCCATTCCTGGAATGTCAAGTGGTAGTAAAGGATATCCTGGGTTAAGAGGGATCTAATGCCCTTAATCACGGATTCCGAAATAAACTATATAATACTACTGTTTCTTGAGCCTAAAAAAACCCCATACTCCATACCTCAAATTCTTCCCCCACAAACCCCCAGGGGATGAAAAACCCATTTTTTCTGAAGGTCCGTGGCCCTTATTTAGGCCCTTAAAAAAATGTTAGAATCTTTAAAATAAAAAAAATCTCTGAAAATAGTCCATGTAACAAGATTTTCTTTTTCCGATTTTGTAAAACTTTTAGTAATTTAACTCTATGCATTTTTCAGATATTTTTGAATGGTGGTTCTTGGTAAAAAACACATTTTTTGATATTTTTAGCTTTTTTTACCCATTTTTTACAAACGTTTTAAGATTAGGCTACCTTGATATTGTAACAGTACAAACTGTCCCATAGAAATCAACTAGCTGAGTAACAAGGAGTGATGATAACCAGTAGTAAATCTACAAACAGCATTCAATGACAATACAAAATAAACTGACGAATAGACAGAGACATTGACGAAGACTAGTTCCCCAATAGATTAGTTAAGTGAGCATAAAACAAATAGACAAAATCAAACACCATAAATAAAATAAAAGGTGAACTAACTTATATTTTTAAATTGTATTAGAGTAAAGTAAACAGCACATTAGCTGAGTAATTAAAAAGAAATAACTAGCATAAGATATAAAATGAAGTATCATGTTGATAATAATAAACGGTAGATGAATTATGATAAATGAACAATTAAAATGAGAATAACAGTATAATCACAATGTTAGATCAACCTTGAAAGAAAGATATGCTAAGGCATAATAAATAATGATGAAAGAAATATTAATAAAAGAACAAATTGTATATGTTCTAATTATAAATGGTGTCAAATGTAATCAACAATGTAAAGAATTTTATGAAATTAAAAATGTTATAAGCTTGTTAATTTTGTAAAAAATGTATTATCAGGTAATGTGAACAAAATCTTATTATGAATTGTGAAGTATAAGGGAATGACCTAAGATGAGTTAAAGTAACTTAATGAATAATAAATAATGTAATAAAAGATCAAAATAATGACTAGGGCCAATATGCCAAGTAACAATAATATTGTGCAATAACTAGCAAATGATTTATAAGAAAATCAAAACAAATAGTAAAATGTCTGTAATAAATACATAAATAACGACAAAACAATCGATATGACTCACAACAACCTATGTAGAGTGCATACTGAAAGAAGTATTGTAATTATAAAAAGAAACATGAAATAATAGACAAATAAATGATAACAAATGAGATTATGGAAATAATAATCATATCAACAAAAAGACCATACTATACAGAGTATAGAAAAAATAAATAACCATTAAGGAAAAGGTGAAATACCACCAGACAGGTTCAGTTAAAGTAAGTCTAGGGAGTAACAGTAAGTTTGAATAAGTAACAGTAAAAGAACCAAGCCATTTAATGGTAACAATCAATTATGTTACTAGAATTATTAATGTTTAGCTGGATTCAGAACATTTATAGAATAATATGTTATTTTAAATATAATAATTATGTTTAATGTACTAAAAAATGATTGTTTATGAAATGTTAAAAAATACAGTCATACAATCTGCAAATTATAGCAGAAGACGTTTGAGAAAAAAGCAATGTTTAAGATAGGCTATCAATAAGATGTAATTTGTTAATTAAAAATGTATCCAAACTGGCCGCTATTCATCTCAAAATAACCAGCAAGGAACGAGCAATACGATGCTAGTAATATATCAAAATTTGTAACTAGAATAACTGAGAAATAAAAAAAAATTTAAAATTTGTGAATTTTGGAAGGGTACGAGTAATATTAACACAAACGTTAACACACGCTTAGAGCGAATATGTTAAAGTTATTTTTAGAATGACCGCATCATGACGTCATTTTGGACCAATCAGAAAATTAGATAAGAAAATTAATTGTCAGCGCCAAGCTGAGTTTGGGGCAACTATATAAGCAGCTCGTGCTAAGGAACGAGGACACACATTTCTTTGAATTCCATCGGCAGATACAACAAGAGCTCCACATCAGAATTGTAATTGAAAGTATTATTAACCAACAGCAGAAGAGAAGTTACCTACATAGTAAAGTGCATCACGACAAGCAGTATCCTTTAACTAGTAGTGCGAAACAATAAGAACGAGGTTAGAAGTGTTACCTGACCCAAAGTATTAATCGTTCTTCGCTGAAAGTGAAAGTGTACGATCAGTGTATTGAGATCGTATAGTGAATAAATAATAATCCAAAAAGATTATTAATCAGGGAGGACAGTGCCAAATATAATTACAGTGTTCAATTATTATGTCATTAGTATAAGTTATAGTTCAGAAATAATACACTTATGTACTAAACACCAAACACTGACACCTAAGAACTAATCATTGTCCACACTTTTTTCAAAAGGAATTATTGAATTCCAATACTAGAATTAGCGATTTAGGCTAACCGTAGTTAACCTCAAGAATCGTAAGGTCAGACGAACATTTTGTTAATAAGTCTGAATTTTTAAAGGCGTCTAACCTACTAAACTAAACCTTTGTAAAGCATCGTAACTCTAGGCATATTAGTTTTATTCTGTAGCTCGAAAGGATTCACCCTTGAGATATAAGAAATTTGAAGATAAATAAATATTTAATTAGAGGCATCACTGCCAAACTTCTGGGTTAGGAGAGAAATAAGTCAGGTCGATTGTAACCACGAAATCACTGTTGAGTTGTAGTCTATGTATAGAATTAAAATAAGCACTCAGTGAGCAATAAAACAGTAATATATTAATTAACAAACGTTGTAAGAAATTATTGTAGTAATTTTTAGTAATTTTTTCTTATTTAAAAGAGTTGCAAATTCAAGCCACTCGAACAGTTAACATGGCGGCTTGGAGGTGTGAAGCGCCAACCATTCAAATTCATAAACATAACAACAAAGAATTAGTTAATTAAATTAATTTCATAGTACAATCAAAGAAATAATTTAACTAAATTAATTAAAATTATTTAATTTATTCATCTAATAAATTATTTTATGGAATAACAACCTAGATTCTATATGGCGCCCAAATAACACAAACTTAACTCACCTAATTGTAAACAGTGCTAATCTACTTTTTTGACGAATCAATTGTTTTATAACATACCAAGACAATTTGAACAACCAGTTCAGACAGACATAAGCTACCAGTTCTACACCAAAGGTACGTGCTAATTGTCATTACGTTATAATATAGTCAAAACAACACTACTACTGTAAGCTACTAAGACAATTTAGGTCAACGGAATTGCGACGGAACGTCAAGAGGAATCCACAGTGAACCAGATTAATTAAAAGAGATTACAATAATTAAACAATTATAGCGAATAAAATAAATTTATTTCATAATTTAATTAAATAAAGGGTATGTAAACAGCATATTATAAATTGACGCAAACAAATAGTGGCTTTTAACACATACACACTCTTTATATAATAAATTGGCGACCAACTAGTGTGGCTTAAAGTAGATAGAATAGTACAGAATTCTAGTTCGTTATTTTAATAATTCTACTTTAGCTCGGCGATTACAGTAAAATAACCATGCCTCCGAAGATCAGCAGATCAACTTCCGTTAAAGGAAGAAACAAAGACATGGACACCGAAACAGACATGGAAGAAAAGGAAACTCAACCAACGCCTGAAGTAGAGGTTACAGCAGGCGACACAGTAGAAAACCCCATCACAAAACTACACTAAGAAACATACAATGAACGCTAAGAAACAAAACAAGAACTGATACTAAAATGAAGTTCTATAAGTAATGGCAATAGGTCTACTTGTTCTTACATTGCTAGTGAAACATGGACGATAAATGGGAAAGAAAAGCAGTCTATACAAACAGCTGAAATGAATTTTTCAAGGCACGTGAGTGGTTATCGTCTAAGGCAGCGGTTCCTAACCTGTGGTACGCGTACCCCTTGGGGGTACGCCAAAAATAAACAGTAATGGCGGACGCTATATATTTGTCTTTCACAACGCGCCGCCGGTAACCTGTCGTCTACTCGTCGCAAGCCACGCGCCTGTGCTCGCTCAGTGGCAAGCGGGCACACCCTCTCCCTTTCCCCCATCTTAGTTAAATCTAGCTCCGCCCCAACCTGATTGAAAACATATAAATGCCAACCTCCTCAACTCAACAGTAGTTCGTGTTTCTATTTGACGTTGCGCGGCTAAGATTCTTAGAAGGTTGTTATGTTCGGTGTCGAATAAGAGTTGTGTGTTCGTGTGTGGAGAATATAGCTTTGTGTGCTGTTATTTTACAGAAAGTGGCATTATTGTGAGTTTTTCCCATACATTATTACTGAGTGTAATCCGTTATGGATAAGTGGTTAAAAACTGGAACTCTGAAATACGATCTCCCTGCAGTGTGTAGTGGTCAGGTACCTAGTAGATCCGTTTCCTAGAGCACATCCCAGGACATGGTTGTTATGCACGTAAGTGATAGTAGTAAAAATCACATTTCAAGTACTGGAGCTGATCAGAAGAAACGGAAATATTCAGATGAGTATTTAAAATATGGACTTTCAATTACTGGGGAGGAGGAAAGTCCGAATCCATTATGTGTTGTATGCGGGGAGGTTTTAAGTAACGGTAGCATGAAACCCTCTGTACTTATGTGCCATTTAAATCTAAACATGCTCAGTACAAAAAGAAAGAAGTTAGTTTTTTCGAGTGACTGTCAAAAAACTATAAAAAAGATGCACATCTTTCATCAAATCTAGTGGCAGGTAATGAAGACAATGAAAATGCTGTTGAAGCCTCTTACAAAATTAGCTATCACATTGCTAAGCGCGGTAAAAACCATACAATTGCTGAGGATTTGATAGCTCCGTGTATAAAAGAAGCTGTACAGTGTATGTTCGGACAGGACAATGTTCCCAAAATTAACACAATCCCGTTTCCAACTAACACAGTTTCCCGAAGAATTAAAGACATGTCAGACAACATTGAAAAAACGGTAATACAAAAATTAAAAAATAGTCAATTTTACGTCCATGTTCCTTAAGGAAATGGAAGTATGGTGATGGCAAAAAAAATTGTGTTTGAGATTATTGCAGATTCTGATTGTACTACACTCAAAACATGAAAAAAAGTCAATTTTCGAAAAGTGTCTGTGTGTGTTTCTGTGTGTCTGTCTGTGTGCCTGTATGTAGATTTTTTTCTATGGCAAACGATAACAGCCGCAAATTCAAACAGAATCAAATAATGTTTTGCATACAGCACTGATTTGTAGAGTACTCAAGACCTACTGTTTTTGGTGAAGATCGGTTAAGGGAAAGGGGTAGTTTACCAGCAACGGTTTTTTTTAATCAAGGGTAATTTTTTTTCTATCCAAGTTGATGAAAGCACAGACGTTGCTGGCCTATTAATATTACTTGTTACTGCAAGGTATCTTAATGACAATAACGATTTTGAAGAAAATCTTTTACTGTGTCATGCGTTAACTGAGCGAACTACAGGGGAAGACGTGTTCAACGTGATTTTTAACTACTTATGTGAAAAGGAAATTAGTTGGGCTAATTGTTGTGGCATTTGCACTGATGGCGGAAACTCAATGTCTGGCTGCAACGTACGCCTTCGTGGACGTATAAGAGAAGTGGCTCCCCATGTAGCATGGAGCCATTGCTGTATCCATAGGCAAAGCCTTGCGTCCAAAAAAATACCGTCTAAAATGAATGACGTTCTTAATAAAGCAGTAAAAGTTGTAAACTTTGTCAAAGCCAACGCAACAAACTCCAGACTGTTTAAAGCACTTTGTGAGGAGATGGATGGTATTCACTCCACATTGTTTTTGCACACCGAAGTAAGGTGGCTTTCTCGAGGAAAAGTCCTCACACGATTATTTGAACTCAGACATGAACTCCAAGTCTTTTTTGCAGAACATCCATTTTATCTGGCTTCAAAGTTTCACGACAGTGACTGGCTTCAGCAACTTGCTTATTTAGCTGATATTTTTTCAGTGATAAATAAACTCAACTTAGGGTTACAGAACAGCTCAATAACAGCTCTTTTAGACAGTATTTCCCTAAACGTGAAGACGGAGGCAACTGGATTGCAGACCCGTTTAATGAAGACAACTTCAAAACCGCCAAGCTATCCATTCATGAAAAAGAAAAATTAATTGAAATTTCAACAGATCCTTCGTTAAAGTCGGATTTCAAAAAGAAAACCCTTGGAAATTTCTGGGCAAGCATTAGTGAGGAATATGGACCTCTATGTATAAAAACACTTCAAGTTTTAGTAACATTTACTAATACTGAACTAGTGGAGAGAGCTTTCTCTTCCTATTCTTGCATTAAAAACAAATACCGGAACAAGGTCAGTGCAAGTTCTGATTTAGGAGTGTACTTATGAATATTTGAACCTGATTTCAAAATGCTAAGTGCGTCAAAACAGGCTCAATGATCTCATTCATAATAATGTAGGTACTCTACAAGTGACAGGACATTAAATCTTAAATATTTTAAATGTCTTATTTTTCTTCGCACATAATATGTAGACTAATTGTTTTATTTATATTTGATAACACAACATAAGGTACTGTAAAATACAACCATATTAAAATTGTTTAGTGTTCAATAGAATAGTTTTCAATAAAAGGGAAAATAAAAATGCCTCGTTGACTAATCTATTTCTATTTTCCCAAACCCTCAAAAAACTACGCATGCACATAACACGTGAGATTGGTTCAAAGCTCTGAGAAGCATCTGTGCGACTTTTTTTGTATCTGCAGTGTAAATAATAGGTGCCTACAACAAAAACAGCTGTTCCAATATTAGCATTAATAAATAAAAGAAGTTCGATCGCACAGCCATTTATCAGTGCTCTGAACTAATCCCGCGAGCTATATATAGTAATGGCTATTATTTTATTAGCCACTATCTTCAAAACGCATGTTGGAACTAGTAAAATTGCACTATATTTCGACATTGTTGAAAATGGTACAAGACAAGAGGCGAAATATAATGCGGTTTTAAAAATTTGTGTACTTTATTATTTTTTTAAGATAGTGCCTAATAAAATAATGGACAATAAGAATACGTCTTCAAACAAAACTTACATAACTGTGTTATGTATATAGTAGGCTACTGAAATTTCATCTTATTACAACCATTAGGTGCAATTTAGCCTTTGTGGGGATGTAGAAATGTGGTAAAAATTGAGGGTATGGTTTGGGGGTACTACTTTATTAAAATGGGTAGTAAGGGGTACGCGAGACGAAAAAGGTTTGGAACCGCTGGTCTAAGGGAACAAATGCGTTTTGAACATATAAGGGCCGAACAGGGTGTATTCTCTATCAATGATAAATAGAAGAACAGAAGCAGCATGTCTACAGAATGGGCCACCAGAGGCCAGTATTCGAACATATCACACTCCACACAAACAACATTGATCTTTCAAATGACGGCGCCGCCATCAAGGACAAGACGGACAGAGCTCCTAGTGGCAGACAAAGCTTGTAATAAGCGAAAACTGGTTCAGGCTATAAGGTATAAAAATTTACATTTTTACCAATAAAAAGCTTTGGGTTCCGAGTCGGTAGTGAATTAATTATATTTATTCTGTGTAAGATATTTATCATTACCATCATTGGATATTCTTTCAAAAGCTACCAGAAAGTCATATCATGAATAATACAAAGTGTGAGAAGTGTCATCTCTCACATCTCACTTTAAGAAAGATTTTTAAAGGTTGTAGAATTAGATTTTAAATGTGTAACAGTGACTACTATCTCCTGGTAGTATTATAGAAAAAACTATTCAGTTGTCGAAGAATTCTAAAAAAGTTCATAGCTTCAGACAGTAGTCAACAGTGGTGGAACCAACAAGATTTAGTAGATGCAGTGAAAATGACAAATGGCCAGTCAGAAATTTAGTCACTTAATTCTTGCTTTTGTGTCGGATCTGCAACTGCGTATTTTTTATAGTTTCTTGTATGTTTGGATTAATTTATGAACTGGCACAAGACTACACTTTACTATCAAATATTTTATTGTTTTAAATATTGACTTAATTTAAAATGATATAAAACTAACCTTCAAATTTTATTAGAAATTGAGAAAAGTTTTATAATGACAACACAAGATTCCAGATTTGTGTTACCTGTTGCCACTGGATTACTAGATTATACGTATGAAGTAGGCTTTCCTGTGGTACCCTTATTTTCAACTTATTTAAAATAATTACCTTACTAAACAATATTCCATGTATTATGAAATGTATTAACAGGAGCCAAGATTCAAACCTTCAGGTGCAACAATTATAATTACACAATGCAGGTAATCCGCGGACTTTTTCCTTATGGTCTTGCTTTCCGCTTTAGCTCATCGTTGATCATGCAGTTGTATGGAACAAAGTGAGCTGTATCTTTTTTAAACAATTTCCATTTTCTCGAGTCTCATAAGAGGAAATAACATTGAAATATAAAGTTAACATTATGTGGTGTTAGTAACAAGGTAACCAAAACTCACATTTGTAGCTGGTAACCTCAAACCCACACAGATGCTGATGCAGTAACTGTGACTTTTAATGTCATAGCTAAAATAAATGTCAATGGGCCTCAGCCTGTTCAGCCTGTTTTTTGTGTGTTAATAGCGTTCTTATTACAAGGTAATGATCTCACGTCTTCCATGGTCTATCCCATATTTTCATATTATCTTTCCATAGGATTCAGAACCACCCTTTATTTCTTCCTTCTCTTCTAATTTCATAATTTTCTTTCACATTTTGTTATTCTCATTCTAACCATACTTGTTCCACCCATTAGTTGAGACCATTAAATCATTGCCTATGTATTATAAATGAGAGAAAATTCGCACAAAAAGAAATCATTATCTCCTGAGCATATTCTACTTTGTTACAGGTATCCCTGTCTTTCACATTACGGCTATCTTCCCTTACAGCTTCCACATTATAAACTATTGGTAAAGACAAAATATTTTGTTAGTTTTAAAAATAACCAAGCAATCAATATGATGAAAAGTTACTGTAGGTTATTTATGACAATTAATTACTTCAGTTTGAAATTAAAAATTTTAACTTTATTCCTACAATAGATAGTTCTAGAGTACGAACAAACCAATTTTAGATTGAACTTGGTATTTTCAAACATTTTTAAATCATTTGATCAGAAGACGGGATTCGAAGATAATGAACTATGATGCAAACAAATCACTGCTCATTGTTTGAAACTGTTTACAGTACACATTCCTTAAAATTAATTTTGAAAATCAGTTTTCATGTCAAGTCAATTTGTAAAAATAGTACTTTATTTTACAATTAGGAATTCAGATTAAAAAAAACTGTTATTGATATTAGTTAGAAAGACAAACCAATAGTTACTATAAGATAGCATTAAGTTTCCTGTGCAGTTGTATGTAAACAACAAACAGTAGTTACAAGTAGAAAATCATATAAAGAAACAATCCTTTCACAGCTATGGTGTAATCGTACACAACAAATTATTTATTCTTGATAAAAGTAAATTTAAAATAATAAATGCAAAATAATTTATTTCTTCTCTAAGGATTGCATTTTATATAAAATGGTTAATTCTACTCGCTACATGTGAAATTACATTGTGGTCCTTTCTTTATACAGAGCATGGTTGAAAGGCTTGTTTTATAGCATTTGCAGTAACTACAACAAGAACAAGAATATTTTTTGTTTTTTAAAATTTTTATGTTTTGAATAAATCATAGATCAAGTAAACAAAGTTAAAAAAATTTTCATTATATGTACATGGCTGGTCAGTATGTAGTGTGTATTTGTTTGTAATAAATTTGAATATTTAACTACATTTAAATGAAATCAAAAGTCAATTACTTTTCTGGATATTCTTCATCATGTTCTTCATCAAGTTTGTTCTTAGAAGAAATAAGCCAAGTGAATATTTCCTCGTTAGTGATGTTTGTAAAAGTTTTAATTGTGCCGTTGCCGTACGGTATGTTAGAAAAACTGTCAATTCCATACACATAGTACAAATCATCCTGAACAAACGTTAAGCCTCCTCCATCATCTCTTCCTCGAGCAGCAGTACCTATAAGGAAAATGTCCAGTGAAATATCAACTGTGACTTGTAAAAGCTAATATGTACTCTTTAGGTATGAGAATTACACGTAGAAGTTTGAACTAAGTTGACACCTTACCATTAGTATAACCACCACAAAATTTATCAGATGTTACAAAACGCTGTTGTCTTTCTGGTACTTGAGTAATACATTGGGAGCGATCTTCATATGGCAAGTCAACCGACAACAGGACATCACTGTATGGTCTGACTTCTCCGTGTTCTGTCAAACCCCAGCCGGCCACCTGAAACATTCCACCATGTTTATTATTAATAAAATGTTTTATGAAATAAGTATTAAGAAGAGAAGTGTAATTTTGAGAATTAGCTCTGTTTAACATGAGTAGAGTGGGCATAGGAAATACTTCATGTTAGAAGAATAACTTGGTTTGGCAGACAGAGTAAGGAGTACCAGTATATAATTCAACTGTATTCACCCTAAGATTTACCCAATTTGGAATGCCCGACAAATTTTGCTAATTGCGGTCAAGATGGCAAAGGGTAATTTTAATGTAATATAAGTAAACAAATGACAAGAACACTTATTAATTAATTACAGCTAAAACACACAAGCAGAGTAAATTACTGAAGTTGTAAAGTTTATCTGAATTCCATTTTGCTCATGAAATGTTCATATCCACCACAGTTGTCTTGGTATTGCTTACAGTATAACAACTAAAGACCTATCTGAGAGGATCGGGTGTTACTCACATTACTATAGTTTGATTCGATTAAATACTAATATCTTTCAATGTTGGCACAATGACACAGTGATTGTATAAATGTATATGTATAAACGTTTTCTATACCAATTCTAATATTTAATTGTATTATATCTAATCTATATTTATAGTGTATTCAGACTAAGAATATATATCATTATGCATATAGTTTTATACACACATTAAAAGTTATTCATTGATTACTATTACCGTTCCTAGCGCGCCGGGTGTTATTGTGAATTCCCGTTTCCAGTCAACACACACGGGCATAATACCTGCGTGCAACTGTACACTGCGTGTAAGATCCAGAAGTGCTATATTCTGTTGGTAACCAGTTTCCCATCCATCAGATTCATTGAACCCAGGCGGAATTAATACTTCACGGACCTGAAGCAGAAACAATTGTCGCTATTAAAATCTTAAAAGAAAGTGAATTAGTTTTACCAACTGATACAGAGTGGGCTGTTGGTTGCTTGGCACTGGAAGTTCTCCTTGGTTTAGTAATGACTGTCTATCAACCAATGGTGATCGGTTTTGTGATATTCAGTTATTAACCGGACTTAGTTATATACATTTACTTGAGATTTTGATAAATTGTGTTCTCATCATCATGACTGATGTCTCACAGACATATAGAAATGATACACATTTCCTTGTGAATAGGTATGAATATATTATACAAACAATAATCACTGTTACACATTACGAATAATTAAGATATCCTATAAATATTAAAATTCAACCTACGTGTACTGATTTCTGTATTGCCCATAGTACAGATTCAGATAATGACAAAATTCTTTGAACCTCAACAGTGTTAAAAAGTTGACAAAAACGTTTTAAAACTATGTCTACCTGTTCGTGAAACGTTTCGTTACTAGAAGTTACCAAACCAATTACAAAATGTATTATGCAATTTATGATTCACCTTTAACTGTTTAATTTATGGTTATAAGTGTGCATGCGCGTGCTCATGTGTGTGTGTGTGTTTGTGCGCATTATATAATCTATACCTTACTTTAAAATCTACAAACTTTTTTAAATGTAAATTGATGTGAAACTCAGAGTTCTTACATCTGCTTGTACAGCATATGGCTCATCATGATACCAATCTCTGTAATATTTTCCAAGCCCCACTTTAAATTCCTCTGGAGACGACAAGTAGACACAAATGGCAGCTGAAATTGAGAAGAATTCCTTGTTATTTTATAGAAAATTTACAATTGCAAATATACAAGTGACGTTTTCCATAAACATAAACAAAACAGTAAAACTAATAATTTAATTTAAAGCGTGTAAAGCACACCATTACAATTTCGCTTTTTAAATCAATTATCTAACACACAGTTTATAGACTCCTTACTACTTATAGCAAAACTCATTCAAACCTGTTACAACAATGTGCGGTGAAATAAGACTTCCTCCACACCATAGAACCCACTGATTAGATACATTTCTCACATAAAGACCCACGTGCCATGGAAATTCACCATGTTTTGCAGCAGAGCCATGTTCAATTAGAGGCGTATTTACACCTTTCCAGTTTCTTCTTCCACAAGCTGCAAATTACACAAAAATGACTTAAAAACCTAAAACATGAATAACCACATATAACAGTTTAATTATAAGTTGTATTCACATTTTCAAATATACACACTTAAGGTAAAACCGGTTTAGAGAAATTGTTTAGCAAACTCAAGAAAAATTTGTAGAATAATAACGTGTTTTAAAATCATTACTTGACAAACCTGTTGCCACGTTAATGTTAACAGGATTGGTAAATAAATTACTAACAAGGGTGAAACAACGGTTGAAAATATGCAGACAATTTTGTTTACAGACTTGTAATTTTATATATACATGTTTGTTTGTGTACATGTGTGTGTATGCACACACTTCTATATAATAATTTACATCAGTAATTTATTTTAATTCAGTAGCAAAATCCTTGGATTTCGTTGTCCATGACGTGTCCGTTACTTAACTAAATATAATTATTTCACTACCGACTCGGAACACAATGTTTTTATGGATAAAAACGTAAAAGTTTACCTTATAAACTGAACTGGTTTTCGCTTTTAAAAAGCTTCTTCAGAGGCTGCCGCTGGGAGCACTGTCCGTCTCGTTGTTGGCGACGGTATTGACTTTCGAAAGATCGATGTTGTGTGTGGGGTGTGATATGTTTGAATAATGCGTGTGATTTGAATTGTGTCTGTTCGTTTACCTGGTGTTTACAAAGTAAACTGCTCAGATTGCAACAAATTCTACATAGTCCAGACCGGACGTAGCTTCAAACGAAGATACATTGAACACACAAAGGCACTCCACTCCACTACAGAATCCACCTTTGCAAACCACCTCATTGAAGCAAACCACATATACAAAAACATCGACCACAACATGGACATTCTACACTTACACACAAAGGCTGAAAACTAGACAATCTTGAACAATTGGAAATATACAGACACACGAAAACACATAAGAATGACATCCTAAACGAACGGGCACAATTCAAATCACACACATTATTCCAACATATCACACCCCACACACACAACATCGATCCTTCAAAAGTCGATACCGTCGCTAACAACAAGACGGACAGTGCTGCCAGCGGCAATTTCTGAAGAAGTTTTTTGAAAGCTAAAACTGGTTCAGGTATAAGGTATAATTTTTACATTTTTACCCATTAAAAATTTCGTGTTCCGAGTCGGTAGTAATTTAATTATAAAATAAAATAAAATCCATTGTCAAATTTTAAAACATAACAACTTGACTCGTCTTGACTCACATGTTGAGGAATCAAGATGAACTTGTAACATTACAATTAATATTGAGTGTGAACAATACATGAATTGTGTACATGTGTGTAAGCGCACAACATGTTTACAACAATTTCAGACAGTGCCCAAAGACTATATCATAAATAATGTATCCATTTACTTGTGCGTTTAACTTATTTTCTAATTTTTCCAATCAGTATTATGTAGATCAGAGCAACTGTGGCATATGACAATTAATTGTAAATACACTTGTTAACTGATTCTAAGCACAGTCAGTAAATTACCTTTTGTGTTGCTCACGATTCGAATTAAAAATTTAATCTTACAGAGGTAAATTTTAATTTTTTTTTACATTACACATGAACGTTTAGATTGATTGGTAGTTTATCTTCAGATGTGTTTACACAACTGTTCAAGATCTAATTAAATACGTGCAATTTCATTTGGTTTCATCAGTGACACATTGGGGAAACTCCAAAACACAAGGTTTTTACCTGGTTCACAATGCAACAATTCACCACTCCACTGGCCTTGGTCTGTGCAGAATATTTCTTTGTATGGATAAGGCGAAGTTGTAATATATGATGGTTTACATTGGACTGTTGCTCGTGTTCCAGGACGCATTGGCTTGGTACAGTCAACTTCACCACCTTTATTAACACATCTTGTATCTAGACTTCGTGAAACCAGAGGCCAACACGTTTCTGAAAAAAGAAATGAATGTGCAAAAGTTATGTTAACTTCAAAGTAAGAAAGTATACTGTTCTTTTAGACTTGACATATTATGTTAAGTATGAAAACGTCAATCATACTTATGTACGAGGCGTGCCCCGAAAGTAAGTTCCCTTTTGTTATTACACACGGTGGGGCAGAAGAGTGGGGACGTGCATGCGCTGCAGTGTAATGTAACTCACACGCTTGCAGTTCATTGTTGTGTTTCTGTCATGCCGTTGTTTTTGCTGAATACGCATGATTTATAATGAGTGCCGTAATAAAAAATCCCGCCAGTTTTGAGGTGAATACAGTTTTCTAGGACCAAAAGGTGTGCTGCTTGTAGAGTTTCTTGAACATGGTGTCACAATTAATGCCACTGTGTACTGTAAAACTTTGAAGAAACTTAGATGTGCCATTCAGAACAAAAGATATGGAATGCTGTCATCTGGAATTGTGTTTTTGCATGAAAACGCTCGCCTTCACACTGGTCGATCAACTGTTCACCTTATCGAGAAATTTTGATGGGATGTTTTTGACCATCCACCCTACAGCTCAGACCTCACACCAAGTGACAACCACCTGTTCCGTCACTTAAAGCAGTGGCTGCAATCTCAGCTCTTTCAATACGATGACAAACTTATGATAGGAGAGACAATTTGGTTGAAGTCACTGGCAGCAGATTTTTTAATGCAGGTTTAAAAAAGCCAGTGCAACGGTACAAAAAGTTATTAATATTGGTGTTACTAAATTTGTTAAATTGGTTTGGATACCTAAAGCACATGTCAATGGAAAGATGCCTAAAGAAGATATAATAATAGTGTTATGACATCACAGAAAAATCTTCATGTTTATCGAATGTTCCAGATGGATCCATGATCCAGAATGTAATGAGTGTGGCGTACGCGATTCTCGAAGCATTAGCTGGACTGTGCCAGAAGCCGCAATTAATAACGTCGTAGGTAGAGATAACGAGTAGTTTGGAATGTTCTGGTCTGTGAGCGGGGGTATAAATACAAGGTGGCAGCGGCCTTAGTTTCAATTATAGTTGCGATATATTACGTGCGGTTCAAGTTACTATTGGGCGATATTACTGTGTGCGTTCAAGTGGTTATTAGTGAAGTGTTGTTTAATAATCGGGTGGTATACTTGTAGTATAATTGTGTTTTATATTAGTTGACATTTCATTGCGTGTGAACAATTTTTATTTGATTTGTTGTAAGAGACTCTGTTGTCAATTACGAACTGTTTAACTGTGATAATTAAAGCTGGTGATTAGTGACTTAATTGGTGTCTTGCATTTTGTTTTCCACTGTACCTACGACGATCAAGTAGACCGTCGTAATAATAGACATCCTATATAAGTAAAAAAAGAAGGCTTAAACATTTCTGGTGAAAAGATAATGCCATGAGTGTAGAAGGCCTTATGCAGGCAGACTGTATCAGCATGAACAGAAGCTAGAATGTGAGAATCAGCAATGATCATAACAGAATCACTGCATGATGATGATGATGTATAGAATAAAATCAATTAACATTACTAAGAATATAAGTCATTCAGTATATAGAGTTTCATGGCTTTCTCATTAAAACTAAAAGATTTTTAATGGTATTTTGAAAACCAGAGAAATACAGGAGAACCATACATGTCTAAGATGGAGCAGCCTACCAAATCTTTCTAGACAATAATTAATGAAATTCATATTGTTTAATTTGGTTATAAATAATGTTCATTTCTTTCTTTTCTGTATCAATTACTTTATTAGCCAGTGTTTATTGTTGAGTTTAATTTAAGGGAGTGCTGTACTATTATCGCAGCTGGAGTGAGATTTCATGGGAGGTTAGTAGTGGCAGTGAGGAGTAATTAGTGAGGAGTTGAGCGGGGAGTGTCCTACATCTCAATTCCAGATCTGGTCACCATAATAATATATCTACATCTAAGTGAGTTAAATGTCTGCCACTCATGTTACTTGTTAACATTTTCCTACAAGTATATTAGCTACATCTCAAAGCAAACTACTCTTTACTATTTTCTCCTTCAGAACATATTTTATAAAATAATTCTTCAAGCAAATAGTAACTTACTTCTACAGACTGGAATTTTTGGAGACCACTTTCCATCAACACAGATAACATAAATATTTGCATCCTGAAATTCCTTATGAGAGTATCCTTCATTGCACTTGAATGACAGCAACCAATTTTGAGGAACAGGTGTTCCGGGTTGCTGCCTACAGGCTGCTTTATTTTTACCAATTTGACATACAGGTGAAGTATACGTTCCAAATTCTGGAGGTTGAGGAAGAAGACAGCCTCCAGAAGAACTAAACAAAAGTTTAAAAGTAATTATCCAGTTGTTAAATGTGTATTTAAACTAATATCCATAATTCTATCTAATCATTAAACACTAACAAGTTATGAATGTACACAGGCTTTCACACAAACATACAGAGGCATATATATGCATGTTCACACATTCACCAATACTTGTGACTGCGCGCACGTGTGCACAACCAACCACACACACACACACACACACACACACACACACACACACACACACACACACACACACACACACACACACACACACACACACATTCACTCTCTCTGTCTCTTTCTCTCGATGCCTGTGTTAATTCTATTCTCTGAATATGATAAGTAATATACTAACATAATCTAGTAATATAATACTAATCTACTTGTTTAGTGAAAACAAGTTTTTTCACAAATAATAATACACTGATTTAAAAAAAATAAACAACAATTAAAACCCACATGTGTATCAACACAACACAGTGCAGTTTTAATGCAGAATGTACTAGAAAGTAGCGTAGTAGGGCTTGAAAGTGCACAAACATTAACTAAAACATTAAGCACACACTCTGTATGAATAAAAACGTCCGCTACGTGACTTTCATAGTTTTTTTTTAGCCGACTTACGAGCGTCAACGCAAGGTCGTCTGTATGAATATCTACTGCTCCCTACTAAAATATTTTAATGTTATCTTACTTTGAAAACCACCGCTTTCTATAAATTTATATTTCTCCCTGGGTATCACATGACTTTGTCCCCGTAAAATTGTTGAGAATGTAATTTTCCGCTTTAGTATTATTAACAAAAACTGATAATTTAATTTCAAAAAATCATACTTAAATAAATCAAACTGCCTTTTATGCTTTAAAAAAAATATTTCTGTTAAAAAGAAAAAAATCTCTCTCTCTCTCTCTCTCTCTCCTTTACACACACACGCGCGCGCGCGTGCATAAAGAATTTCGACGAAACCGAAACATTAATGGGCTGCTTCGTCTGATCCATCTGTGCAATCAACATGCTTATTACATCTTTTGCTGCCATCAATGCACGTCCCAATGGCAGATTGGAATGATGTTGGTGGACATCTGATAAAAATTGTATTGGTCATATTAAATAAAATTTGAAACAAAAATAACCTTTTTTTAAGAACATAGGCCTACATAAAATAAAAATCAGTTAGTTAAACAATTAAAGAAAACTTAGCAAACAGATTGACCAGCACCTTAACTAATCGGAAGTTGACATGAACCAATTTATTTAGCTGTGTCTTCATCAGCAATCTTTGTTCAACTTTCATTTAACCAACAAAATTATTTCATAGTATAGGGAGTTAGACTTAAGATTCTGAAAGTGTTGTACTGTTTGTATCAGTACCAGTAGTGTATGTCACAGTTGAGACAAATGTTTTATGTGTTCACTGTTAATAATGTTTCTGTTTCCTGCTGCTGTCTGAACACTGGTGAGTTACAAAAACAAAGTTACTTAAGTGATGAGCATACATTACTTTATATGCCACTGGTGCAGGCTCTGCCTGCTCATGCCTGCCCAACTTCAGTAGCCTGTTATCCGAAACCAAGGATAGCAGCTCTGTAGATGTTGGAGACAGTGCAATAACATTTTGTACCTAGCCAGATATGGTGAGATAGACCTAACTGTGGGTCCATGGGTTAGTATAATCCCAAAAATAAGACACTACCAACAGCTACAACCAAATCTTTAGGACTAGCCTATATTTATAAGATGGGCTTCCCATATCCAGTGACATTTTTATACAACTGCATAAAATTCTCCAATTTATGTTGTGCTTACACACATCCTCTATATATAGCCTACCCCCATCACAAAACTACACTAAGAAACATACAATGAACGCTAAGAAACAAAACAAGAACTGATACTAAAATGAAATTCTATAAGTAATGGCAATAATTGTTCTTACATTGCTAGTGAAACATGGACGATAAATGGGAAAGAAAAGCAGCCTATACAAACTGCTGAAATGAATTTTTCAAGTCATGTGACTGGTTATCGTCTAAGGCAGCGGTTCCTAACCTGTGGTACGCGTACCCCTTGGAGGTACGCCAATAATAAACAGTAATGGCGGACGCTATGTATTTGTTTCTCACAACGCGCCGCCGGTAACCTGTCGTCTACTCGTCGCAAGCCACGCGCCTGTGCTCGCTCAGTGGCAAGCGGGCACACCCTCTCCCTTTCCCCCATCTTAGTTAAATCTAGCTCCGCCCCAACCTGATTGAAAACATATAAATGCCAACCTCCTCAACTCAACAGTAGTTCGTGTTTCTATTTGACGTTGCGCGGCTAAGATTCTTAGAAGGTTGTTATGTTCGGTGTCGAATAAGAGTTGTGTGTTCGTGTGTGGAGAATATAGCTTTGTGTGCTGTTATTTTACAGAAAGTGGCATTATTGTGAGTTTTTCCCATACATTATTACTGAGTGTAATCCGTTATGGATAAGTGGTTAAAAACTGGAACTCTGAAATACGATCTCCCTGCAGGGTGTAGTGGTCAGGTACACAGTAGACGTGTTTCCCAGGCCAAATGCCAGGTCATGGTTGTTACGCACGTAAGTGATAGTAGTAAAACTCACATTTCAAGTACTGGAGCTGATCAGAAGAAACGGAAATATTCAGATGAGTATTAAAATATGGATTTTCAATTACTAGGGAGGAGGAAAGTCCGAATCCATTACATGTTGTATGCGGAGAGCTTTTAAGTAACGGTAGCATGAAACCCTCTTTACTTATGCGCCATTTAAACACTAAACATGCTCAGTACAAAAGAAAGAAGTTAGTTTTTTCGAGTGACGGTCAAAAAACTATAAAAAAGGTGCACATGTTTCATCATATCTAGTGGCAGGCAATAAAGACAATGAAAATGCTGTTGAAGCCTCTCACAGAATTAGCTATCACATTGCTAAGCGCGGTATAAACCACACAATGGCTGAGGATTTGATAGCTCCGTGTATAAAAGATGCTGTACAGTGTATGTTCGGACAGGACAATGTTCGCAAAATTAACACAATCCCGTTTCCAAATAACACAGTTTCACGAAGAGTTAAAGACATGTCAGACAACATTGAAGAAACGGTAATACAAACATTAAAAAATAGTCAATTTTGTTCTATTCAAGTTGATGAAAGCACAGACGTTGCTGGCCTATCAATATTACTTGTTACTGCAAGGTATCTTAATGACAATATAGATTTTGAAAAAAACATTTTACTGTGTCATGCGTTGACTGAGCAAACTACAGGGGAAGACGTGTTCAACGTGATTTTTAACTATTTCTGTGAAAAGGAAATTAGTTGGGCTAATTGTTGTGGCATTTGCTCTGATGGCGGAAACTCGATGTCTGGCTGCAACGTAGGCCTTCGTGGACGTATAAGAGAAGTGGCTCCCCATGTAGCATGGAGCCATTGCTGTATCCATAGGCAAACCCTTGCGTCCAAATAAATGCCGGCTAAAATGAATGACGTTCTTAATGAAACAGTAAAAGTTGTAAACTTTGTCAAAGCCAACGCAACAAACTCCAGACTGTTTAAAGCACTTTGTGAGGAGATGGATGGTATTCACTTCACATTGTTTTTGCACACCGAAGTAAGGTGGCTTTCTCGAGGAAAAGTCCTCACACGATTATTTGAACTCAGACATGAACTCCAAGTCTTTTTTGCAGAACATCCATTTTATCTGGCTTCAAAGTTTCACGACAGTGACTGGCTTCAGGAACTTGCTTATTTAGCTGATATTTTTTCAGTGATAAATAAACTCAACTTCGGGTTACAGAACAGCTCAATAACAGTATTTAAAGTTTCAAACAAAATTGAGTCCATGTTAAAAAAATTTGAATTTTGGAAAACCTGCGTTGAAAATAATCAAGCTGAAGTTTTTGAAACACTGCACGGCTTTTTAAATGCCAATAGCCTGGACCTATCTTAAGAGGTCAGAAGTAACGCAGTAACCACTTGACAGGCCTCATGGTTTCTTTTAGACAGTATTTCCCTAAACGTGAAGACGGAGACAATCGGATTGCAAACCCGTTTAATGAAGACAACTTCAAGACCGCCAAGCTATCCATTCATGAAAAGGAAAAATTAATTGATATTTCAACAGATTTTATAATTTATGTTCCATAGAAATGTTAAAAAATATCTTTCTTGTTTGTCCATTGAATTATGAAGTCCTAGTGATTTATTTTACGTAGGCGACACAGGACGTAGCTTCAAACAAAGACACATTGAGCACACAAAGGCACTACACTCCGCTAAAGAATCCACCTTTGCAATCCACCTCATTGAAGCAAACCACACATACAAAAACATCGACACTAACATGGACATTCTACACGTACACACAAAAGGCGGAAAACTAGACACTCTAGAACAACTGGAATATACAGAGAAACGAAAACACATAAAAACGACATCCTAAACGAACAGACACAATTCAAATCACACGCATTATTCCAACATATCACACCGCCACACACAAACAACATCGATCTTTCAATTGACGGCGCCGTCACCAAGAACAAGACGGACAGAGCTCCTAGTGGCAGCCTCTGACAAAGCTTATAATAACCGAAAACTGGTTCAGGCTATAAGGTATAAAAATTTACATTTTTACCAATAAAATCTTTGTGTTCTGAGTCGGTAGTGAATTAATTATATTTATTCTGTGTGAGATATTTATCATTACCATCATAGGATATTCTTTCAAAAGCTAACAGAAAGTCATATCATGAATAATACAAAGTGTGAGAAGTGTCATCTCTCACATCTCACTTTAAGGAAGATTTTTATGTTGTAGAATTAGACTTTAAATGTGTAACAGTGACTTCTATATCCTGGTAGTAATATAGAAAAAAGCTATACAGTTTTCGAAGAATTCTAAAAAAGTTCATAGCTTCAGACAGTAGTCAACAGTGGTGGAACCAACAAGATTTAGTAGATGCAGTGAAAATGACAAATGGCCAGTCAGAAATTTAGTCTCTTAATTCTTGCTTTTGTGTCGGATCTGCAACTGCGTATTTTTTATAGTTTCTTGTATGTTTGGATTAATTTATGAACTGGCACAAGACTACACTTTACTATCAAATATTTTATTGTTTTAAATATTGACTTAATTTAAAATGATATAAAACTAACCTTCAAATTTTATTAGAAATTGAGAAGAGTTTTATAATGAAAACACAAGATTCCAGATTTGTGTTACCTGTTGCCACTGGATTACTAGATTATACGTATGAATTAGGCTTTCCTGTGGTACCCTTTTTGCAACTTATTTAAAATAATTACCTTACTAAACAATATTCCAGTTATTATGAAATGTATTTAATTTTAAATACAGATTGTTTGGTATTTTAAATTGCATAAAATTTACATAGTCAATCTAGACTTTTGAAAGCATGGATCGACTTGTACACCCTAACGAATGCATCTGGTTATGTGCTCAATTAATGGTCAGTCAGGACTTAGTCATTAACTCAGACAAGTGGCTCAGTGACTCTTTAAGTCAGATGAACAATTTTTGCAAACAGGAGCCAAGATTCAAACCTTCAGGTGCAACAATTATAATTACACAATGCAGGTAATCAGTGGGCATTTTTCCTTATGGTCTTGCTTTCCCCCTTTTAACTCATCGTTGATCATCCAGTTGTATGGAACAATGTGAGCTGTACCTTTTTTAAACAATTTCCAATTTCTCGAGTCTCATAAGAGGAAATAACATTAAAATATAAAAATTAACATTATGTGGTGTTAGTAACAAGGTAACCAAAAGTCACATTTATAGCTGGTAACCTCAAACCCACACAGATGTTGGTGCAATAACTGTGACTTTTATTGTCTTAGCTAAAACCAAATGTCAATGGGCCTCAGCCTGTTCAGCCTGTTTTTTTTTTTTTTTTTTTTTGTTAACAGCGTTCTTATTACAAGGTAATGATCTCACTTCTTCCATGGTCTATCCCATATTTTCATATTATCTTTCCATAGGATTCAGAACCATCCTTTATTTCTTCCTTCTGTTCTAATTTCATAATTTTCTTTCACATTTTGTTATTCTCATTCTAACTATACTTGTTCCACCCATTAGTTGAGACCATTAAATCATTGCCTATGTATTATAAATGAGAGAAAATTTGCACAAAAAGAAATCGTTATCCCCTGAGCATATTCTACTTGGTTACAGGTATCCCTGTCTTTCACATTACGGCTATCTTCCCTTACAGCTTCCACATTATAAACTATTGGTAAAGACAAACTATTTTGTTAGTTTTAAAAATAACCAAGCAATTAATATGATGAAAAGTTACTGTAGGTTATTTATGACAATTAATTCTTTCAGTTTGAAATTAAAAGTTTTAACTTTATTCCTTCAACAGATAGTTCTAGAGTACGAACAAACCAATTTTAGATTAAACTTGGTACTTTCAAACATTTTTAAATCATTTGATCAGAAGACGGGATTCCAAGATAATGAACTATGCTGCAAACAAATCACTGCTCATTGTTTGAAACTGTTTACAGAACTCATTCCTTAAAATTAATTTTGAAAATCAGTTTTCATGTCAAGTCAATTTGTAAAAATAGTACTTTATTTTACAATTAGGAATTCAGATTAAAAAAAACTGTTATTGATATTAGTTAGAAAGACAAACCAATAGTTACTATAAGATAGCATTACGTTTCCTGTGCAGTTGTATGTAAACAACAAACAGTAGTTACAAGTAGAAAATCATATAAAGAAACAATCCTTTCACAGCTATGGTGTAATCATACAGTCTACATCAACAAATTATTTATTCTTGATAAAAGTAAATTTAAAATAATAAAAGCAAATTCCTCTACTTCTTCTCTAAGGATTGCATTTGATATAAAATATTAATTCTACTCGCTACATGTGAAATTATGTTATATTTCTATCTTTATACAGACCATGGTTGAAAGACGTGTTTTGTAGGATTCGAAGTAACTACAACAAGAACAAGAATATTTTTTGTTTTTTAAAATGTTTGTGTTTTGAATAAACCATAGAGCAAGTAGACAAATTTAATAAATGTTCATCATATGTACATGGCTGGTCAGTAAGTAGTGTGTATTTGTTTGTAATATATTTGAATATTTAACTACATTTAAATGAAATCAAATGTCAGTTACTTTTCTGGATATGCTTCATCATGTTCTTTGTCAAGTTTGTTCTTAGAAGAAATAAGCCAGTTGAATATTTCCTCGTTAGTGATGTTCGTAAACATTGTAATTGTGCCGTTGCCGTACGCTATGTGAGCACTGTCAACTCCACCACTGGCAATTCCATACACATAGTACAAATCATCCTGAACAAACGTAAAGCCTCCTCCAGTATCTCCATATTCAGCACCAGTACCTATAAGAAAAATGTCCTTTGAAATATCAACTGTGACTTGTAAAAGCTAATATGTACTCTTTAGGTATGAGAATTACACGTAGAAGTTTGAACTAAGTTGACACCTTACCATTACCATAACCAGCGCAAAAGTGATCAGATGTTACATAAGGCTGACCTTCTTTTGGTACTTGAATAATACAGTGGGAGTGATCTACATATGGCAAGTCTACCAACAACAGGACATCAGTGCGTGTTCCGTGTTCTGTATCACCCCAGCCGGCCACCTGAAACATTCCACCATGTTTATTATTAATAACATGTTTTATGTATTAAGAAGAGAAGTGTAATTTTGGGAACTAGCTCTGCTTAACATGAGTAGAGTGGGCATAGGAAATACTTCATGTTAGAAGAATAACTTGGTTTGGCAGACAGAGTAAGGAGTACCAGTATATAATTCAACTGTATTCACCCTAAGATTTACCCAATTTGGAATGCCCGTCAAATGTTGCTAATTGCGGTCAAGATGGCAAAGGGTAATTTTAATGTAATATAAGTAAACAAATGACAAGAACACTTATTAATTAATTACAGCTCAAACACACAAGCTCAGTAAATTACTGAAGTTGTAAAGTTTATCTGAATTCCATTTTGCTCATGAAATGTTCATATCCATCACAGTTTACTTGGTATTGCTTTCAGTATAACAACTAAAGACCTATCTGAGAGGATTGGGTGTTACTCACATTACTATAGTTTGATTCTATTAAATACTAATATCTTTCAATGTTGGCACAATGACACAGTGATTGTATAAATGTATATGTATAAACGTTTTCTATACCAATTCTAATATTTAATTGTATTATATCTAATCTATATTTATAGTGTATTCAGACTAAGAATATATATCATTATGCATATAGTTTTATACACACATTAAAAGTTATTCATTGATTACTATTACCGTTCCTAGCGCGCCGGGTGTTATTGTGAATTCCCGTTTCCAGTCAACACACACGGGCATAATACCTGCGTGCAACTGTACACTGCGTGTAAGATCCAGAAGTGCTATATTCTGTTGGTAACCAGTTTCCCATCCATCAGATTCATTGAACCCAGGCGGAATTAATATTTCACGGACCTGAAACAGAAACAATTGTCGCTATTAAAATCTTAAAAGAAAGTGAATTAGTTTTACCAACTGATACAGAGTGGGCTGTTGGTTGCTTGGCACTGGAAGTTGTCCTTGGTTTAGTAATGACTGTCTATCAACCAATGGTGATCTATTTTGTGACATTCAGTTATTAACCGGACTTAGTTATGTACATTTTGTTGAGATTTTGATAAATTTTATTCTCATCATCATGACTGATGTCTCACAGACATATAGAAATGTTACACATTTCCTTGTGAATAGGTATGAATATATTATAAAAACAATAATCACTGTTACACATTACGAATAATTAAGATATCCTATAAATATTAAAATTCAACCTACGTGTACTGATTTCTGTATTGCCCATAGTACAGATTCAGATAATGACAAAATACTTTGAACCTCGACAGTGTTAAAAAGTTGACAAAAACGTTTTAAAACTATGTCTACCTGTTGGTGAAACGTTTCGTTACTAGAAGTTACCAAACCAATTACATTTTGTCCTATGCAATTTATGATTCACCTTTGACTGTTTAATTTATGGTTATAAGTGTGCATGCGCGTGCTCATGTGTGTGTGTGTGTGTTTGTGCGCATTATATAATCTATATCTTACTTAAAATCTACAAAAGTAATTTCAATGTAAATTGATGTGAAACGCAGAATTCTTACATCTGCTTGTACAGCATATGGCTCATCATGAGTCCACTCTCGGTAATATTTTCCAAGCCCCACTTTAATTGTTTCTGCTGGCTTTTGTACACTTTCTAAGAAGACGCACTGGGCAGCTGAAATTGATAAGAATTCCTTGTTACTTTATAGAAAATTTACAACTGCATATAACGTTTTACAAATGACGTTTTCCATAAACATAAACAGAAATTGTTAAAATAACAATTTAATTTAAAGTGTGTAAAGCACACCATTACAATTTCGCTTTTTAAATCAATTATCTAACACACAGTTTATAGACACCTTACTACTTATAGCAAAACTCATTCAAACCTGTTACAACAATGTGCGGTGAAATAAGACTTCCTCCACACTCTAGAACCCAACGATTATAAGCATATCTCTCATAAACACCCACGTGCCATGGAAATTCACCATGTTTTGCAGCAGAACCATGTGCAATTAGAGGCGTATTTACACCTTTCCAGTTTCTTCTTCCACAAGCTGCAAATTACACAAAAATGACTTAAAAACCTAAAACATGAATGACCACATATAACAGTTTAATTATAAATTGTATTCACATTTTCAAATATACACACTTAAGGTAAAACCGGTTTAGAGAAATTGTTTAGCAAACTCAAGAAAAATTTGTAGAATAATAACGTGTTTTAAAATCATTACTTGACAAACCTGTTGCGACGTTAATGTTAAAAACTGTTAAAAGGATTGGTAAATAAATTTCTAACAAGGGTGAAACAACGGTTGAAAATATGCAGACAATTTTGTTTACAGACTTGTAATTTTATATATACATGTTTGTTTGTGTACATGTGAGTGTATGCACACACTTCTATATAATAATTTACATCAGTAATTTATTTTAATTGAGTAGCAAAATTCTTGGATTTCGTTGTCCATGACGTGTCCGTTACTTAACTAAATATAATTATTTCACTACCGACTCGAAACACAATGTTTTTATGGATAAAAACGTAAAAGTTTACCTTATAAGCGGAACCATATTTCGCTTTTAAAAAGCTTCTTCAGAGGCTGCCGCTGGGAGCACTGTCCGTCTCGTTGTTGGCGACGGTATCGACTTTCGAAAGATCGATATTGTATGTGTGGGTGTGATATGTTTGAATAATGCGTGTGATTTGAATTGTGTCTGTTCGTTTACCTGGTGTTTACAAAGTAAACTGCTCAGATTGCAACAAATTCTACATAGTCCAGACCGGACGTAGCTTCAAACGAAGATACATTGTACACACAAAGGCACTCCACTCCACTACAGAATCCACCTTTGCAAACCACCTCATTGAAGGAAACCACATATACAAAAACATCGACCACAACATGGACATTCTTCACGTATACACAAAGGCTGAAAACTAGACACTCTTGAACAATTGGAAATATACAGACACACGAAAACACATAAGAATGACATCCTAAACGAACGGGCACAATTCAAATCACACACATTATTCGAACATATCACACCCCACACACACAACATCGATCCTTCAAAAGTCGATACCGTCGCTAACAACAAGACGGACAGTGCTGCCAGCGGCAATTTCTGAAGAAGTTTTTTGAAAGCTAAAACTGGTTCAGGCTATAAGGTATAATTTTTACGTTTTTACCCATAAAAAATTTTGTGTTCCGAGTCGGTAGTGATTTAATTATAAAATAAAATAAAATCCATTGTCAAATTTTAAAATATAACAACTTGACTCGTCTTAACTCACATGTTGAGGAATCAAGATGAACTTGTAACATTACAATTAATGTTCAGTGTGAACAATACATGAATTGTGTATATGTTGTAATATACTTTTTTATTACAAATATAAACAAATAATATAATATAGATAGATTTTATAATTATTAAGTTGATTTTATTATAACTGAAATACCACTGGTGATCTCGCCAATTTGTAATATAATTTTCAGTGCAAATATAATTAATAATAAAATAAAGATATAAAGATAGAAATTGTGATGCTAATTAATGTTGTCTGAATCTCGGTGTTGAACTCGCCGATGATACAGCTCCACTTTGGATTCACCAATTGATAATTATTCCCAATTACAAAGAATAAATTAAATATAAATAATGTATTATAATAAAGTGTGATTTGTTGATAATAAAAAAATTTTGTAAGTTATGAAATTTTACTTATATTATTAGTTTTTTGTTTAATTAATCAGTTCAATTAATTAATAAATAATTAATTAATTGTATGTGTTTTATATACTTCTAATTAAATAGGTATGAATTTGTGGTTCGAAACTATTTGTTTCTATTAATAATTTAATTGTGTAGTTAGATCTGTTGATTCTCTCTGCTGACTTTGCTCTTCTTCTTCCTCTCAAATATTTATTTTATCTCTGTAAATTATTATTTTTTTTTTTTTTTAGAAGAAAGAATAGCTAACATTCACTATACAAATAAATACAAACGCTTATAACTGAATAATGATATTCATTTATTGACATTTAAAATTATGCGCCATTCAGGCTGCGCGTGACCCAGGCATTGGTTGATATCTGCTCAAGTCGGTAGCGAACAAGATTGACAAAATATATTTTTACAAGATTAATTAATTAGGATTCTTTTAGCGAGTCGAAATGGTCAGAGAGGGCAAGGAACAAGATACAATTCTTACAGCTATTTTTAAAATAAATCATTATAGCTGAAAAAACAATATTATTAGGTAAATTGTCAATTATTAAAAGTAACATCGAACCATTCGTCGAAATGACGTCACTGGCTTCAAGCAGGCTGTGTCCTGGACTCGTTCGGAAATTAAGGATGGCCGCCGTAACCTCGATTTTCTCTGCTATGCACTGCTGATGCTGGTTGAGCTTCTCCCACAGAAATAAATGAGTATTCCCTTCTCTGCGAAGTTGTAGTTGTCCTGGAATATAGTGTAGAGTGTTCTCCCTTCTCCTGCGATGTTGTTTCGTGATGGTTTACTGGTGAAGTGTCCGGTGTTCAAATGTGTTGTATTCATGTTCTGCTAATACGGTTTAAAATATCTCAAAATGGCCGTTGATTTCTTGTGCTCGTGTTAGATAGTGTTATTGCTGTTGTTCTGAATTATTTAGGTGTTAATTATTATCTGTTAGTGTTATTTTTATTTAGTTAACCTCTGTTACACTTTTCGAGGCTACACTCATGGTTTTGCACAAAATTATACTTTTTCAGTACTTTTTCAGTCTTCTGTTAGTAATTTCTCAACTGGTCATATTAACGATTAACAACAGACTAACTCTAAAAGTCGTCGTTTTGGGGTAACTTATGAAATATCTTTTTCCTCCTTCCATTGTTTATTTATAAAAGTACATGTCTCAGATTTGGTTCATCCTCTAAATATACATAACAGGTTTTCCTATTTATTGCTGTAATTCAATTATTTCTTAATTTTACAAAAATCTAGCTATTCAGCAATATTCTTAAATTAATTTTACATAATTGGATATATAGCTGGGTTTGTTTTAAGTTCATTTAAGCCTAAAATTTACAATTTTTGATAATTATTGTAGGCCTCATATTTTGTACAAATTTAGTGTTTAAATGGTTTACAAGTGTTTTTCTGATAATATTTCCATGGAATAATATTAATCACTCCGTGATTATTTTTTGGTTCATAATTTTGTTGTTATAACACTTCAATATTGATTAATTTACTTTTTAGTCTGATTTGATTACCATTATAGGCCTAGTATTATTTATTTCCAAAAAAAGTTAATTTTCTTTCCTTTGTCATTCCATTCGTTATTATTTGTATCTGTACTAATTACATTTTCATATTTTTGTGTTGTATGGACTGAATTCTATTCCCTATATTATGTAGTTTGATTCTCTGATAGATAGTTTTGGTTTACATTACTGGTCTGTTTTCCTAGAGTGGTGTATTAGCTAATCTGCTTTGTACCTTTCATATGGTTTACAGTTTTAAATAAAATTATAACATTCCTATTTCCTACTTGCCTCTCTGCCTTACAAACTTGAAAATTAGTTAACATGATTTTAAATACAACAAAACATCTTATTATCTACTATTTTTCATGTATCACCTAATTTTAACAAAAACATCTTATATCTATTATTTTTGACTGTATCATTCAAAGATAACAAAATATCTTATGCCTATTATTTTTTATATATCATTTAACTATAATACAAACATCTTATTACTAACAATACCTTCAGTCATTAACTGTCCTTTTGTCTTTATGTTCTTTTTGTAACAAATTTAATTATACTAAAACAACTTATTACTAATAATGTTGTCAGCCCTTTTAAATAATTTTTATGTCCTACACTATTTTTTATTATAGTGTGTCACTTGTTATTTTCTACACTCACTGTAGTCTCTAACTTTTATTGTATTTATTATGGTATTTCACCTTATATTTCTTACACTAATGGTAGTCTTTTGTTTTTACACTATGGTAGTTTTTGGTTTGTTTCTACACTATTGGTAGTCTTTTGTTTTTACACTATGGTAGTTTTTGGTTTGTTTCTACACTATTGGTAGTCTTTTGGTTGTTACATATAATACTTATATCTAGTTTACAACTCGGTTTTCATTAGATTGTATCTTGTAACTTGAGTTACGGGGTCTAAATATGTTGGTTTTAAATTTAGTTCAAAGGTATGTATTCCTTTATTAACATGTTTGGAATAGCTCTTCTTATTTCTAGGCTCCTTGTAGGAATCTTGACATATTTTGTCCTTTCTTCATTATTATATTAGTAAATTTCTTGTCTTGTGGTTTCTCTGCTTCTTGACCTTATAAATTTCCCTTATTAATATTGTTTTCACCTTTTTATCTCCTTTTTCTTTTCTTTCCTTTTTACTGCTTCCCCAATCTACTGGGTATATTGCTGGTTTATTGGGTTTTTACAAAGTAAGTTATTTTGAGCAATAGTTTTCTTTGTTATTTTTTATTCTTATTAACATTTTATTGACTTAATATACAGTTTCTTTAGTTTAATTTTTAACCAATTCATTCTTCTCACTCACTATGGGCCTTTTCTTCTTTATTTATGTTGCATTAAGTTAAAATTTTAATGTGATAATTTTGTTATGCTACAATGTGTGTAAGCTCACAACATGTTTACAAAAATTTCAGACAGTAGCCAAAGACTATATCATAAATAATGGATCCATTTACTTGTGTGTTTAACCTATTTACTAATTTTGTCAATCGGTATTATGTAGATCAGAGCAAACTGTGGCATATGGCAATTAATTGTAAATACACTTCTTAACTGATTCTAAGCACAGTCGGTAAATTATCTTTTGTGTTGCTCATGGTTCAAATTAAAAATTTAATCTTACAGAGGTAAATTTTAATTGTATTTTACATTACACATGAACGTTTAGATTGATTGGTAGTTTATCTTCAGATGTGTTTACATAAATGTTCAAGATCTAATTTAATACGTGCAATTTCATTTGGTTTCATCAGTGACACATTGGGGAAACTCCAAAACACAAGGTTTTTACCTGGTTCACAATGCAACAATTCACCACTCCACTGCCCTTCGTCTGTGCAGAATATTTCTTTGTATGGATAAGGCGAAGTTGTAATATATGATGGTTTACATTGGGCTGTTGCTCGTGTTCCAGGAAGCATTGGCTCGGTACAGTCAACTTCACCACCTTTATTAACACATCTTGTATCTAGACTTAATGCAACCAGCGGCGAACACATTACTGAAAAAAGAAATGAATGTGCAAAAATTATGTTAACCTCAAAGTAAGAAAGTATATTGTTCTTTTAGACTTGACATATTATGTTAAGTATGAAAACGTCAATCATACTTATGTACGAGTCGTGTCCCGAAAATAAGGTCCCTTTTGTTATTACACACGGTGGGGACAGAAGAGTGGGGACGTGCATGCGCTGCGGTGTAATATAACTCACACGCTTGCAGTTCATTGTTGTGTTTCGGTCATGCCGTTGTTTTTGCTGAATACGCAGGATTTATAATGAGTGCCGTAATAAAAAATCCCGCCAGTTTTGAGGTGAATACAGTTTTTTAGGACCAAAAAGGTGTGTTGCTTGTACACACAAAAAACTGTTTGGCTGGAATAACCAAAAAATAGTTTCTGGTAACCAATATTTTTGTTCACTATAGGAACGACCAAAATATTGGTTACCACATCCAAAAAATTTGGTCAAATTCTTTTGTTTGAATTAACCAAATAAATTGGTTACCGTAATTCAACCAAAAAGAATGTATTGAATCCAACCAAATTGGTCTATTATGGTTGTGCTAACCAAATGTTTTGGTAAAACCTAACCAAAACCGAGTTAGTTAATGTAACCAAATCGGTTTGGATTTGGTTAAATCAACCAATTATGTAGTTATTTCAACTAAATTTATTGTCAGTTTAACAAAATAATTTATTTGAAATAACCAAAATTATACTCATTCTAACTAAATATGTGGTCACCTTAGCACAATAATCTTGGTTGGATGAACCAAACACTCAGTTTTATTAACCAGACGCTTAGTCAAACTAAACTAACGGTACAAAAAGTTATTAATATTGATGTTACTAAATTGGTTAAATTGGTTTGGATACCTAAAGCACATGTCAAGGGAAAGATGGCTAAAGAAGTTATAATAATAGAGTTATGACATCACAGAACAATCTTCATGTTTATCGAATGTTCCAGATGGAATGAGTGTGGCGTACGCGATTCTCGAAGCATTGGCTGGACTGTCCAGAAGCCGCTATTAATTACGTCGTAGTATGGAATGTTCGGGTCTGTGAGCGGGGGTATAAATACAAGGTGGCAGCGGCCTCAGTTTCAATTATAGTTGCGAAATATTACGAGCGGTTCAAATTATTATTGGGCGATATTACTGTGTGCGTTCAAGTGGTTGTTGTGAAGTGTTGTTTAATAATCGGGTGGTATACTTGTAGTACAATTGTGTTTTATATTAGTCGACATTTCATTGCGTGTGAACAATTTTTAATTGATTTGTTATAAGAGACTGTGCTGCCAATTACGAACTGTTTAACTGTGATAATTAAAGCTGGTAATTAGTGACTTCATTGGTGTCTTGTATTTTGTTTTCCACTGTACCTACGACGATCAAGTAGACCCGTCGTAATAATAGACACCCTATATAAGTAAAAAAATAAGGCTTAAACATTTCTGGAGAAAAGATAATGCCACGTGTGTAGAAGGCCTTATGCAGGCAGACTGTACCAGCATGAATAGAAGCTAGAATGTGAGAATCAGCAATGACCATAACAGAATCACTGCATGATGATGATGATGACGATGTAGATACAATAAAATCAATTATCATTATTAAGAATATAAGTCATTCAGTATATAGAGTTTCATGGCTTTCTCATTAAAACTAAAAGATTTTTAATGGTATTTTGAAAACCAGAGAAATACAGCAGAACCATACATGTCTAAGATGGAGCAGCCTAGCAAATCTTTCTAGACAATAATTAATGAAATTCATATTGTTTAATTTGGCTATAAATAATGTTCATTTCTTTCTTTTCTGTATCAATTACTTTATTAGCCAGTGTTTATTGTTGAGTTTAATTTAAGGTAGTGCTGTACTATTATCGCAGTTGGAGTGAGATTTCATGGGAGGTTAGTAGTGGCAGTGAGGAGTAGTTAGGGAGGAGTTGAGCGGGGAGTGTCCTACATCTCAATTCCAGATCTGGTCACCATAATAATATATCTACAACTAAATGAGTTAAATGTCTGCCACTCATGTTACTTGTTAACATTTTTCCTACAAGTATATTAGCTACATCTCAAAGCAAACTACTCTTTACTATTATCTCCTTCCCAACATATTTTATAAAAAAATCTTCAAGCAAATAGTAACTTACTTCTACAGACTGGAATTTCTGGAGACCACTTTCCATCAACACAGATAACATAAATATTTGCATCCTGAGATTCCTTATGAGAGTGTCCTTCATTGCACTTGAATGACAGCAACCAATTTTGAGGAACAGGTGTCCCCGTTAGCTGTCTACAGGCTGCTGTTTTTTCACCAGTGTGACAGTCAGGTGAAGTATACGCTCCAAATTCTGGAGGTTGAGGAAGAAGACAGCCTCCTTCTGGGGGGGATGGAGAACTAAACAAAAGTTTAAAAGTAATTATCCAGTTGTTAAATGTGTATTTAAACTAATATCCATAATTCTATCTAATCATTAATCACTGTCAAGTTATGAATCTACACAGGCTTTCACACAAACATACAGAGGCATATGTATGCATGCTGACACATTCACCGATACTTATGACTGCGCGCACGTGTGCACAACCAACCAACCGACCACACACACACACACACACACACACACACACACACACACACACACACACACACACACACAAATTCACTCCTGTCTCTTTCTCTCTCTCTCGATGCCTGTGTTAATTCTAATCTCTGAATATGACAAGTAATATACTAATATAATCTAGTAATATAATACTAATCTACTTTCTCATATAATCTTATTGATATCCAAAAGAAATTTCTAGTTAAAACAGATATCACATAAAGATTTTTTTACATATCGTTATGTGTTTAGTCAATTAAAACTTTAACAAGTTAGTTATACCATATTAAATTGATATCACGTTAACAGACTAAGATTGTTTACAACATATTAAAGTTAATACACTTTGAAGTCTTGATTTCACCATCTAGTAGTCTTCTGAATATATGTAGTAGAAATCATAAATTTTCCAGATTCATAAGAAATTTTTTATTGTTGACACAAGCACTAAGGAATGCTTTCATGTGTAATAAACTGCAAATTAAAATTTATTATTTCGTAGTGTTTGGAGCTTTCCTAGCATTAATATTCCACATTCTGGTACTTCAATTTTTATTTTAGGAAATGGGCTCACAGAATCATTAATAATGATAATAATATGCCTGTTAGAATTAGTTCTCATTGACAGACATTCAGGCATACATTTTTGACTACTTTTTCCTTCTCTGGATTTAGCAGTAGGAAAAGTTTAACAATGTTAATTGCTTGTGGTGGGCAAAGCTACACAAACTTGTTGTATAGTACACCATTGTGTATAATATTGTAACGATGGTATCACCTATTGTTGTATGGTACAGTGGAAACCAAATACAGGTACCAATGAAATCACTAATGACTGGCTTTAATGAGTCACAAAATAACGATTTGAAATCAAGAAGATACTCTTATACAGTAATTCAAGTTAAATTTGTCCACATACAATAATAATGTCAACTATTAAGAATTACGCACTAATTATAACACAGTAATCACTTTACACTATCACTTGATCCACACACTATGATTTCACCAGATGTAACTAAGACAGCCGATGTTGCTTATATATATAACCCGTAGATGTTCCAGAATTATTTTCCATTCTTCTGGTGGCGTGCCAGCATAATTTGCGTAATTACAAGTACTATAACAGTCTGGAGTGGTACTTTCCTGCTCGGCACTGCACCTGCTTGGGTAGCCGAGAATCGTGTGGAAGGACACTCTCTATTGTTCAAAAGTGTTCCGTAATTGTCGTTACAATTACTGTTGGCTGAGTGAATATGCATTGTGGGCTGCGTTCTGTATTATCCTGTAACAATCTGCTATCCAGATGGGAACATCAGCAAGATGTCTGTTGTAAATCATATCCTGTTAAATATTGAACAGAAGAAATTTTAAGCTCTCACACCATTACAGGAATGTCAAGTAGTACCGGTAGTACATTTGTCAGCGCTATAATTGTGATATAATTACATTTAGTTAAACAACGGACATGTCATGGATAACAAAATCCAATGATAAATTCTTCATTATGACCTCAAAGAGATTTTCTTCTGTAGTACTTGCAGTTTTTTACTATCCAATGAAACCTTAACATACACATAGCCAACCTCAACACAGACACTTCATAGCCAAGGTGATTTACCCATGAATGGAGGTGTCACATGCCTTACCCACCACAATGGAAATACACTTGCAGATATTCATTTGGCTTGTTAGTGAATGACGAAAATTTTCTCTCAGTAGTCGGCTGTTTCATTGTGGATGTTGTTGAAGCCTGCTGTTTGTAGTCAGTTGGCAGTTTCTTTGTAATCTCTGGTAGCAACAGATCCTGTAAATAGTATAGGTAGCCAAAACTGCTGAGTTCACTCTTTTCATCTCATTGTTAGTAATATCATTTAACAGAATGACTACATTTAGTGTGGATAAAGAGACCAGTTTCATTGTAGGTTCCTTGCGAATTTGGGTATTCTCATGTGCCAGTAATGTTTCAAGACCTTTCTACCAGTTGAGAACCATATAGAACTGAATGTGTCCTCTGTTTTCATGTGCTTGATAGATGCAGCGAGGTTCTGCTTCCTTACAGGTTTTGCAAAATACCTTACTAACAATGGCACCCCAATCCAGCCAGCAGACTGGTGCCACCTGTGAGGTCCCCCCCCTTACCATCAGTAGTCTTTCCTGATAACTCACATTTTAGGGTGAACTATTTGGGATAGGAATAGGTGGGAAGGTATACAGCAGTTTACTTTTAGGCATGGGTTTTTACAACAAACTTAATCTGAGCATGTTGATACATTTTTACAATGGAAAATAAGTTTTTTCACTAATAATAATACACAGATTTAAAAAAGTAAACAACAGTTAAAACCCACATGTGTATCAACACAACACAGTGCAGTTTTAATGCAGAATGTACTAGAAAGAAGCGTAGTAAGGCTTGAATGTGCACAAACATTAACTAAAACATTAAGCACACAGTCAAAGGCTGAATGACTATACCGGTACTACTATGTTGAAATGACAGACAATTACGTGACACTTCATGCATCAACAATTGAGGCTGTTCCAGACCACAGTGGTCAGCACAATGCATTTAAAGCCAGACACTGTCACAGTTTCTAACACATCCTATAGCACCTGTAATACACAGCTTGCTCAACATATCATCTGGAAAGTGACAGATTATTCTGGAATCTCAGCAGAGTATAAATATAAGCATTCAGTGGTGGTCAGTTTAGTTTATTTAGACCTGGTAATATTAGATTGTTGTTCAAAATTATTGTGGCGGTTTAGTGAGAAGTGATTATTGTGCTACCTACTGCAAAACTGAAATAAGGTGACATTTATTGTTGTTGTTTGTTAGACAAATTTGACTTGAATCATTGTGTGAGAGTGCCTTCTGTACAACATGACAATCACTGTTACTGTCATAACAATACTTTTACTCAAAGAGAGCACAGGCAACATAGAAACAAACAGATTATATTGTACGACGGTCTCCTTGATTGTCGTATGGTACAGTGGGAAGCAAAATACATGACACCAATTAAGTCACTAATCACCAGATTTAATTATCACAGTTAAACAGTTTGTAATTAACAACATAGTCTCTTACAACAAATCAAATAAAAATTGTTCACATGCAATAAAATGACAACTAATATAAAACACAATTGTATTACATTTATACCGCCCGATTATAAAACACAACACTTCGCCACAATAACCACTTGAACGCACAGAGTAATCACTTGTAATCGCCCGATAATAAACTGAACTGAGCGTCCTGAGTATTTGTATTTATACCCTGCCGAAAATCTAGATTATTCCACCTACTACGTATTAGCTCTACACTATCACGTAATTGATTGCGGCCTTGACACAGTGCGCATGGCTTCTGTCTAGGAAAGTCTTGCGAGCGCATGTTGACATCACATACGCACACAACATTACAGCTGGACTCTTCTAGAACATTACAGGAAACACATAGATTGTTCTGTAATGTCGTAATACTGCCCCCTTCTTACGTTTTTCTTCCCGAACTGGCAAACCGTCTCTGAAGTAATACCTAGCCAGGCGATCTAGGTGGACAACCTTGAAGTTTCGCTGTTCTTCCTGTTGAATCCAATAAACAACATCGTTGTTTATTCTTTTTACAGTATAGGGTCCTTCCCAGTTAGACTGAAGTTTAGGTGAGCAACCACGACGGCGCTTTGGGTTGAACAACCAGACCTGATCTTCTTCTTGGAAACCCACACGATTGCTGCGAATGTCATACCGAGTTTTCATTTTATCACTGGCAATCTTCAGCCGTCCTCTTACCAAGCAATTCATTTTCGCAGTTGGTTTTCCAGTTGCGAGGAATAGTTCTGTGGCTCTTGGGACTGAGTCTCAGGTGATCCGAACAGTAAGTCCTCAGGAAGACGAATCTCCCGCCCAAACACCAATTTTTCTGGAGTCATGCCGGTTGTGTCGCGTACTGATGACCTATACCCCATGAGGAATAGTGGAATACGTTGGTCCCAGTCTGTTTGGTTCTCGTCAACAACCTTCGAAAGGTGTTAAGTGTCCTATTGAATCTCTCAACCATTCCGTCCGACTGAGGATGTAGAGCAATAGTAGCGTAGCCTTTCACAAAACGTCTGTAATATGAGCATAACTCCAGGAACCTCCGAACTTCATGTTTACTCTTCGGTACTGTCCAGTCTCTTACGGTGTCTACTTTATTAGGATCCATGCTAACACCTGCTGCCGAAACCAGATGGCCCAGATACTGTACTTTCTTCTGGAATAGAGAAAACGTATTCGGGCTCAGCTTTAGTTGGTCACCGTGAATTCTAGTCTTCCAAATGGTCTTTGAAAGTATTCCCAATGACTATGACATCGTCTAAATAAACAAGGCAAGTTTTCCACGTCAGGCCTTGGCGTATCAGGTCCATCAATCTTTAAAATGTTGCTGGTGCATTTCAGAGTCCAAATGGTATGACGTTAAATTGGAATAAGCCACTTGGGGTCGAGAAAGCATTCTTTTCCTTGTCTTCTTGATGAAGACCCACTTCCCAATATCCACCCTTCAGGTCCAATGTGGAAAAACCACTGTGCTCCGGACAACGTATAGAGTGTATCGTCAACGCAAGGTAATGGATAGCAATATTTCTTTGTCATGTCATTCAGCCTCCGATAGTCTATGCAAAAACGTAATCTACCATCGTTCTTTGCTACCAGCACTACCGGAGAAGAAAAAGCATTTGACGAAGGCTCGATTATTCCTTCTGTCAACATGTCCTGTGCTAACCAAGAAATTTCCTCTTGCTTACCTAATGAAGGCCTTCGAGGAGGTTGGCGTATCGGTGTTGTGTCCCCGGTATTGATGCGATGTTGTACAAGAGAGGTTCTTCCCAATGACTGTCCCTGAACTGCAAAACAATCTTTGAATTCATGAAAAACTGTCTGAGTTCTTTTACCTCACCATTTGAGAGGTCGTTAGAAGATTTGTTCAATAATTCCTGCAGTTCCTCTGGTAATTTGGAAGTATCCGAAGCACCGGATCTTCGTTGCGTCATTCCAGCTACCCAGGCCACAGGCCACAGCGGTGCTTAGTTCAATTTTGTGGCGATTTCTTCTAGTGCGGTTCGAAGTATTGTGGCAAAGTGCTATGCCTTTTATAATTGTGCAGGACAATTGTAATACAATTGTGTTTTATATTAGTTGACATTTTTATTGTGTGTGAACAATTTTTGTTTTATTTGTTGTAAGAGTTGTCCTTGTTGATTACAAACTGTTTTAGTTTACAAATTGTGATAATTAAAGCCGGTTATTAATGACTTAATTGGTGTCTTGTACCATTGCTTCATTGTTTTCCACTGTACCATACGATGATCACTAGACCATCGTAAAATCGTAACATATGAACTGCAGAATTAATTTGATGTCAGATGAATACTATCAAATTTAAAACCAGTAGGCTACTATAAGAAAGCGTCCCTTCATTTAGCACACTTTTTCAAAATATTAAGAACCATGCAAAGAATTGAGGAAATGAATTTATTTTTTAAGTAGAGTAACTTAAGCCTAACTAAGCTTATTTTGAAATTTAACATAAAAAATGTATATTTTATTGTCTAGGTATAACGTTAATTTCTTTCTTATAATTTTTATAAAATTAAAAATAGTTCTAGATTTTTTTTTATTCTTTGACTAAAGATTCAACAAGCTAATGGTAAACTAATATTCAGTGACTATGTAGCTTAATGGAATTAATATAGAATTAATTATTAATTTTCAAGGATGCCAATGCCTTAAAAATAAGCACACAATATTTAAATAACAACTGTCTCCCATTTGTATTATTAACAAAAACTGATCATTTAATTTCAAAAAATCATACATAAATAAATCAAAGTGCCTTTTATGCTTTTAAAAAAATACTTCTGTTAAAAAGAAACAAATCTCTCTCTCTCTCTCTCTCACTATCTCTCTCTCTCTCTCTCTCTCTCTCTCTCTCTCTCTCTCTCTCTCTCTCTCTCTCTCTCTCTCTCTCTCTCTCTCCTATACATACACACGCGCGCGCGCATAAAGAATTTCGACGAAACCGAGACATCAAAGTATGCTAATGTTTTGTAAACAAAAGTTTTCTCGACTGTGGGGAATCGAAAGTGTGGAAGCGTTACTTTTTTCGATGACGCATCACGCATTTTGTGGAATGACCCACAGCATAAAACATTATCATGTTAATATCTGTAGCTTGCAGCTCCCTCTGAGCTCCTGGTAAATCAGGTACTGTGGACAACAAACCAAAGAATAAACTGTGCCTTGTCTCACTCACTCACACACACTCTTGTTTATTAAAGTTGGATGTAGATCTTAAATATTTTATACATCCAATTATTATACAAAGTAAAATATTCTAGTAAATAATAGTAGAAAGACAAACTAATACCTCAGTATATTTTGGAATTAACAGAATTTATTTCAAGCTTACTCTGTAATATTCAGTTGTTGGCAGGTTAATTCGGTATCATCAGATCCATCTGCACATTTCTTGGTTCCATCACACATAGAAACAATATCAATGCATTCCCCAGATGTACATTTAAACTCATCACTAGCACAAAAATCAAATCATAAAAGATATAATAATTTAAAATACAATAACAAAGATACAATAATAAATGATACAATTGTTTAAAGACACATACATAATTTCTGTATTACTATATTTAACAGAGTCGGTTGCAGAAAGCATATCTGTGATAAGGCCAAAAAGTATATCCGACCATTGTGCAACTGCATTGTAAAGTCTGTAACCGATCCAACGAGATGAGGCATTTCGACGTCGACTATTCAGTTAGCTGTGAGACTCACATATTGTCTGTGAATGTCGTATTCATATTGTGTGAATATTGAAAAAGAATACAAGCTTTACAAAAATGTGAGAAAATTCAGACAGTGTACTATACTATACTGTAATCAGAAATATGCTTATACTATTTTCTGTTGACTGTACAGATTTTACTACATTTTTCTACAAAATTAACTAGTAAATATATATATATATATATATATATATATATATATATATATATATATGAAAAAAAGATTACGCCTCTTAATAAGAAAAAATTGAGTTTAGTATATAAAGATTTGAAATATTAAAAAGTCCTTAAATTGACCTTAAGAAACTAATATTAGAACGATATTTTTCTATCCTTAAAAGAACTAAAGGATTTTTAAGGAATATGATGAACGAAGATTGTCTACAAGCGTATAATCAAGCAGTAATATCAGTGAATAAAGACACAATCCACAACATAAGTAATTTTGATGAAAATGTTATCAAAAATTTCATGTCACTGAAATACAGGCAAACAGATTTTGTGTATAAACAATAACCTTTATCATTAAATATTTAATATGGTTTGACAAGTACGTAATACACTTTGGATTTATATGCGATTATAATGTGTGCAAGTATTTCCCTGGACACATTGAATGTGACTGTCACTTTTACATTAAAAAATGTAAACAATAAGGACAAATATCTAATGATTGCATACATGTTAAATAATATACCTATAAACTTTGTATGTAGTAGACTGTTGTTAACGACATTAAAAACAACACAAATATTTCTGTCACAAGCCGCTTCTGGTTATTTTACACTAGTGAAGTGTATGGTGTCAAATTTATGGTTACACGCTTATGGTTTGTAAATCTTTCAGTTCAGTGTTTGCTTATATATTTTTATTATTTGTTACCTGGTTTGTAGTTGTTTAATCTTGTTTTACTGACCCTTACTCTTTTCTTTTTTGTAATTGTTTTTTACACATTTGTATGCCTCAGCTGGTACCTTCTTACTTCACTTATTTATTTATTTGATTATGTTTTATGTTTTACTGGTTTTTAAACACTATTAAAAATGGAAATTGTTTTCTTCTCAATTTATGGCAACATGCTTCTTGTTTGAAGTAATCTCATTAAAGATTCACGTTAGAATAGTGTTCTTGAAATTGTATTGTTGTTATGAAGTAGTTGGCCTACTTCTTTTTCTTCATATTACATAGTATTGCACTATACCACCAAATTTTTTAATTTTGTTCAATCACTAAGTCTTTTGTACCCAGTGTATAGCTTATCTAAATATCTTTTTACATAATTTACACGTGTTTGGACATTTTACAACCATTAACAACTTATGAACTTTATTATATTACCAAACTTTACATAGTGCCTGTGGTACCTTGATTATTCTGTCTTAGTTTACTTTCTATTTCTTGAAAATGTTTAATATGTAATAAATTTTGATTTATCTATTTTTTAGAATGTACACATTACATACATAATTTAAATTACTTTATTACAATTTCTTCACATATTCATTCTTCTTTATATAATCATTGCAACATATTTACAAGGATTTCAGACCAACATATATACTACTAAAAGGTATCGGACCTTTATCAAACTTTATAATATGGACTATGTTCGATTTAGAAACGTAAAATTGTTTACAACATTTACTTCTTTTAAATAGTTATTATGATTTGTTGTTAATTTTCAGCAGTACAATATACAGCAGGCCTGTATTTGTGTGCGTGGGTGTGTGTGTTCGTGTGTGTGTGTGTGTGTGTGTGTGTGTGCGTGCGTGCGTGTGTAACATTATATTTATTTCTAATATTTATTAATATTATAGTATTACAATATTAATTTTAGTCTTTATCTTCTGCACTACAAGGATTAGGCATTTGCCTGTTCCGTCCTCACAAACTTACGACCACTGATTTTGTGTCTTCCTATATCTCTTTTCCCTCTTGGATTGTAGGTAAGTATCTTCTTGGGTATTCTCCTATTTCCCATTCTATTTACACGATGTTTCCATCTTTCTTTATATTCAGTTTTTTTTTCATTTAGTGCATATACATTTAGTTCATTTCGCACGTCTTTAGTTGCTTTTAGTGCATCTTGTAATTCACTCATTGCTATCTCATCAACGTTCATGATTTCTCCTTCGTCATTAAGGTTTGGGTTATTATTTTGTTCTTATTCTTCTTTACACCACAGCTCTTTGTAATGTCCAATCCACTGATCTTCTTTAATGATATTAAGTTTTGGCACATCTTTTACTGTTCTGTTTAAATGCCTCATAACTTTATATGCGAATGACTGTCTTCCGTGTACATTGTGTTCGATATCAGAGATAAATTTACACCAGGAATCTCTGTGAACTTTACGGGTCAATTGTTTGGCATAATTTCTCTTGAATGTATACAGATCTCTCGCTTGTTAAGTGTTTTTCTGTAGAAACTATATATATGTTTTCTGTTTTTCATTAATAGCTATCTGTATTTCCTCGTTCCATACCTTTAGGCCTTTCTTATTTCTTATCCTTTTCTTCTTTCGTATTGCTTCTATTGCTGCTTTCTCAATACAGGTTCTTATATTATTCCACTCTTTATAAATGTCATTACTAATTGGCACTTGTATTAGATGCTAATCTAACATGTTTCACGCTTTCTTCTCAAAGTAGACATATTTTAAATACTTCTTGATTTTCAGATGTTCTTTTCGTTTTTGTTTTCTCCATCTTGCTAACGGTGTGTTTGTGGCTACCAGTAGGTAGTAGTCTGTGTTTAAGTCGCTGCCTCTATAAACTCTTACGTCTTGAACAAAGTTTTTAATTTTATGGTTTGCGATAATATATTCTATAAGGGATCTTTGGCTTCTCGCACTCAATGTGTATTTATGTATATCTTTTTTTTGGAAAAAGGTGTTAGTTAACTAATTTTAGTTTTCTACCTAATTAAAACTTGAATTAGAAAGTTTCAAGGATGCCAGAAGAATGTTGACCAGAATAAAAATTACACTCTTTTTGAAACCAGGAGAAATGAAATCAGTGGACCTCATACGGAAAGCTATGGACAACTGAAATCATTAATATAATACCTATGAGAGAAATAATTTGAGCAGTACTCTGTCTTAAACCTATCTTACACCTGTGTTCTTAAACCTAATGAAAATTCAGTAATAACACATTCTCACCATGGACAACATCATGGCTCAGAATACAAACCAGCAGCTTGAAAAATAGGGTCTCTTTCATAACACACAGTCACAAATAAAATTTGAATATGAAAATGTACAAAGTCCTGCTACATATTTCTTGACAGTACATGAATAAAAGATGTAAAGTAAATGAATTATTTATTGTCGATATGTTATTGTTTTACTGTTGATGATAAATATTTGTATTGATCAGTATCTGTGAGTATCTTGAACCGAGTGTCCTGTGTACCTGTGAGTATTATTCACATATCTTCAATTTGTCTTCATGCATGCTGCTAAGTACTTGATTTGTATAAAGAACAGTTTACATCAAATATGTCACTTACGGTTTGCATTCTGCCTGTCGTTTGGTTCTGTGTAAAATTTCTGTTTTCCATGAAATGCTGGAATCAGTCTCTACCACCAGCACTATAAAACATAACATAAAATATAACCTCAATTGTCTTTACAAAAATACATTTTCATTTAATATTTTTCACATGGGTGACGAGCACTTACTTGTTTAATTTGTTTTATGTAATATTTTGTCTTTTAGTCTTAAGTTTTGTATTTAGAAATGGATTAGCATGTAGGGTATACCAAACTCTTCATAAAAAGATGTTCTATATGGTCATGTATTTTTTCAGTGAATGTGTGTGCGTGTGCGGGTGCGATAACGTGTGATCGCGATATCTTCCGCGGTAGTAAACCGATTGACGTGAAACTTTGACAAGGAATTATTTAGGTAAATAGCTTCAATTTTTTGTATACTCTGAGGGTTATAACTATTTTTGAAATATGGTTTTTTTTAAGTGAAGTAAAACCCAATTGTAACTCAATGATAGGGTAATACAATTTGTAGATAATTTCCATGCAGGCCTTTGCTAAATTATACAAAGTTTTTCAGGAAATTCGTATATCTGTTTGTTCCATCAATCATGTGACTTGGGCTTAGCCAATCTGAATACACTAAATTCAGTAAGATTCATTCTTTGTAGAGTTAGGATGGTCACAGTTCTGCTTTAGCATCTGCAAGGGGAAGTTGTGCCCGGTGAAAAGAGTTGTTCTCTTACGAACATAGAAATATCATATATAAAATAAACCTTGGTAATTCTTAACGAATTCTTAGCTTTGTAAATTTTAATTGTATACAATTATTATTTATTAACTAAAATGTTACGACTTTTATTTTGTACTGAATGGCATCTTGTCTGATCAAATACAATAACAAATAATCGAATTATGGGGGAAAGCATTCTACTCATAAATTATGGCTACTTTATTTTTTGTGTACCAGACTTCTATTCCTCCAGAATAGGTAAAAATTATTTAAAGTTTAAGGCCTCGGCCTTAGCCACAGTGCTGTGGTTTTACTGACGGAGACCGCTATCAGTACAGTATGCTATCACTAATCCGGCTGATATCGGAACAGAGTAGTGCCGGATCAGTGGAAATGCTGGATTAATGGATGGTTATTAGAAAAAACACATTTAAATGACAAAACGTAGCGTATATTGTACATAATGGAAAACGTGAAATAAATTACACCTGATTAAAACATCGGATTAAAAATAGAGTAAATTATCTTCTATTTTTTTCTTATAATTAAATTAGTTTTATGTTTATAATTTAGTAAAACGTAGGGAGAAATGAAATTCGTAGAGTAATGTACAATACTATTACATTGGAATGAAAAGGCTGTCAATTTTCTTCTGTTTCTTGGTTTGAAACGACACTTTTAACCCTTTTTCTTGCAGTTTTTCCAACACGAAAATTTCACAAGTAAACACGCCATTTTTTCTGCCTACTTAGTAGAAGTTGTAAAGGCCTCCACTGCCATATCAAGACCTACTGTGTGAAAAGCGTGAAAAGCTGTCGCTGTTTCTCAGTCTTCCTTCTCTTCCTCTTCTCTTCTCTGGTCATGACGTCGACTATTTCATCATCTGTCATAAAGTGTTTTTTTTTTATCTTCGCAACCCCCCAGCCATTTGTTTGCATTGTCTGTTGTCAAATCATCTGTTTTGCCTACTAGTTTCTCAGCGATTGTATCTCGTAACACGTGCAGTTCAGCATGTGACGACATTTTGCACTCACGATCTTAAATTACGTAAACACGGTAAATAATTACACCAAGAATAAAACGACTGCAAATAAACGGTACTGTACACAGCGAGGAACTAATGATGTAAATGCCGACTATCGTCAGCGACTTGTTTCCCTCTCCACGCTCGCCAGCACCCGCCTGAATACGCCGGACTACTGTAGTGCCGGATTATAGAGAGTGTACTGTACTTTCAGTCCTTCCACACTCAAGATGGCCACCAATGAAGTGGTTGGAACGTTCGCGATTTCTAACATTGGACCACAGTCTAATACCCCCGAAAGTGTATATAATAACTATATTTAAATTTATTTCTGTGTCTTTCAAGCGAACTCATTAAGAGTAATTTATGACAAAATAAAAGACCGATTTTCAGTGAAATTAGTATGAGGGATTTCTTCTGCCTCAATAATGATTACTATGGACAATATTAATTCCATTTCATGTAAATCTTGTTTCGCCAGTGAGCACGACACAGACCAAATAAGTACGGTTCAAATTCAATTTTGTGTAGAAAAATAAAACAAAATGCCCGTGTCTGTTATAACAAAAAGAAACAGTGTAAGAGTGTTGTTCGTGTTGTAAAATGTCGGGCGTTACCTCCGCGCACTTTTGGTACTTACCGGTGACTGGATCCTTTGCGGTGATGTAGTCCCGCAACTTAACACTTTGTTTTTTTGTGGGCGCCACTTGGAATCGTTTGTTTCAAGAAAGGAATGTGATTATTAAAGAAATCAAAATTTCTTTAAATCTTACTTCTATGAAAAAATGTAAACAAGTCAGTTTAGTTTGGAAAAATAGGGTAAGTTTAATGATCTTTCAAAAAAAAAAAAAACAAATCGTCTGAAGGACTAACATTCATGAAAAAATTATAAAATTGCAGAGTTACAAAAAATTCATAAGTTATTATTATTATTGACAATTTTATGTCTCCAATCAAGTATCGGCTAGTATTTTCAATTTTTTACTCAGTTGAAAAGCATGAGTTTAATACGTGAAAAATTCTTTACTCTCAGGACGTGACTCCTTTGAACTACCAAGACATATCAATAAGATGCTTTACAAGAAAAATTAAGTGATTTGAAGGTGTGTGTGGCATGTGTAGTACAACTGTGTGACAATTGTAACCAGGTAAAAAAATGACTTTAATTTTGGTAACTCACGTTCCAATGGTTAATTAATCTCGCACTGGACACTCCTCTCGGGTAGTTTTTCAATCTCGCCTCTTCATGTGTGCACTGAATTTATTTTAAGTCAAAATTGCGATCATTTACAATTTCCGCACTTTTTGTGAAACGGTTTGGCAGTAGATTTTCGCTCGGATCCCGCCGCTTACAGGTCAGCTGTTTCGCGTTGGTTCCCAAATTGGCCGTCACAGCGCTGATACCCTTGCAGTAGCGAGAAAGGCTTTGTGTATGTAATACGTTATGGGAGTTTTTTGTCAAGTCAGTTTGTCTTTGCGAACACAGCAGAATTGGTTCTCTATTTAAAATTTTGGTCCCTCCTGGGCCGTTGACGTTCTGGCTGCGTGATTTCTATTAAAATGTGCCGTGTTGCTGCTCTATTTCAGCAACACATTGGCGTAGATTCTTGTAGAGGTTAAGTCAGTCTATTTGTCAATGTACGGGAAAAGCCTTTCTTCGGGTTTTGTGTCGATTTCTCGCCTTCGGTTTCGCCTTAACTGCGTTGATCAGTGTCGTGGGTGATGCGTCTGTTCCGGATTTCAAGCTTCAAGTGTTTTTGGGTCGAATTTGGTCTCTCTTTTATACTAATTCAGGCTGATTGTTTCCATTGACTTCCGGTATATTTGTGTAAAAATTCCTTCTAGAATGTTCGAGAATAAAGAAATGGAACGTCATGGAACAAATTTAATTTCCGTTGAAGCTTTTAGAACAAATTTCTTATTCTTCACACTAAGGATATTTCAAAAATTACTCTGGTATTTGTCAAACAGTTTTACATCAGTACTCACAATTTGCATGCCATTATTACATTTAGATTCTCTGTTTTCAACTAAATCTAGTGATACTAATTATGATTAGTTTTTAAATAAATTAACTCTAATAAATAACACAATATACAACTCTCACTTGGGTTGTTGCCATTGAAAATCAATTTTTAGAACAAAAAATTGTTGTGAAACTATTATGTTTCTTCCATAACATGAACACATAATATTACTATCTTCTATAACAAAACAAACAAATTTTAACATATATAATACACAGATAATTTCAATTTTACATGGTCCATGCCCATGGCCTATGTTGTTGTCAATGTTATAACACAATAATTAGTCTCTTTCTTTAACATATATAGTATTTCACTAGTGTACGCTCAGAGTTTATTACAGTGTCTGTCTTTTGTGATACCTGGTTACTCTTTACACATATTATCTTTATTACAGGATAACATAGCATCATATTGGTTGGCCTGAGATGTCCTTTTTCATGGTGTGACAAATCTCACTCTTATAAGTTAAATTCTTTCATAATTGATCTTATTTTCAACTGAGTCTGTCCGTTTTTAAGATATACTGAAGTATTGTACCATTCTCTTTAATTTTTGTCCAAATTTTGTAAATATTTAACCAGGTATGACTATTTTTTGTACTGGTTGATTGGCCCCAGCCATACATGGTATAGGTAAATATTTTGCTAACTCGACTATTACAATGTTAAAGTTAGTCAAATATATTAGTATAGTCGCTTTATATTATATTTCAACTTTTAATGCAATTTGGTTGCATTTTGTCAACATTAAATCCATAAGTCGCACAATATTATATGCCTACCACATGTTTTTAGTTAATACGGTTTTTGGCTATTTTGACTGACTTTTATTCATTTGACAGCTTTTTTTATCTATGATAAATTGTTCACTTTTGTCTGCTTGACAATTACGTATAGTTTTTATTTCAATTTGATAATAATTAATTTTTACATGAAATCTGAGTGTTTGGTCTCAAATCCAACACATTAATATTTTTTGTCATAACAATTATATAATTTTTATTTTAACTTAGATTCTTTCTAATAATGTATTTAAGTCATTTAATACATTTATTTTATTTACATTACATAATATAATAATGGATCATGTCCATTCATTCACAATAAATAGTTCTTTATACTCTATTCAGAGTTACAACACTTAATAATTAATGACTTCATTTTGGTTGATTCTGATATTATTTGTCTCTCTCATAGTATCTTATGGTTTTTTCACTGTTATTCACATTAACAATATATATGGGGTTTGTGTCTTAGTCACAGTCTGGTCGTTTTTCATGTTAGTAGTAATAATTATTAGACAATATTACAAAATTTTTTAGTACTACTTGGGTTCGATACTGTCCACATCACTCTCCTCTTATGATAAATTGCTATGTAAATGATTTCCTTTATGGAACGTTCTGTGACGTTACACTGTTCATAGTCAACGTGTTTTAAAGCTTATAAGACTTTGTAGATGGTGCGGTGTAAACATAGTCGTGTGATTCTCACCTTCAACCACAGAAATTCTCGTTTTACTCACTTCAAGATTTTAACGCCGGGAATTGAATCCGGGAGTTAAACGACTCGTATTAAAACTGCACTCAATAAAGTAAACAGACGATTTACAAATCAATACATACCATTAACAATTATCTATTAATTCGAAGTAAATTTATATGTTCTATTAATTTTTATTGTGATTAGTACAGTAGTAACCTAGTTATATAGTTTTAGTAATATTTATCATATAGTTCTAGTACTCTAGTAATTCAAATTATAACGTGAAAAATATTTTTCAAATTATTAATTCTGTTGCAAGTCAATCCTTAATTTTGTTATAAATTACATTTATTGAGTTAGCTTGACAAACATAGCAATAAATTTAAATAAATTGGATTCCAATAATTCCTTAAACTGGAGGAAAATTCCAGCACAAAATTCTATAATTTATGGGTAGCCCGCTGTCCGCCATAATTTGTTTACTCGTTATTGTACTTGAACACGCAAGACGTCACTGTGTCCAAAATAAAATTCTTAACATTTTACCTACTTAACATACAACACTTTGATAGAATTAAAATTTACAGAACTATTAGTGACCAAACATTTTAGCAATAAAGTGTCAACCATTTAAAATTAGAGATCACAAAATAGCTACGATTTTTTAATTTATTAAAAAACTTTAATTTAAAAATTTGCACTAAACTTTATTAAGATATTTCAAACGCTTTTTGAGATAGGCCTGTACAGTTTTCCTTAAAATGGAGGCCAGACGGAAAACGAGAGGTTTCCGGACCTATGTTTATAGAAACTGTTTTCCTTATATTGTTGCACAGAACGCGAATACATATAGGCTATTCGGCATTCTTAGCCGAATACTTCCAACCATTAGCCGAAAAAATGGATTCGTAAATAAAACACATAGTTTAATGTAAACAATGAAGCTGATTTTGAACAATTAGCTCTGCAACATTAGGTTTAATGTCTGATAATTTCAATCTTAAGTCACTCTCGACATCAAGTTCATTTCTTAACTTTGCCAACCTCGGCTCTATCTTGCCAGCTCCACACGTGTCGAAATCCAGCTACTAGGCGTAAAACCAGCTACACGGAAAAACGTTTTTCTTAGATACAGTGCTTGAACGTGAACTAAAACAGCGCCATCAGTTCTGCATTGATGCGGTGCTCTAGTCAGTTCGGCTGACAAACAGAGCTGCTACACGACATGATTTAAAATCATTATTAATGCCATTAGTTTGAAATTACTTTACAATTACAATTAGTTTGCACACAAAACAATACTGGAATCTTCTACTAATTGTTAAAAAGTTCTAAAATTTATATTTTAGACTACAAAAAATCGGAGAAAATTACGGTAATTCTATTTTTTCCTAAAAGTGTCCGCGGACCCCCTGAAACATTGTCGCGGACCCCCAGGGGTCCAAACACGGATCCCACTTTGGAAATCACTGCTCTAGATAATACAAGCTACACACACCCCGCCTCAGCACATCACGGGACTAACAAAGCACTGTCTAACCTCCACCTACTTTACATACAACAGTCACTTCTACAAGCAAACAGAAGGAGCACCGATGGGCTCACCGTTATCGCCAGTCATCGCAAAGCTCTTCACGGATAACCTCGAGGAGAAGGCAATAAACACATCACAGCTAAAACCTTCCTTGTGGATTAGTTACGTCGTCGACTGTTTCGCAATCTGGCTACACATAAAGGACACATTAACAGCGTTCTTGACACATACAAACAGCATCAATTCAAAAATAGCGTTCACTATAGAAACGGAGACAGACAACGACATTCCATCCCCTGACCTTTTCATAAAGAAAAAAAATGGTCACCTAAGCTTTTCACACATACAGAAAACCCACACCCACAAACAGATACTTACATAGACAGTCCGATCTTCATTCAGCGCAGTTACAATATGTAGTGGAGACACTTACACACAGGGGACGAGGATCACAGGAAACAGGAGCTGAGCACTTCGAAGGAGACGCTGGTTTTCAATGGATACACCTTACATCGGATTTAAACAACGCCATCAAACAAAAGGAGATAAAGGAGACACAACCGGAGGAAGAAACACAGGAGTACATGAACACTTTACCATATATAAAGGGTACAAGAGACATAATAGGGAGAATACTCGAGAAACATCACATCAGGACAACATTCAACAAGCACAAAAAATCAACGCCTTTCTACAAAATCCGAAGGACAGCATACACTTGGAGGGACAAGGAGCATATCAAATACCGTCCAAAAACTGCAACCGATTTTATATCGCCCAATCTGGAAGAAATATCCGTCTACGCGTCCGTGTACACGAATTGGCAGTAACAAAACAAAAAGAAAACACATCCCTGACGGAACGAAACACACCAAGGAAACAGGACACACTTTCGGTTTCAAAAACACAAAATTCTTGGCACGAACAAACAGTAAGAAAATCAGACAGTATAGGGAAGGCATGGAAATCGGCCGGATGAGGAAGACAGCGGTCAACGGCAGAAATGAATGTGCGTACAAAATTAGCGACTATTTGGAAATTCCTAACTGACAGTTCTCAAAAATTGACAAACAACATATGGCCACAACACACTCACCCCCACGCTCGAACCCTCCCCCAGCAACAAATCACAAGGGAAGGAAGATGTAAAACGTGCGCCGTAGCTAAATCAACTTCAGTACGATTTGAAAATGTTACGAGATTACGGAACGAAACGTCGGCAATGTGAACATCACATAAACGGATGTACCCAAAAACCTGCTACAATATATAGGTTATATAGGCCTATAGTGAAGATACTTTTACGTTACACTCTGCATAAATATGTGCAATAAGCGCTACTGTAAAGGTACATAGGCCTAACTGCTAACTACCTGCTGTACATTTGTTTAAATGAGTACTTATTGGTATTGTTGTTACTCGATAATGAACTTATGAACACTGTATTACGAAAAATATTTATTATGAGTTCCTTATGGATAATAGTTATCTGTCATCTCTAATATTTTTATAGGACCTACAATCTCTTAAAAGGTTATAGGCTACTGTTTTAATATTAGTCTAATGTTCACACAGCTTTTGCTACTCAGGAAGGTCTAAGCCTAAGCTGCTGACTAGCGAATGAATTCAGTAGGTCTATTTATCGGGCTAAAACAAGCTTCATGCCAATATTATGTACAAGTATACACAATATAAATTTAAATTCTGCGTATATTAGTAGGCCTATAATAAATAATATAAAATTTGTCGTCTCTTACCTTTCTTGGCAGGCAAATATCATTAATAGAGTATTAATGTCAACAATTTTCGTTATAAATTACTGATTAGATGTAGGCCTACATATGATTTGTAAGTTGCCTAGTTGGTTCTTGAGTGCTGTACCATGCTGAGGCACTGAAGGAAAATTCATTCGTTCATTAGGAACTGATTTCCATACAAAAGACTCACGCGGAATTCAATAATTTATTAAGTAAAGATAATTTACTGGCACAATTTCATTTTAAAGCTTAACACTGATTAGCCTATCCAAAACAGAAATATTATAGGCCTACATAGTGTGGTAGTGTCTGAGTATTAACAACAATTTAAACCAACAGGTCAAGTCACATTAATTATGTTTAGTTATGTAACAAACTGTTTAAGGTAATTAGTAGGGGTACATGTTTTAACAGAAATTATGGGAACAAACTGTATTTCACGTACGCGCGCGCGTGTGTGTCAAACAGCGTTACTGTCTTATAGCTTTCAGCATTGTCTGTACAGTGTGCGAATTGGGCGCTTATTTTTTTTATAATTTTTTGCATACTTTTTCCTTTTTTCTTTCTTAACTAACTTAATTAGTTGTAACGCAATTTAATATGAAATGTTTATGCACTTTTCATTAAAAAAAATACTTAAAATTAAACAAACTTATAGTGTTAAAGGCTTTTGCCAATCTCAGTCTCTCTCTCACTCTCTCTCTCTCTCTCTCTCTCTCTCTCTCTCTCTCTCTCTCTATATATATATATATATATATATATATATATATATATATATAATTACAGTACTTTATATATTTTTAAGTAGACCAGTGATAAAGGCTTTGAATTTGTAACAGGCCTCCATGTAGTAGTAATGTGCACATCACACTGTAATGTATTTATTGAATATTACATAATTAATTATAACGAATCCATTTGAGTGTTTGTAGTGTTTTTTTTTTAATTTTCATAAAGTCTAAAGGATTTGTGTTTATCGCAAATTCCTTTAAATATGCTCTGGCCAGTACAATGTCCAGTGCAGTATCACAGTGAGATTTGTGACGTCTATGTTACGTCATTACGGCCAAACTTGCCTCGTGGTTTCCCGTCTCGGCAGACATTTACTGTGTACAATATGCGGACAGACTGTACTATCCACAGAAATAATTAAAATAATAATAATATGATGATAAAATGTATTATTTAAACAACTTATTACTTTATCGTCATTTCCGTTGTACAAGATATTATGTAACACCTCATCCAGTTTCATTTTCTCCCCGGTCACGACACTTGCTTAATATTTTTGCTACCTTTTAGAATTAAATTTTCCTTGTTAGTTTTAAACCCTAATTAAAACATGGCAGTCTATGGAACCTAAATCTGGTGCAACATGACAGTAGTAAGCAACATTTCTAATTAAATATTATTTCCTGGGTGAAGTGGGTAAAAAATTAGTTTAGTTGTTGGTTCTTCAACTCTGATAGTTATAGCATAAAACGTAATAATCTTCAATTAATAGTTAGTGTACTGCAACTTATACAGAATAACTGACGTTACTGCAATGTTGCCAGTAAAATATTAATTTTTAAACCGATGTAACCGTTTAGTTTCCAGGCTAGAGGCTCAACACCTGGCAACAGCATTACAGTAGCCTCTCTCTTAACCAACCATTCCATTAACCGAACATATTACTTTATCGTCATTTCCGTTGTACAAGATATTGTTACGACGGTCTACTCGATCGTCGTAGGTACAGTGGAAACAAAATAAGCACAAGACACCAATTAAGTCACTAATCACACCTTTAATTGTTATAGTAAAACAGTTCGTAATTAACAACACAGTGTCTACAACAAATCAAATGAAATTGTTCGTACGCAATAAAATGTCCACTAATATTAAAACTCAACTGTATTACAATTATACCGTCCGAATATAAAACGCAACACTTCACTAATAACTACTTGAACGTACACCGTAATAACTCGAACCGCTCTGTAAATATATCGCACTAATACTCTCGAACCGCACAGTCAAAATTCTCGCATTGAACTCAAAACTAAGGCCGCGACGCGATGTATTTATAGTTACGCTCAAACACCAGAAGCTTCCAAACTGCGTCTTATCTCTCGCGAACTACGTAATTGCTGCGGCCTTGACACAGTTCGAGCGCCCGAGCGAAGGCTGGTAAAGTCGAGAAAATTCTCGCAACATGCGTTTAGTAGCACGTACACCACACGCTTACGTCGAGATCTTTCTGGCACATTCGATAAACGCCTAGATTGTTCTGTGCTGCCGTAGCACTGCTCCCTCCTTAAGCCTGTTCGTCCCGAACTGGCAAAGCGTCTCTAAATTTTTATTTAGCCAGGCGATCTAGGTGGACGACCTTGAACTTTCGCTGTCCTTCCTGTTGAATCCGATAACCAACATCGTTAATCCTTTTTTTTACAGTGTAGGGTCCTTCCCAGTTAGACTGAAGCTTAGGTGAGCGACCACGACGGCGCTTTGGATTGAACAACCAGACCTGATCTCCTTCTTGGAAACCCACACTATTGCTGCGAATGTCATACCGAGTTTTCATTTTATCACTGGCAATCTTGAGCCGTCCTCTTACCAAGCGATTCATTTCTCGCAGTTGGTTTTCTAATTGCGAGGAATAGTTCTTTGGCTCTTGGGACTGAGTCTCAGGTGATCCAAACATCAAGTCCCCAGGAAGACGAATCTCCCGCCCAAACACCAATTTTGCTGGAGTCATGCCGGTTGTGTCATGTACTGATGATCTATACGCCATAAGGAATAGTTGTATACGTTGGTCCCAGTCTGTTTGGTTCTCGTCAACAACTTTCGAAAGATGCTGCTCAAGTGTCCTGTTGAATCTCTCAACCATCCCGTCCGACTGAGGATGCAGAAGCGTTGTCCTGGTCTTTCGAATTCCAAGTAGACGGCATAATTCTTTAAACACTCCTGATTCCAAATTTCTCCCTTGATCCGTATGGATTTCCATAGGGGCTCCATAACGGCAACAGAAGTTGTGAACTAACTGCTTTGCCACAGTGGTAACCTCCTGATTTGGAATTGCGTAGGCTTCCACCCACTTAGTAAAGTAGTCACCTACAACCATGATGTACCGGTTTCCATCGTCAGTAACTGGGAATGGTCCAGCAATGTTTATGGCAATTCTCTCGAAAGGTTGTCCAACGTTATACTGTCTCATTTTCCCCTGCTTCTGGTTTGTGGGCCCTTGCTTGCAGCACATATTTCACACGTCCGAACCAATTCCTCTACGTCGTGGCGAAGATGAAGCCAATAGAATCGCTTCCGTATTTTGTTAAGGGTTTTGTTAACGCCAAGATGGCCTCCAGATGTTCCATCATGCATCTCCTTCAAAACAGACTGCACTTTACTTCGGGGAACTATCAACTGCATGACCACGTCTCGTCCATCTGCACTTTTCCAAGCCCTTTTCAGCCCATTGTGCCCAGTAGCCCTTCAGCACTTCGGAACCATGGCAGATATCTTGCCAATCCGGGCGGCGACCTTCCTCTTTTGCTGTCAAGATCGGTCCAATGTCTTCATCAGTCATCTGTTCTTGTCGACAGTCTTGTGTTGTCCTGCCATCAGCCAGGAAATCTACAGTGATGGCTTGAACATGTTCACTTGAGTTTTGTTCTTCCTTTCTGTGGCAATGTCGGCAGTCTTCTGGGCATGGTCTTCGTGATAAGCCATCTGCATTACCGTGCAGGCGCCCCCCGCCGATGTTGTACCTTGAAGTTGTACTCTTGCAGACGTTCGAGCCACCTTGCCAACTGTCCTTCCGGATTTTTAAATCTCAAGAGCCATGCAAGTGCAGCATGGTCGGTACGTAGTAAAAACTCTCTCCCATAGAAGTATTTATGGAAGTGCTCCAAAGCTCTGACAATTGCCAACAACTCTCTTCTGGTAACACAATAATTTCTCCCTGGTTTAGAAAGCGGCTTGCTGTAATACGCTATTACTCGTTCTTCACCGTTCTGCACTTGAGACAAAACTGCTCCTAGACCAGTATTGCTTGCGTCTGTGTCTACGATGTACTTCCCTTCGGAAGCTGGAAAAGCGAGAATTGGCTGCGAACATAATGCAATCTCCAAAGTTCTAAATGCTTGTTCACACTCTCTCGACCATTGGAAGTTCCGTTTATTTTCCGTTAGCTCATATAGTGGTTTAGCAATAGTAGCGAAGCCTTTCACAAAACGTCGGTAATGTGAGCATAACCCCAGGAAACTCCGAACTTCGTGTTTATTCTTCGGAACTGGCCAGTCTCTTACGGTGTCTACTTTATTAGGATCCATGCTAACGCCCGCTGCCGAAACCAGATGGGCCAAATACTGTACTTCCTTCTGGAATAGAGAACACTTCTTCGGGCTCAGCTTCAGTTGTGCACCGTGAATTCTAGTTAGAACTTCCTTAAAGTTTTCCAAATGATCTTCGAAAGTCTTCCCGATCACTATGACATCGTCTAAGTAAACAAGGCAAGTTTTCCACGTCAGGCCTCGGGGTATCAGGTCCATCAATCTCTCAAATGTTGCCGGTGCATTACAGAGGCCAAATGGCATGACGATAATTGGAATAAGCCACTTTGGGTCGAGAAAGGGGTCTTTTCCTTGTCTTCTTGATGAAGACGCACTTGTCAATATCCACTCTTCAGGTCCACTGTGGAAAACCACTGAGCTCCGGACAACGTGTAGAGTGTATCGTCAACGCGAGGTAATGGATAGCAGTCTTTCTTTGTAACATCATTTAACCTCCGGTAGTCTACGCAGAAACGCAATCCACCATCCTTCTTCGCTACCAGTACTACAGGGGAAGACCAAGCACTTGACGAAGGTTCAATTACTCCCTCTGTCAACATGTCCTGTACTAACCGAGACATCTCCTCTTGTTTAGATAATGGAGGCCTTCGAGGAGGTTGGCGTATCGGTGTTATGTTCCCAGTATTGATGAGTTGTTGCACAAGAGAGGTTCTTCCCAGTGACTGTCCCCGAACTGCAAAACAATCTTTGAATTCGTGTAAAAACTGTCCGAGTTCTTTTACCTCACCACTTGAGAGGTCGTTAGAAGATCTGTTCAATAATTCTTGCAGTTCCTCTGGTAATTTAGAAGTATCCGTAGAACTGGGCCTTCGTTGCGTTATTCCGGCTACCCAGGCCACAGGAGTCAATTTGCCTAGGAGCGTATTGCTTTGTAAAGTGATAGCTTGATCCAAAATATTCGCCACTCTAATAGGTACATTTCCGGGTTCGTCAGGTTTTACTAAACTTCTGGCAATTAGTATGCCCGGTGTGCTGACTACCTGGGGTTCGAATATTGAGCACTGATTGCCCCTAGTATCTACCGCACTTCTAACCATGATGATCTTTTCGGAGTTTGACGGAACAGTTACGGCCACTTGGTTTATGACGTCCATCGATTTTTCTGCTGTCGTCATTGTTGATAGCATTACCTCTTCGCCTCCGATTCTCAAGACATTGTTTTTGAAGTCGACTATAAATCCGTATGCGTTCATAACGTCCACACCAAGAATTGCTTCATCCACAATGTCTGCAACAAGTACTTGATGATTAAACTCAAGTCTACCGAGGCGTAGGTGTATCTCCACTTTTCCATACACTTTTACAGGCCGTCCAGTAGCTGTTCGCAAGCTGCAAGAGCACCAGATTGGCTTGAGATCTTTCATCACGTCGGGGCGCACAATAGAAACTGTTGCGCCTGTGTCAACTGTAATCGAGGTTGGCCTTTCTTGAACAAATCCGGTAACTACCAAGCTCCCGGTGTTTTTCTGAAGCGTAGAAATTGCGTATTCTCTAGGGGCTTCGTTCCTCCAGTTAGTCAGCACACGCCCCGTTGCACCGACTATTGCTCTTTTCCCTGCTGCTGAATTCTAACCCGACAATCTCGTTGTAGATGTCCAGGTTTCCCACATCGATAACACTTCGGTCTTCCATCCTTTCTTATTTTATTCTGTGGCGCCGACCGTCGAGTCTCTGTTCCTTGTTCTTCTTCCTCATCGTCTGTGCCGTCGCGATCTTTTAGCCCGCGCACTTTATGACTTGTCCAACCAGACGCTGATTTGGCGGCCTCAAATTGCAAAGCATGTACCAGGGCGTCCGCACTGTTCTGGTGTCTTGCCATTCGTAATACTTGCTGTACTTCGTTATCTCGGACACCGGCAACAAATGTCTGCATCGCAAAACGCGTTCGAAAATCTTCTGGCGCTTCAGGATAGGCCAGTCTAATTAGTCTGTCGATACTTGCTTCAAACTCTTGAAGACTTTCCCCGGAATGCTGTCGCCTTGCTCTCAACTGGGTGCAGTACACATCTCGCAAATGTTTATCACCATACCGTAATTCCAGAGCTTTTATCAACTCGGCATAGGTGTTCTGGCTGTCAGGTGGCACTTTATGTAGTAGTTCTGCCGCGGGTCCCTTTAATGCAAGAACAAGTGAAACAGCCTTGTCTTTTTCTGTCCAATTATTTGCGCATGCAGCAGCTTCAAATTGGCGGAGGTACGTTGCCCAGTGAGTGCTTCCGTCAAAGGTTGGAGCTTTGACATGAACTGTCCCTACTGCAGGCAAAGTGACTTTCTCTGTTAACTTATTTTCTGTCTTGATCACTGGTATAGTCTGTTCAGAAATTTGTTTTGGTTGAATCTTCATGCACTGTTCAACTTCAGTTTTAATTTGTTCTCTTATGTTTGCCATTGAGTTTTCTACTGCAGATATTTTATTTGACACAGACTCTTCTATAACAGATATTTTTGTAGACATCGATTCCTCCACAGTCAAGACAGACTTTTCTACTTCAGCTATTTTTAATGTCATTGATTCTTGTACCTCCGATATTTTAGTTACTTGCTTATTAAGCTCACCTTGTAGGAGACCCAACTCTGCAGCGGTTTGTTCTTGTGTCTGCTTTTGCTGCTGTATTAACTCCTTGATGTCATCTGCTTCCTGCTTCCGTTCCTCTGCCTCCTGCTTGCGTTTTTCATCCTGTCGTTTTTCTGCTTCTTCTCTTTCTTGTATTCGTTCTTCTTTTTGTCGTTCTTTCTGTTTCTTCCGCCTCCTGTCTGCGTCTTTCCTCTGCCTGCAACAACAGCGCCTGAAAATTTTCCATCATCTGACTGGCATCCATTGTTTTTCGATTAATTACGAATTACACTCGTCTTGTACAAAGTATCCACTGTTTCCACTGTTAACCGTACTATCCCACTTCTGACACCACTGTTACGACGGTCTACTCGATCGCCGTAGGTACAGTGGAAACAAAATAAGTACAAGACACCAATTAAGTCACTAATCACACCTTTAATTGTTATAGTAAAACAGTTCGTAATTAACAACACAGTGTCTACAACAAATCAAATGAAATTGTTCGTACGCAATACAATGTCCACTAATATTAAAACTCAACTGTATTACAATTATACCGTCCGAATATAAAACGCAACACTTCACTAATAACTACTTGAACGTACACCGTAATAACTCGAACCGCTCTGTAAATATATCGCACTAATACTCTCGAACCGCACAGTCAAAACTCTCGCATTGAACTCAAAACTGAGGCCGCGACACGATGTATTTATAGTTACGCTCACACACCAGAAGCTTCCAAACTGCGTCTTATCTCTCGCGAACTACGTAATTGCTGCGGCCTTGACACAGTCCGAGCGATCGAGCGAAGGCTGGCAAAGTCGAGAAAATTCTCGCAACATGCGTTTAGTAGCACGTACACCACACGCTTACGTCGAGATCTTTCTGGCACATTCGATAAACGCCTAGATTTTTCTGTGCTGTCGTAGCAATATTATGTAACACCTCATCCAGTTTCATTTTTTCCCCCGTCACGACACTTGCTTAATATTTTTGCTACCTTTTAGAATTAAATTTTCCTTGTTAGTTTTAAACCCTAATTAAAACATGACAGTCTATGGAACCTAAATCTGGTGCAACATGACAGTAGTAAGCAACATTTCTAATTAAATATTATTTCCTGGGTGAAGTGGGTAAAAAATTAGTTTAGTTGTTGGTTCTTCAACTCTGATAGTCATAGCATAAAACGTAATAATCTTCAATTAATAGTTAGTGTACTGCAACTTATACAGAATAACTGACGTTACTGCAATGTTGCCAGGAAAATATTAATTTTTAAACTGATGTAACCGTTTTTCCATGCTAGAGGCTCAACACCTGGCAACAGCATTACAGTAGCCTCTCTCTTAACCAACCATTCCATTAACCGACTGTTTCACTAGACAGAGTGGAAAAAATTAACTATACATACGTACACTAATAATACGTTATTAATTTTTTTATATAAAGATTACATACAGTACGTACATTATATTCTCTTAATGATGAAATACTGTATGCTTAATGATTACCACTGTTAATAATAATAATGAGGATCATGAAAGTGAGAATGAATCCAACGAGGATCAAGAAAGAGAACTTTCTCACGCGGCTGGGAAAGACGCTCTAGAAATAGACTTCGATATGTTGAACGATAGTCTACTTCAGTGCTAGTCGATGTATTGAATCTGAAAAAGTGGAGAGATTGTGCAGCTGACAGACGTCAGAGTAGGCCTAACATAAAACAAAAAGAAAACGACAGACTTTTCTCATAAATCCGACGGTTTTAAACTTTTTAAGTGTACAGTGTGCACTTAAAACAAACGTGTTTGTTTTTACGTAGATTAATTCTACAGTAAAATATGCGTTACACGTTTTCGTGTTACAACTTAATTTTCTGCCTAAAAAGTTTACTTAACACCCAAAATCTTCGTTTCTTTATAAATTGGAACCGACATAAGCCTAAAGAAAGCAGACTGTAATTTATTTCTTGTTTTCATAATTAATATAAGTCATTCAAATACACTACCGTATATATTTTATTTACTTTTCTATTTACTGTACTCACATATAATTAAAGTAATTATAATTAAACCATTTATCTAGTTTTGTCGTACGCATTTTACTTATAGATACAATACAAAGTGGGTTGTACGTACCCTAAATCTACTTCAAATATAAACGGCACTTTGCCCTCGACGGTCATAAATTAGCTACCGTTCTGTTAACCGACTTTTCAATTATCCGACCTTTACCCGGTCCCATCCAAGTAGGATAAGAGAGAGATAACTTTAAATCACTTTACTATATTGTATATTATTGTATAACAAATTAGCATTAAAAATCCAGCAGCCTATGAATTGTAAATACGTGAGATGCAACATGTTTATTAAAATTAACGACGGTTTCTATATAAAGGCTTAACATACATTGTGACTGTATTAAGTAGACTACATAGAGAGAAAAAATGTAGATGTGATAAAGGATATCAAGCATAAAAGTAATAATATTTACAACTCTATCTACAAACGAATATAACAGAAGGTAAATAAAGAACAAGTAAATCAACAACGGAAGGAACATTGCTGAGTGGAGATGTTAATGAGAATAACTTTACGTATGACAAGGAAACTCAGTAGCTTCATGTCGTGTCATAGCACCGTGTCTGTTACACTGTCGTAATCAACGCAATTTGGAACTTTAATAAACTCTGCGAATTGACTTGTGTGCAGAGAGATTAACTCGTTGTGCAGTGTATTTCAGTAAGGAGAGTGTTTCTTTTCAAGTAAAAATTATACCATTAGTTTATTTTATCTCTATTTCCGTGATGTTGTGCAGAACATATTTTTAAATTACTTTTCCGGTTGACACAAGTAAGAAACGTTAGAGACGATATTATCAATAGTTGAAGACAAAATATCTCTGTTAAGCACAGAATAAAATTGTACTAAATAATAAAGTTGTATTATGTAAAGTTAACCCAATCGCGTTTAGGCATCGTTAACGAGATCCAGATCTACAGGTGCTCTTCAGAAGCATTGGCATTCCTAAGATCACCGTAATATAAGATTATATTTATATATTTTTGCATTCAGATAACAAGTGATAAATATTTTTATTTTAGATATGTTTCATATATTTATATAATAAACTGTATAATTAACTTACATTTGTTAGTCGATTTACAAATTTCGCGAGTTGACCCCGCACACATTTGGCAGCAGTTAATGATGAAGATTGTTTACGCAATTGTGTTCAACCTTGCAAAGGATAGAAATGGGTATTATGTTTTGTACCTGACCTGAAGTTGGGCTGAAAGGCTGAAACCTCCTATCGGTAGTACTGCAAAAAGTGTGAGTGCAAGATGTGGTACGGTGTCTGTAATTGTGAAAATTTATATAGGTCTATTTATTTATTTTCCTCTTTTTTAAGATGGAAAACGTTATATACAAACGCAAAAATAATTTAATCGTTATAATTTTTTTGAATAGTGAAGTCATTAACAACACTTCATTGCGTGTTAATAAAAGAAGTATGTCATTGCATTCTCATAAAACAAGTATCTTCCCATTTTCCTCGTTATAATTTTCATTTATGTTTACATATTTTTTCCACTTTCTAGGAAATGTCACGGCCCAGTATAATGTAGTCAAGAAGCAAAACATTTTGGTGTGTATAGATTGCAAAAGTCTATTTAGAAAATTATTATTATTATTTTTATACAGCTATCTGGATTTCAAGAGGACAGAACTGTTTCAGAATAAGACTAAGGTTCAAAAAACATTTGTGAAGTTTGGCTTATAACCTAAACAAGTATAGGCCTACTTATCATTCTAGATTATGCATTCTATTATCTTATTGTAATATTATGATAAAGAATCGCTCCCATGGATCCATCTGCCTTACTATCGATACTATCTATCGATACTATCGATGGATGGACTATCGATACTTATAATATTTACACTGTGTACCTGATGCTCTATCAGGGCATTTTGTTAATTTCAAGGAACAATTACTATTTGTTTTTTTGGTACTCACCTTGTAATTTTGTATTCTCTAAGAAACCCCATTCCAAAGTGGAGCAAATTTATTTAGAACAGACAAGTCTTTTTTGTGTTACTTTCTCTGTTTTGAAACAAGAAATTCAAGACCAAGCGACCACCAAACAAATTCCAAGTGTCTCATTTCAGTAAGAAAATGAATTTTCATTTGAGTACTATTCATAGAAATAGTGAAATGCAGGCCTAGTAAAAATTAGGAAGTATTGGGTGTAAACCGGTAAAGTGAAGAGACTAATAAAAATGTTTAAAAACGCATTTTAGTGCTTATTACTTGTAGAAAATAGTTTAATAACGAAGGTATTAAATCGCTTAAATTTTAAATATAATTGCTCACTCGCTTGAGTATGGATTCAATACACCAGGAAACAAGTTATATAAAACCTTTAAAAACAGCACGGTAAGCTTTAGTGTATGTAAAAGAGTTTTTTATACGTGAATAACTGGTTTGCATAAGGTTAAATTACCTTTATTAATTATTTTTGTTTAACCTTCTTTCTCTTAATTGTCAACATTGTATTGCTTCACCCGTTTTGTAGAGAAACAAACAACTTAAATGTAAGCAGTGTACGTACCTGTCAGACATAATGCTACCTGTAGCAGTATCACAGGTGACCGAGCCATTTGATGCACACAGACGCAAGGACGCACTAACACTAACACTGGCGGCACAGAGACTTGTAGGATAGGTTGCTGGTGGAAAACCCGACCAGTAAATTACGTACGTCTTCCTCCATGTTGCAGACCTTGACTTATGCGTGAACTGTTACACGCCTCGGGCAAGCCCGTGTTTTCTTGAATTCCAAGTCAATACAGGAGTAGCGTTTTCCTTTATTAATTTTTACAATTTACGCCAACGACACATTCTAATTCAGTGAATAATTGCATAATTTAGTCTCTTAAACTGTACTTTCATGTAGTCGTTAACCATAAATATCATTTATATGAATTAACAGTTCTAAGTGATTACTAGTACATGTGTTAAATCAGCTTACCCTCTTAACAAAAATACCCTCTCTTACTTGGTCAATCCAGTGTTCATGATTGCAAATAGCCTACACGCTGGTGGGAGGAGGCAGAATTATGACCTCATACATGGGCACACGCATTACAGCTGTTTGTAAACAGATACGACAAAGACGTGTTCTGTAATTCTTTATTGCGTGTAACGTAACTCTTATTTTGTGTTTGAATACACAGTATCTTCTATACGTTATAAAATAAAGAAGACATTTTAAAAAGGTTTAGGCCTAATAAAAGCAGTTAATAAAATTGAAATTTGTTAACGTTTAAATCAACAAAAGCATGCAATATTTAGAAAATTCGTGAAAATACTTTCAGTATTAACAACAGAACATGTTTTTGCGAAAATGAGAATGACCTCATGGAAGGTAAGAGGACACTGTGTCAGAATAATCCGCCTTTTTGCGTCAAATTTTTGTCTACATCAACGATATGCCCAGGGCCGGCCCAAACCTTTAAGTCTGACCGGGCCGAGACACAATTTTGCGCCCCCCCCCAAATTGTGATGCTTATATTTTATCAGTACTAATTCAATAACATTATTCTTTAAAAGTTCTATCATGACTATTATAGGTATACTAGTGGCGGAGGTTAAGCTCTACACATAAAAAAACTATTCTGTAGGTCTACATGAAATTACAGAATAGGTCTACATGAAATTATTTTTAAAAAATTTAAAGTTTATACTATATAATTTTTCAAATGTTAACAAATTTTTTTTATTTTCCTTGAAACCCATTAACTATTCTCAAGGCCTGTTTTTAAAATTGAACTTAATGAAGCTGTAACTTGACTCACCTATATAAGTGTTTCACATGGACGCTCAATGCCAGTGGTAATCATCAAATAAAAGGAATCAATTTCAAACAGTTTCCTATAATTTTAATTCAGTTAGTGTACATTTCTTTTTATTATAAGTATACGTACAGATATCGTCAAAACACAAACGTCTTTACACATGTAAAATTTATTTTTGCTAAAAATGTCACACCAAGATTTATTAAATTTAAGTTTTTCTTTAAAAATAAAGATAACATATATTTTGGTTTTTGAAAGTTTAGTTAAATTTATTTTTTCTTGCTTTTGCTTCAGCAAACCTTTTAACAATTTTCGTTAAATCTAACTGGTTTGCAATTTAATTTTTAATAGAAAATGTTGTTAGAGGTGATAGGCGGTCTTGCGCCATTGTAGAGCGTAAGTACGTTTTAATTAATTTGAGTTTACTGAAACTGCGTTCTGCACTAGCAACCGTGACAGGAATTGTGAAAAGAACCCTCAATGTAATCCATTTATTAGGAAAACAGTCAATCATGTTACTTTTTGAAATAACTTGCAAAATTTGAACAGGAGTTTTTATCTCAGAGTTCTTCAGAAATACACCCAGATGTTTAAACTCCTAAAAACAGGCGGTTGCCATCGATGTCACTTTCTCCTAATTTATCTTCATCTTGAAGAACTTTTTGAAGATTCAAACATTTTTGTTTCAAAATTTCGGATTCTGGAAGAGTTTGGAGAAAAAAACCCCAATGCTGGTTAAGAGTTTCAAGTTGTGTAAAGCGCTGTTCGATGGATGTCAGATCCTGAGCTATAAGCGGGTAAAAGACAACTGTTTTAAACAACTGCTCTGGATCTGTTGGGGCTTCGTCTCGGGACTTATAATCAAATTGCCGTTTTTTCTTTCTCTCAGGCTGCTTCTTCTAAACAGCTTCAATTTCAAAGTCTTCAATGTTTCAAGTCTTCAATTTTATATTTCTTTGGCTGTTGCTACAGCACCTGCGTATCCAGTTTCACGATATTCTTTTAAAAATGTTTGGCATTTTCCAAGAAGATGTGTAACTGTTCATAAGTCACTGTTGGCGTTTTGCATGGTACTGCTGACCAAGTTTACTTGAAACAACATATCATGCAAAACAACAAGAGAGACAATGAAGTCAAAAGATGTTAAATTGTTTTCCAATGATTTGGCTTCAGATGTCACTTTTGGATCAATGAGTTCCTCTTGCATTGCCTGTAGCGCTTCACAAGCTTCAACCATTTGATACCTGACTGCCTTTAAGCTGTTAATTCTACACTCCCATCTAGTTTCACAGACTTCTCTGACAGTAAGGGTCAACTGACTTGCCTTGTGTATTTTCCATCTTTTAGTAGATGATGAAAACAGGACATACAGACGTTGTAAAACTCCAAACAAAGAAACATATTTTACAGATGAAGCAACAGCATCTCCAATTACTAGGTTAAGTAAATGACATCCACAAGGATTGAAAAAAGCTTTAGGAAACATTGACAAAATTCTTGACTGCACTCCTTTATATTTTCCAGTCATGTTGCCTCCATTATCGTAACCTTGCCCCCTACAATTTTTCATGTCTAACCCACAGGTCCCTTCAATTTCTTTCAAAAGGGCCGTTGTCAAACCTTCTCCAGTAGTGTCATAAATAGGAACAAATGACAGGAAATGCTCTTTTACTTGACCATCTGTTTCAACAAAACGAATTGTAAATAACAATTGTAAATGACAATTGTTCTTGGTGGCTGATATCGGGTGTACAGTCTAATATTAGTGAAAAGTACTTGGTTTGCTTTGCTCTTTCAATGATATCATTTTTATTTCAGACCCAAGCAAACTAATCAACTCATTCTGGATTGTTTTACCTAAGTAATGATCATGGACAAGATCGGCGATGATCTTGTCGCCGTTTTGTGTTTGAGCGTGAATGTCAAAATACGTCAAATAATACCGCTTTGTGAAGATTTATATTGACTGTCTTATTATGTACCAAACAGTGGCATTCATTGATAATAGAGTAAACTGTTTAACCTACTTGAGAGAACAACTTCGTTTATTTACAATCATAAAGGAAAGAAAAACTTGATTTTTATCCATTATTTTGGCGCCCTCTAAAAATCTGCGCCCGTGCCACGGCCCGGTTGGCCCGTCCTTAAGGCCGGCCCTCGATGTGCCTCTGGGACAACTTCACTGTAAAGGTTTTATACTGTACAGTCTCAGTTATCCTACGCCGTTACAAACTAATGAACAAAAAATATGTAAATTTTGTTCACTTTCCGATTGTACGGAGGATTCGGCGTTAACATGACTAGAACTGATGCTGCGGTGTAGACCTACATCCTGTAAATGAGCGTCATCTTCTCTGTGCTGATATGGCAGCGGAAACGCAAATGGCAAGAGAAGACCGTGAGACAAAACTGCTGCCTCTGTTTCAACAAGTACCAGGAACACAGGAATGGTTGATGACGTAACCTAATAGTGATTGAATCAGCCGATAACAGCCAGGCGCCGAAGAGAACCAGCCGTCTCCTAATAAGGTAAATCAGTCATGTGGAACCACTCAAGACACTCGCCAATATGGTGCAGCAGGATCTGACATTTAAATGATGAGGCGCTCGATTGAAATTGTGGCCAGGAATCGCATCGGTCGGTAGAAGCAAACACTTACCTCTTTGTTAATAAACAAAAGGACTACTACATAACAAAATATCGGTATTGAGAACCATAGATGACTTTCATATTCTAAGATTTATATTTAAAATCATTTTCGAAATGAAATATTTCCATAGAAACTACTTCTTTCTCCAGCCTTAACCACAGTACTGTGGTCACTAACCCATACCACCTCACGTTAGCGCGCTCGATTTTCACTGATGTTGGCAGTCGATGGCACTGCCGAAACATCTGGTTTTGCAGAAAACATTGGACCACTGCTAAACAGCCTGGGAAGAAATTTTAACAACAAACTACTTCTTTGTTGCTGATAACGCAGTACACATATACAAAATTATCTTCTCCCCTTTCAACTATCATTTTCATTTATAGAAAATTACTCCCTCCCCTACTCTTTTCATTTATAGATATTCATCTACCTTTCTACAGTGGACTATTTTGACATTTCTTCAGGATATTTTACTTACCAAATTAAGTACTTTACTCTTGTTAAAACGTGAAACATTTCAGGTAAACTACCCCTATCCCTTCATCAAAATCAATAGGCCTTGAGTTATCTACGACTCGGGCACATATACAAAAAATGATTTGATTCTGTTTGAATTTTCGGCAGTTATCGTTCTCCAAAGAAAAATATTCTGCACACAGACACTTTTCAGAAAATTACTTTTCTTCATGTTTTGAAGTGTAGTACAATCAGAATCAGTCCTTATTTCGAACATGATTTTATTTGCCATCACCATACTTCCATTTTCTTATGGAAAATATAAGTAAAAAAACAACAGCGGGAAAGGCATACAGGCCTACTAGATATTTACTTCAATTTTTTTTTTTTTTGTACAGACAGGCGAGAGAATGTCGTTACCAGGGAACACCTTGAGGAGGTAGTCTTCCATAGGTCCCCAAACTTTTCTGTTCTCTTTATATTGTACTTTTTATAGGTTTTTGAAATGTTTACATTTATTCAATTTTTTATTACAAGTTACGATTTAAAAATTACAATTTAAAATATTTGTAAATTTGAGTCAATTTAAAATTTATTAAATTGATTCAAAATTGTTTTTTACTGTAATTTTTGGATATATGCCAAGTTTTGTATAAAATGTTCTTAGTTTCCTATTATCTTAAAGTTTTCAAAGCAGTAAAAAACCAGATCTAATTTCCTAACAGAGTTTCTTTTCTTCTTTTCTTGAAGGTTTATAAATATCCTGTCAAACGTGTAACGATAATAATATGCATATATTTTTGGAGAGCATTAACCAATGGATAAATATTTGCAAAGCGGATTTGGGGGGGCCCAAAGGGCTATAAGGGCTATAGCCCAGAGCGGCAAAATCCAGGGGCGGCAAATTTTTTAAAAATACCTAAAAGCACAACAATACATACACAAAATAAATAAAACCTTAGCCAAATAACCCTTTAGTGCCAGGAGTCGCGGTCCGCGACTTTCCATATAGCCTGTATATGCTGCGAATACTTGGATTTCGTTGTCCATGACGTGTCCGTTACTTCACTAAATATAATTATTTCACTACGACTCGGAACACAAAACGGGTTTTGTGTTCCGAGTCGTAGTGATACAATTATATTTAGCTGCGAATACTATGGTCTCGGAGCGCGACTCACTATGGTTATGCGAAAATTGGCAGCGTCGCATAGCGAGAGCGAGACTCTTGGCATTTTGTACAGTACACAATAATGGTTACGTTATATTGGCTGGCAACCAACTAGTAGCATTAATGGAGAAATGTAATCCAGCTACCTTCCCGTTTTGTTGGATATATCAATGAAAATGTTTTCAGTTAAAATTAGTGTGGCGAGCGTTTAAAAATTACAAGGTATTTCAGTAAACATGATCTGAGTGACGAGCAGAAAAGTTTTACTGCACACCTAGTAAAATGTACCACTTTTCAGTACATTTCTACCTTACCTATCTTCAACTGAGCATTATTTTATATAAATGGATACATTTTATTTATGTTTAAATGAGAAAATTTTTATAATATAAAGTTATTTATATAGTGAATTAGTTTAATTATAAAAATGTAGAAAATCTTGCTAAAGAGTTGTATATTACAAATTTAACCTACAAACTGCTCGTTTCCAATAATGCTCAGTTGACGGTAAGTAAGGTAGAAATGTACCGAAAAGTGGTACATTTTACTAGGTGTGAAGTAAAAATTTTCACGCTCGTCACTCGGACCATATTTACTAAAATACCTAGTAATTTAAAACGCTCACCATACTAATTTTTATTGAAACATTTTTCAGTGTACGCATACAACCGACCCGTGACTGATAGAAAAAACACACTACAGACTACCGTTTACTCTTTGTAGCCCGCTGGCTTGTCGTCTGGTTTCGCGGCGCGAATAGTTTACACATTTTGTTTTGTGTATTATTTGTTATTATTTTTATTTGTTATTTGTTATTTGCGGGGTGGTTGGAAGTGGGGGGAGGCGGCAAGTTGCCGGTAGCCCCTAGGTGGCAAAAGTATAAATCCGCCCCTGAATATTTGGGTATGGTTTAGAAGTAAGTCTCTTTATTCTTTGATTCCAGCATTCAGAAATATATTTAGTTCGGTGCGTGCCACATTTTTCTTGGCATATATTCGTTATCTAGCCCCTGATCGAAGAAGTGGTCGTTAAATACTCGAAGTTTTGGTTTTTCGGGCGTGCTTTCCTGAGTGTACAGCAAGCATTCATCAATCATATTTAGCGGAACTTGAGCTAAGGGAGAGCACATACGGATGTGGAGCCGAGCTTCTTCGTTTTCTTTATATTAGGGAACTAGGCCAAATTCCTGTACTTTCCTCCATAGACACTGATTAAAATGGTAGTTACAACTAGACGTGTTAGCTGCCGGAAATAAAACTTCAATTGAGCCAATGATGGCTACCTCGAAGTCTATTACGGTCGTCTCCAGGCACTTTCTTTTTAACGGCACTAAAAAAAAAAAACATATGTCGTAGACGGCTGCAATAGTTTTGTTTTCATGTTACGAACTTTCAAGATTGGCGTAGATGATGAATAACTGCACAAACTGCTTGTTCGAACTTCTAAACTTTCCGTCGATGAAGAACGACGAACACATTGATAAAGTGTATTTTATTTTCTCACTGGCAAATATTAATGTCTGGTCTTTTAGGGCCTCGATTGTCGTGCAGTAGGAATTTGCTTCTATCGTTCATAACCAAATGCAGTTGTTGTATCTTCCAAGTTGACCGGGTCATTTGTAGGTCCCTTACTCTTCCTCCGAACGCGATGCAACGACTGTTTTGTACTGTCACAAACTCGTATCCTCTGCTGCCCTACTGCTTCCACATATATTTTCGATATCACGCTGTCCGTTTCTCTCGCCCTGTTTCTGGCATTCACTTCAATCGCTGCATCGTCTGAGAGACAAACATGTCCCACCTCGCTAAAACGGTAGGCCTATTATTCTGGATAGAAATACTTTCCTTACAATGCTTCCTTTTACATTCAATACATTTCCAAAATGTCACTTGTTGTTGTTAGTATAATCCACTATGTACTGTTAACCGTTGAAAGTCAACAAAGGCTTTCCCTTTCTGGTCTCGGTAAATTCCGTGCCTCACAAGTTTAATGCAATGATCACCACTGATCACCAAACAAACAAAAGAGTTTATCAATGATCACCACACAAACAAAAGAGTTTATCAATGATCGCCACATAAACAAAACAGTTTATCAATGATCACCACTGATCGCCTACATACGCACACACACCACTTGATAATTTTCACTCTGTACTAAGTAGTAAATTCGTTTTAACCTGAACCATTAATGAGAGGGAGCGGATATACATTACTAAGGCAGGAAAGCTACTCTGACAAATGATATGACTGTTATCACGAGCTGCTACATGAGCTGCAGACAGTGCAAGAATGTTGCATGATAAGTTGACTGTCGTCAGTGTTCCGTTTAGTTTAACTGTTATTTGCAATAAAGACTCATTTTTGGCTTTATGCAGAAATGTAGCTGATGTAACAGGTTTTTGTAAATTTCATCTTTGGCTTCCGCATCAACGTGTTTGCTTCAGAAATCATAATGTAGGCCTATTTTTCGGTATCATACGAATTTCTTGGAACCATTGTTTCTCCGACCAAGTGTCACAACTTCCTTGGGAGGCTGGCAGTTGTTTAAACAGAGGCAGCAGTTTTGTCTTCTGTTCTTCTCTTTCCTTTTCAACTTTCTCCGCCTCATTCACAGGAGGTAGGCCTACATCGCAAGTGCCAAACCACAGCATATCAGTTCTACCTTCTAGTGAGGCTAGCGTTGAATCATTCATACACTCGGAAAGTTAAAACTTTTACATTTTCTTGAAAACTAATCGTGACCGTATCAGATAACTGAGACTATAGGCTACTGCGTACTGAACACTAATGTGGAACTCTTACAAACGGTTTTCCCTACATCAATATGGTGCCTCAGTAGTCCCTGAGGTACCATATTAATACAGGTAAAAATTTGACACAAAGGCGGATTATTCTGAGATAGTGGCTTTTCCCTTTCATCAATTTATTTTAGTTTTCGCAAAATCATGCTCTGTTGTTAATACTGAAAGTTACTTTAACAAATTTTCTAAATATTATACACTCTTATTGATTTATGCTTTAACAAATTTCCAATTCCTTGACATCTTTTATTATACCTATTTTAAAGTGTCTTCTTCATTGTATGTAGTAAAATTGATAGGCCCAGTGGCGGCTCGTCAGGTGACGCAGGTGAAGCGCTGCTTCACCTAAAATGACTGGTTCAATGTGTTTTTTTTTACACAAAATTATTTTCAATTTTTAATCAATTTTTTGTTTAAAAATATTTTTTTAAATTAAATTTCGTCTGTATAATAATTAAAATAACATTTACAAGTGATGTAAATAGGTTACAGAAGCTGCACTTCGCTGCGATCACATACTACTCCACGTATAGTAAGCCTACTGGTGGCGGAAACGGATCGTAGTCTGCACCTTGAACGCTGCATCAGTTATTAATATGTCACTAACAACGCTCGGTTTATGACGGTTCCCATGACAACTAATATGTCGTACTCAGCGTTCCCCCACACACGTGAAGCAGTTTCGTGTGCTGTTTTTCAGTGGCGTACGTGTACAGTGCTTTACCTATCCAGCGCGTTTGTTTTGTTCGTTGTTCGTCGTGTTCGATCGTGTGTGAAGTTTTTACAGAATATTTCCTTCATATGATCCGGTATGTGTTTTATTAGAAACGCCATTTTCAAGACGAAATAATGATGATACGACAAACTTTTAAGCTGTGAAAAACCTATGCCTATATTGAAAGTAAATAAAATTGCAAAAATAAAGAACAAGGTGTACAATCACAACTTTAAACAAAATTGGTATTCAACGTTCGAGTGGTTGTGTGGCAGTTATTATTTAAATAAACTTTTTTGTATGCGCTATTCCTTTATTAGTGTTAATCAAGTGCGTGGAATAAGAACGGCTTTGTTGATTTCGATAACGTTACTCGTGCTCTTTCCAAACATCAAGGTTCTTCTGAGCACATGCGTTGTGCATTGAGTTTTTCAAAACTAAAGAGAAAATCAAGTAATATCTAGGATGCTTTGAAGGCAAATTCTAGGTTGTATATTAAACACTTCAATGACAGCGTTTGACTTAACAGACGTTTCATGCATCTTACTGTTCGTGCAGTTCTTTACATGGGTAAACAAAAATTAGCATTTCGCGGGCACCACGAAGAATTACCATCTATTAATCCCGGAAATTTTAAAGAACTGTTAGAAGCCTTCGTATCGATAAGCTCAGTAGATATTCAAGAACACTATAAAAAAACTCACCCGTCTTTGCCGGCAATTCTAAGAATATTCAGAATGAAATAATTGACTGCATTTCACAATATATTGATGAGCACGTTGCAAAGGAAACAGAATACGTTTTTAAATTTCAAGTGGATGATTCAACAGACATTGTCCACAAATCTCAATGTAGCATCATAATTAGATACGTTATTCCCGGGGGAAAGCTGGTGGAAAGATTTTTGGGATTTTATGATGTTAGTTTCAGCCTGACTGCCGACACCCTGATTCACGTTGTGTCAAGATCCCTAAAAAAACTTGACTATAAATCGAAACTTATTGCCCGGTGTTTTGATGATGCAAGCGTTATGTCAGGGGAATTAAATGGTCTTCAGGCAAAAATCAAAGAAGCGGTTTTTGTTCACTGCCTGGCGCATCGTTTGAATTTAGTGCAACAACAAAGCTGCAACAGCATTTCGAAATGTCAGATATTTTTTGCAACTGTTAACGGTTTACCCTTTTTTTTTCTACAGTGCTGCTAAGCGAACTTACGCAGTAGACACAGTCGTTGGAAGACGAATCCCTACTTCCGTTATTGCGGGATGGAAGTCTAATTCCAAAATTGTGAATAATATATATATAACGAATGGGATTCATTAAAAGAAGTATTCACTAAAATTGTGAACGACTCAAATTATGATCAAACATCAATTAGGCAGAGTGACGGTGTAACCCCTCTTTAACTTAGGCAGTTAAAAAAAAAGTTTTTTTTTTTGAAATTTTTTTTTGAAATTTTTTTTTTTAAAGAGGGGCCACAAGTTAATTAGAACTAGACCAAAGCCTAGAGAAGCCAAAATGCGCTGGATCCAGTGAGACGGGACTTGCAATGAAAACTCATAAATTAAACAATTAATAAAATCCCTTTTATTATTCTATCTCCATTTGAAAACAATATTAATAACAAAATCAATAAACACAACAGTCAGAACCTATTATCCCCTTAAATGGTTAATTAAAATAATTTATACACCTTCAACAATGTCACCTGAAAGTTATTAACACATATAAAATTTATTTGCTATCTCTCTTTAAAATGAATTAAAATTTAAAATCATTACTATTCTTGAAATAAAGTTTCCTGTAAAATATTAATAATATAAAATTTATTTTCTATGTTCTCTTTAAAATGATCCATTGAACTTAATGGAGATAATTTTTATAGACTTCTTGATAATACAAATTAGAATAACAAATTCTCAAACAAATTAATTAAAATTAAATAGTGACCAATCCATATACTTGTTATTAAAGTTAATTAAAATAAATTACTTTCTTAGAAGAAAATATTCAGCAAAAATTAATTGAGATAGAATAAATTAATGTCATCAAAATTAAAAGGATATATAATCCTATGTTTCATCTTACTTTTCTAAAAACCCTATATCTAAACTCCCCCCCCCAAAAAAAATACACCTAAATGTACAATACATATAACCCCACAAAATACACACACAAATATACAATACATCACATGTCCACAATACAATAAAATTATACAAAGATCTCTTGCCACGCCCTTTTCTTACCCCCATGAGGTATATTATTAATTCTTTTATGGACATCCATGTTAGGATTACAATACTTAATTGGTTCATAACACATGACATGTGTATTAGATTATGCTTATGCAACTCCAGTAGTCTCGAGAACATAATAAATTCCAAAATTTGTCCAAGTGCCTAATACTGTTATAAAATTCTGCCCCACTGGGCTCTTATACAGTGAGAAATAAAAATTTAGAAAACCATGAACCCCCCCCTAAGTTATCATAATTAATTAATAGAATATATATATATATATATAGAAACATTGCTAAGTAGTGAAAATAGAAATATGTCATGAATATTATAACCCTTTAAAAAAATACTTTTGGCCCAGAGACCGACATGTTCGTTTGCCAGTCGGTGCATAATTCAACCTGTCTTAACAACACGTTTAATACTGTATGAACAGGCACCCACTCAGGATTAAACTTGTGAATCCACTTAACTACCCCAGAAATTTTTATACCATATGAACCAAACTGAATTTAAAAATGAGAAAATATATATATAAAATGAACACTAAATTGAACCCGAGAAATTACACATTGAATGAATGACTTAAAAGCTGTAATGAAACACATATACTGAAATAAGAGGGAATTATACGTTTGAATGTAGAACTGCCTAAGATACATGTCAGTCTCTGAGCTGACAATTTTACAACAAATTAATAAAATTTACAAACGATTTCACACCCAGTTCACGCACTATACTGTCCCGTTAATTGGGGATCCAATTAAAATGTTTAAATTCTTGAAAGTGTGGTGGTTGATTGATTGAACTGGTTCACTGGGTCTATTGAGTGCATTTCTACGTATAAAAGAATATAATGGTTTGAGATCACCTTATTTTTGGTCCATGGGGTGAGGTGGCAATCTCGTGGCCTACATTACAGGTGTTGGTGTGGCGTCATGGCTATTCCTCCGGTTGATGAAGTGAGAGCGAAGTTCTTGGTGTTACATGTTCAGGTCATGTTGTTGGGCTTTTTCCTCGACTTGCTCGGAGGACCCTAATTACACAACATTATATCAGCCAGAGTACACAACACAATGCCCACAGAAAGTTCGCACACCCCCCCAAAACCTATATATAACCTTTACATAGCTTTAGAGCTACCTAAATATAAAACTTGACAAGTTTATATGGCCAACAGGCCCTATTTGAAAATATTTAGTACAGTAAATCTTTATAATAATAACTTCACCCATGCGGGTTACCATGTTTGAATTTTTGATAGTTAATTATGGCTTGTTACAATTTTAATAAGCTTTATACATAGTCTGAATCTTTAGTACCACGTGGTCGAGAGGTTAAATCTGATTACATCGTCTTTACTATTTTAATTAATACCATTTGGCGATTATATGACTCTCAATTGGTGCCTCAGTAAGCTTCCTGACATGAATAAAGTTTTACAATAATCCCTAGTAAAGTTGTATGCAACTTAGACCGAATTACGCATTGTGCAATAACCATAGGTACTTAATAGGAATCTGATTACATCCATGTTTGCACTATTTAAACTAATACTTTTGTATTTCTATTTCCCTGACTTTTAGTGCCGTAGTTCGGACACGTGAATTTAATATAATTTTACTGTGTTTAAAAATTCTACTTTCAGATTGCGTATTGCACAATGCCATGCGGTTTTTAAAGGTTATCAGAAATTTACTTACTGGGGCTTATTAAAACCAGTTTTTCTTTAGTGAAACATTAAATACAATTAACATGAAAGTATTGGCGAGAGTTTCCGCAGTCGATTTCAGATCTAGCCTGACATAGTGGGAAGGATGTTAGACGAAATTTTCTTCATCTCCCGGAGTAAAAAAAATGCAGCCATCAGCGACGAACTTTGGTGTGAGACGAACTTTGTATAAAACTTATTTCCACTTCAACCTCGCGAACCGGGCTGTCGCTAGATGCCAGCACGTCTCAGGCACTTGTTGAGCTCAGAATTAGTGCCTTATCTTCGCTGCAAGAGTGCAGCACCAATTAAAGCGCTTCAAATTCTGTACTGCGTTTAACGTTTACCGGACGTTATATACTGCTTAATCGCCGATCTGATACTAGATTCGGCACAACGGCTTCTTAAATAAATTAAATGATTTTGAATTTACGCTTTTGGTTGTCGTCTTTAACGATATTTTTGGAGCCACAGATGTTCTCTTCGATGTGCTACAAAAAAAGTCATTTGGCATTAATTTCTGTATCTCGCAAGTTAAAAATACTTAAACACTAGTAAATAGCAAAAGAACTTATGATGCATTTATGAAAATTTTCGATTTAGCTGCTTCAAAAACAACAGTTCGAACTGAATACCATGAATGGCAGAAAAGAATTACACTCACACGAGATCAACTTTTTGAAAAATACAAAATTCTGTATTATGAAATTTTAGATAACCTTTTAGTACAAGTAGCCATACGTTTTAATGATATAGAAAAGCTTCAGTTTGTTACATTAATGGATACTTCAAAGTTCGTAACGTATTCTGAAAACTTTCCCACGGATTCATTAAGTAACTTAAAGGTGTACTACCCTAATCTGTTTACCTATTTCCAAAGACTGAAAACCAAATTACAGCTTACTTATGAGGTTAAGCAATACAGACAAATGGAACCACTAAATTTTACGGAAATTTTAGCTGACAACAAGAACATCTTTAAAGAACCTTACAAACTGTTTTGTTTAATAGTAACTATTCCATCCACTAGCGTTTCCGTAGAACGAATTTTTTCTTGTTTAAAAAGAATAAAATCATACCTGGGCAACTTTTGTCTCCATATGTTATTCATGATTTAAAAACAAGAAGAAACATATTCACATAATTGTTTGAGGGGGGGACCTGCCACCGATTCTGCTTCACCAATCCTCGAAGCCACGAACCGCCACTGGATATGCCTACTGTGTATTTAAACATAAAATGAATGTTACTTTACAGGCAATTATGGATGAACACGTTTTGGTCGTATCTGTTTACAAACAGCTATGGCATGCGCGCGCGCGTGTCCACGCGTGTCATCATAACTCTGGCTCTTCCCACCAGCACGTACTTGCAATTATAAACAGTAGAATGGTCAAATATATATATTTAAAGAGAATTTTAATTTAGGATGGGTACTCGTAATCACTTAGAACTGTTAGTTCCTGTAAAAACTTTACGGTTTTAATATATGACATAAAATTATAATATTTTATTATGATATTTAATATAAAAATTTAATATAAGATTATAAAACATTTATGGTTAAAAACTACATGAAATTATAGTTTAACAAGCTAACATGTGCGTTCATAAAATGAAATTGGAATGTGTAGTTGGCATAAATTGTTTAATTAGTAAAGAGAAACGCGACTTTTGTATTTCCAGTAAATTCAAAGAACGAAAGTAAAATCAAAAACGAAGCGAGGACATGTTGGCCGAAGCCAGTTAAAGTTCAAGGGTAAGTCAAGGACTGCGACGTTCATTTGGTGAAGGCGGAGGAAGATGTACTATCAGCAGTTAGCCTTCAGAACCAGTAATACCGGATCATTCAGTAGACCCGCAGCTCCTCAGGCGTCACGATAGCAAACCTGGTGTAATTAACGTAATTGTACGTAATTTAATGGCTGTAATTGTCTCAAGCTGCCTGTCCTAAAGTTGCTGTGCGATCAGTGTGCGTCCATGGATCGATCAGCTGTGATACTCCTACAGACAACTTTATATCTGATAGGAGTTACACTGAGCTTGCATATCAGATTTTGTTTGTTTATTTACAAAACGAGTGCAAAACAATCCAGTTGACTTTCAGCAGAATGAAGCTTTAAACTAAATTAAACAACAAACTTAATTTAAACATAATTAATTTTAAATTAACTTTATTGGAAGCCAATGAGTTATTTGCGTATAAAAAATTCTTCAGGCAAGCAAAAAGTTATGCATTTGTATTAAAAGAATTAAAACTAAATGAGTTACATTATACTGTATGTAATTGATAATTATTCAGTTATATTGTTAATACGGATGATTAATGTTATTCCAGTAAAAAAAATAGTAAAATATAAAATAAAAAAATTTATTCTTATACCTATCAAATAAAAATACCCAATCAAACTCATTTACGAAAAGTAAATCAGAAATTAGTCTGTGAGAAATTGTTGTACACTGCTGTAAATATCTGTTTCAACGTGTCCAGGAATAACAACGGCATTTTCATATGGTGGGGAGGAAAGGGATTGTTGGAAAAATGGTGTAGAGGATCTTGACGGCTGAAGGGAAGAATGGTGCAATGGGAGTGGAGTTGAGGAAGCAGAAGAAGGGGTGGTAGAATTATTGGAAGAAGGGCTATTGACGGAGTGGAGGGAAAGTAAGCCGAGTTGTCCCAAGACTAGAATATCTTCTATGGCCCTCTTGGCATAAATTTGCTGAGTTGGGGACAGTTTCCTGTATGAAGTGGCCCAACTTTAAGCGAAAACACTTGCGTCATCCTTGTTTGTCTCTTTCTTGGTGAGTTGCCCCAGTGCTTCCTTCAGTAGGGCATTTCTTTCAGCCATATGTTGTCCCACGGTTTTCTTCCTCTTGTGTGAGCAGGAGTGGAAGTAAAAGTGCCAGGCACATTTTCACTAGCTTTCTAGAACAATTACAAGTAGGTATTTAGGAACAAATTTATGTAACTTGGAGTGTCATTGTACTTGTAAATAAAATATTGTTAACAAAATAAAATCTTTGCAAGCATATAAGACAAGGTAAATGAAAGCGTTTAAAAGCGTTAAAAAAAAATAACTTAGTACTTACTTCTGCTTGATCAACTTCGACTTCATCCTGCTCAAAGTCTATTGTTGATACTCGACTAATTTGAACCTCCTGGTCACGTAGAAAATCTAATGCTTTAAAGTACCATAAACTTGGAACGTACTCTTCTTCGGCTCCGGCTCCAGACCTACCTTTGGCTCTGTTCGACGTTTTTCAGTTCCCTCCGGTAATATGTTCTTATATTTGTGAGTCTTTTCTTAAGACTGTCAACATTCGCATTTGGCTCAATTTGTTTGCATAAACATCTAAAAGATTTGGCCACACATTCTTCTTTTCGTTGTTATCCTTAAAAGTGTCCGACTTGACTTTCCACAGCTCGGACAGTTCTCTTAATGTATGAAAAAAATCCATCCAAACTTGAATATTTGGTATACTGGCCATATCCAATTAACAGTAATTGCACAAACAATAATAAAACAAATAAAAACTGACCAAACGGCAACGTAGAGTAACCACAAACTGCTACAACCTGACAGCACAACACCAAGTTCACAACTGATGTTCATAACCTTGTTGTCAATTTCCCCACAGACGCTACAACAACAGGGTCGCCAACATCAGGCCCCGCCCACCAAATATCCAACGTTTTTGATCTCAACTCAACCGTTGTTTCAACATGAAATGTCAACCACCAACCTGCCTACAGACGTTCAACATTCCCTTCAATACGGCAACTTGACAACAAGGTTGACAACCATGTTGATCGTCTATGGGGTACTTAAGAATACAGTTCAAGGTCGAACAGAGTGCATGCCCAATACAACACGATAAGTAGTTTCTTAGTCTCGTTAATTCTAATAGTCTCGTTATTTTTGTATCAGACCTCGTATAGTACTGTATAGTATGGCATCAACAATGAAGAGAGGTGCCAGAAGGAGCAAAGATAGGTTAAACAGTAAATTCTGTACAGTCAAACACTGACCAAGAGTTTACAAGCTGTCTTATACATTTCAATCATAAACAAAACACTGAACACTATTCGTCAAATGATAAATGTGCTACAGAGATTCAATGGATACACTACACTATGAAGAATCCCTTCACACATTGGAATTACTGGTAATAAAACAGCAGAACAGTGGTTCTCAATTGGTGGTACGTGTACCACTAGTGGTACGCGGAGGGATCCAAGGTGGTACACAAGAAGATCTAGCTACGGAAAAAGTATTTAGTTAAAATAAATAAATAAAAGTGTATGTTCAGAACAACAATAAATATTCATCGGACCTGATGTAGAAAGATTACCCTTACAAAAACACAACCTAAACACTTTGCGGTGCTAAATACTATATTTTAGTATAGAACCGACCTGAAATTAATTTTTAAAATCAGTTCCTGTTTTGTAAATTTTACGTATTAGATTTAAATAATTATATACAAATAGATTATACTATTCATGTTGTATCAAGTGTTTTATTGAGAAAACCCCAATAACGTTTCCTTGTAGCTCTGGTGGAACTCGAAATGAATGAGGAAGACCAAAGTGGTATGTGGGTCCGAAAAGATTGGAAACCACTTCACTAGGTGACATAGCATACTTAATGTTATAACAGCCAAAAACCTGATGTAATCCTTAGAAACTCAAATATTATCAGTCACCTACGAGACTGGGATGCCAGAAAGCTGGCATCCCAGTAATTACCAGTACCTATCACCCCATTTCATCACCAGTAATGTTATAACAGCCAAAAACATGATGTATACCTTAGAAACTCAAATAATATCAGTCACCTACGAGACTGGGATGCCAGAAAGCTGGCATCCCAGTAATTTCCAGTATTTATCACCCCATTTCATCACCAGTAATATTATAACAGCCAAAAACATGATGTATACCTTAGAAACTCAAATAATATCAGTCACCTACGAGACTGGGATGCCAGAAAGCTGGCATCCCAGTAATTACCAGTATTTATCACCCTCATTTCATCACCAGTATTTATTTTTGAAAAAAGCAAGAACAGTCATTTTCTAACTGTTCTTTCAATTCACAGCACACATCCAGTCGATACTGGTTTTGGTCATGTGTGTTCACGCGAGGCACAAATTTTGCGGCAACACAATAAATTTGTATTCTTCACTTTAACATTCTAGGATGTTTGTGTGTTCATTGCATTAAGTATATGTGGTTGTACAATAAGCTTATTTTTAAATAGAGGAGTGAGACGCTGATGACACGAAATACTTAATTAAAACATTGGAAAAGAATCAATTGACTGTTTATTAAATATCGAAAGAAAATTTATTGATTACCAGTATTAAACGTTAAAGCTAAAATTCAGGATATTTTTTTTTTATAAGGTTCCACACTGAAAACATAACATATCATTGATATTCGACAAATATTAATAACATATAGCCATAAAATATTTAAATATATATGATAAACAAATTAAAATATCTTATAAATTGCTTGCGCGTCTTGTAATGGTACATTCACTGGAATTGTATCCGTGCCTGCTGAGAACCGGATAAAACCAGTTTTTGTGCTCCATAGTAGAGTGGACTGACGCCAAGGCTAGCGTGTTATTCAGTCGCATCTAGGAAAATTTATGCAGCAGACACAAGAGAACCTTGTCTCTTACACAAAGATTGGAACATAGTGAAAAATATTAGAAAGTGTCCGGTATGGGAATACTACAATAAAAATTGTATTATCGTTAGAAACTTTACGGAGAGGGCAGATGTCAGCGGCCGCATCTCTCTCTCTCTCTCTCTCTTTCTCTCTCTCTCTCTCACAAAGACAAACATCGGTAAAGTGCAGACTTATGTTATTACATTATGTAATCATATGAATAATAATATCATATCATATTTTTTAAGAATCTTCTGATAAGGTAAGTGATAGTATCGGGGCCTCCTTCTAATTTGTATAATGACAGTCTGACTTTGAACCATTATTAAAAATTTGAACTCATAGAAATCATCTACAAAAATAATATTAAATTTATCAAATCGAATGTTGACTATTAATATTTTAGTAAAATAATATTGTCTTTTATAAAATTTTTTGTCTATTTTCACGATTGATGTTTAGGCAAGTGGTTGCAGTGTCTTTATCATTTTTCACTCACCATTTACATATAACACAATCGTTAATTACTTGTTAATTGGAGTAGTAATTAACTTTAATTTGTATAACATTTTTATTAATGCAATTTTCTGCAATAATCTTGCATCGCCATAAGCATTTAAATGTACTTATTCTAATGGTATTTTTAGACTTATGGTATGTCTTTCATAACAGGTAAAGAAACATATTTGTTTATTTCCATTAATCATGTCAATACCTGATTAACTTATACAACCTAAAATTTATATGTACATAAAGAATCTCCCCTGTCGTAGTACAGTGACACCTGACCTAACGGCCATCTTTTTTCAGCGGTCACCTCTGTGAACGGCCAATTTTCTGAAGAACGGGTTTTAATTCTTTTAAGATCAGTGTAAATTTCTCCTCCAAACGGTCACCTCTTCCCTTGGCCAACGGTCAGCCCCTAACGAGATCTTTCACCTGTTTAAGTGGCCACCGAGATGTTTAGTAATCTGGAATTCAGTATTTTACAGCAGACAAAACATTGTAGTTTGAAAACACAGATTTCTAAGAATAGGTTACGCATACAGTCCAGGCCGGCACAACACAGTCGCCAGTATTTAGGACGAGAGCACGTTCTACGCGTCAGGCACTGGTACACGCGCACAGGTAGACAGTTTGCCAGAATGAAATGTTCAATCTGGTTTCCGAAACTGAAACAACCTAGCCATATGTATCTGCTTAATTTTTAAATTTACAAAATGTTATTTGTACACAGTACACCACTGAAGTTTCCACAACGTTGAAACAGTAGTCAGCGATCAGTTATACATGAACGTTCCGAACTATTGAAATATTTATAATGCTGAATTGGCGTAAACGACCCGCGTGTGCTTGAGAGGTGTTCTTGTAATTTGTAGTGTAATTTAACAGTAGTTAAACGATAAAGGTAGTTTAGTAGTGTAACAGTGTGTTAAAAATGAGTAACAAAGGATGAGTATGTTTGATTTTTGAGTCTAAGCGAAATGTTATTTTTTAAAGCGATAAGAGTGTTTCAGCAAGGAAACTTGCCGACGTTTTTGAATGCAGAAGAACACAGATTAACAACATGATAAAAAATAAAGACCATATTTTAAAAGAGCGGGAATCAAATATGAATCGGGGAATAAAAAGAAAGCTAGAATCCAAGTGTACACAAATAAATGAAATTCTTTATGATTGGTTTAAATGTTTTTGCTTAAATTAAATTAAATTAAAGTCGAAAATTTTATAGCTAGCAATGGGATTGTTTTATGTTTTAGTGTTTTTTTTAGTGTTTTAGAAAGCGGCACAACATATTGTTTAAAACAATTTCTAGTTTTGTAGATAGGGCGGATGTACCTGTTAACGAAGTCAATGACTGAAAAGACAGTTTACCAAATATTCTGGCAGAATACGAATTATGTGACATTTATAACGTTGATGAGGCTGGATTATATTTTAGAGGTGTGCCAAATAAATCATTAACACTACGAAATCAACCATGTAAAGTGGCAAAATGGCTAAAGAAAGACTAATGATTGTGTTGTGTTGTAGGGCTGCTGGTGTAAAACAGCAGCCGTTAGTTATCGGAAAATCGTTAAAACCGAGGTGTTACAAGAATTGGAGACAACATTACTGGGTATTAGTTGGCACGCTAACAAAAACCTGTGGATCACATCCAGAATTTTTGAAGATACGTTACAAGAATTTTATAAAAACATGCAAAACAAAAATCGCCGCTTAATTTTATTATTGGATAATGCGACATGTCATCCAGTTTCATCACTGTCCAATGTCAGACTGTTATTGGTAAATCAATTATTATGGTAATAGTTTATTACCATATTACCATTATTATTAATAATTATGGTAAATTAAAATCTGCACTATTCGGAATATACACTTTTACAGTACAGTAACTTTTTCTGCTTTTTGCAGAAATAGGTGACGATGACGTACAGCGTGAAGAAGAAGGAATTAATGAACCTCTAAAAGTTTACTAAAAGTTTAAAAGAAGTGTTAGGATCTCTTAGACGGATCAAAGATATTTGCGTTACTCTCGATAAGGAATGTGGGGAGAATAGGCCTACTGTACAACACTATAGAAAACTTTACTGTTTGGTCGAAAATTACTCAATTAAAAAGAAAAATTCTAGCGCAAAACAAACTACTTTAAATTACTACTTTTCAAAAGTATAATCTTTACCAATGTGTTTGAATATAACGAATTTCACTGTAAACATACTGTAAATAGGAAGTACAACTGCAACATACAAATGCAAGTACACAACAAAATGAATTTAAACCTACCCGAGATTCGTTCACTAAGCGTAGAGGCGCGGCGCGGCCTGTTCTGACGGCAAACTGTGCAACTCCGAGCACCAACGATCGCGATCCAGAGAGCGTTCGTTCGTGCGCGTTCCATTTGGACAGTGTTACTCATTTACTGAATCTGAGCGGTACTGACTGTTTTTAGTTGACTGTGATTGTAGTATAGGGCAGAGCAGGGTAAAATGGCCACCCTAAGCAAAACTTATTTTTTACTCTTAGTGTGTAATATAGAAAAATTATTTAAATATTTTTAATTAAACTAAATTTCAATTTCAAATATATAAAAATATTTGTTTTGCACAACTCAATACTATGTAGTAAATTTTTACAAAATGTCATACATAATGGCCACTTTAACCTACCTAACACGGGTAAACGGTCAAACAAATACAAAGACAAATTGTCCTGTGGATTTACTTTTCATAAATTTGTTACAGATATCAACAAGTTATAACTTGTACTTTCACTACATCTCAGAAAATAATAGGCAAATACAAAAAAATGTTTTGTACAGTTTTTCACAAGGAATTACAAAAACCAGATTATTGACGACAGTGTTAACACAAAAAAATATCTTTTTCGTCGCAGTCCAGCACTCTTCGTGTGCCACTTAGGCCTAAGGCATCCAAGCATTTTTTCCATCCTTCGTGCGATTTTCATTTTTAATAAAGTAGCCTACACTACAATAAAAGCACTCTAAGGTTTATTATCTTCATCTTTCTCAGAGTCTTCCAAAAAAAGCTTCCGCTTAGTAGGCCTACTGACAGGCGTTTCGTTAGAGATATGAAATTCTCCCTTTTTGGCTTTAGGTTTTCTTCTTGTTGATTTCATACTTCGGCTTCTTTGAGCTTCTATTTTTCTTCTTATTTTGTTTTCTGGCTCCTTTATTTAATTTTTTCTTTCAAAATTTCTACCTGTAAGTGCTGTATTTTAACTGCCGCTTTGCAGGGCTAGATTTGTAACTGTGTTTCTTAAACACCTACTTAATTTTGGCAAAGGGATAATTTTTTACACCGACCGCGCAGCTTTGCGCCGCGCAACATGCTCGGCTTAGCTCGGCGCAGAACAATGCAGGTGTTTGTGGAAAGTTCCACTGTGAGCCCGTGCACGGTTGAATGTGGAGCGAAAAATTTAAAATTTTTCAAGTGCTACTTTCATAGTTATTTATCATCCCTTAAAAGAAAAACAAAGAAAAATTTCCAAGAAAGTTGGGTCACATTGGGTAACAAGTACTGAAAAGTTGGTAATTATATGGTGAAAATAAGTTTTTCAGTGATTTGCTTAATGGGAATAAAGGACAGTTTGTAAATGTTTGTCGTATGTAGTCGGAAGACTTTGAACATCTGCTTTTATGGTTTTTATGAACATGCTTTTTATTTTTTATGTAATAATTATTCTTGGTGGTTCCTCTCGAAACTCATTTTCAACTTTGACGTCACTGGCTGTTGAGGTAGATCATGAGCAGCCGATCGTGACGTAATCACCACAACCCCCCCATCCGCCACTGGCTCTATAGCCCCGCGTACTTGACCGAGCGCGCGAGCGTGTGTGTGTGTCCGAATTTTTTTTTTCTAAATGCTTGCAAATTATTTCGGTCTCGGACTGGGTATGCAGCTGGTCGGCTCAAGCTCTGAACCAAGCGTCGCTCGCCACTGTCGACACAAGACTGCCAACGACGACTGTTTACACGGACGGACAATCCCCACTATCGAGTGTAACTACACAACACGGCTTACACCATACCATTTCACAGGGATATGAAGCAACGGATCTAACTAGTGGATTGGACAACAACGCGTAAATAGGTAAGCAATAAACAGCGACAATTCCAAGAAAAAAAGAAACGTAAGCCCAGCCCATGAAAGTCAGCGAGAGACGTTCCTCCGACTGCGGTCAAGGAAACACTGACCTCGTCAAGAATTTTTTCATTCGTATAAATGGTGGGCAGTCGGAAAACGAATGAGAAGGGAGAAATAACGTGCATATAATATAAAACTGTAAGAAGTGCATCGTCGAGAATTGTACAACGCCATTATCGAATGACCGTCACTCAAACCAATCAGATGGGACGCCCGTGAACATTCATAAACATGCAGAACTGCACAGTTATCTGTGAGATCCGTAGGCATACCGTGAGCTCTGAGGGAAAGTATCCGACCATTTTGAATAGTACCGGAATTAGTTGTGCACAAATACATTGTAATGATTCAGATGGGACACCCATGAACGTTCAAAAACATGCAGAACTGTACAGTTATCTATGACCCATAGGCACACCGTGAGCTTTGAGGGAAAAGTATCCGACCAATTTGAATAGTACGGGAACTAGTTGTGCACAAATACATTGTAACAAATCAGATGGGACATGAATTTACATGAAGTTACATGAATTACATAGAAGTTACATGAATTTAAGCCAGTTGCGTGACCAGTGGCTCAGTTACTCCCTTACAAGCGTCGTAAATCAAACAAATCAGTGAAGAAAAAAATGCAGTTACAAAATCAAATCAAATTAGATCATCTTGATAAGGCCTAACGTACGACTTATTATGTTAGGCCAGACTTGACCAGGCTTTTACATTTCTCATAATTTAGTTATTGGTTAGGCATACTAGAAAATGTTTTGGTATTGACAAAAAAGAATAACATTCGATTGTTGATTCCAATAATTGCTTAAATAGTTGTAGTTATTCAAAAAATGTCGATAAGACCCCATGAGCCACTATTAATTGGGGGTTATTCCATACCCACGTATTGTGATCTCCCGTACCTACGAAATGAAATTTTGGTGGATTTCGGAATACTAGGGAGGGATTGGGGGGATGGGCACCTCTGCCGGTCTGCATGCATCGTCTTGCAGCACTACAAAGTCCAATGCAATACCATATAAAGTCCATTTATATGCATCAATAAAAATAATAATATGATGAAATATATTTTATTTATAAACAATTTATTACTTTAAATAACAATACAAAATCATTTCTATTGTATAGGAAACTCATCCAGTTTCATTTTTACTTCCATGTTCCATAAGGAAATGGAAGTATGGTGATGGCGAAAAAATATCTGTTCGAGATAAGGGCTGATTCTGATTGTACTGCCCTCAAAACATGAAAGAAAAACCATTTTTCGAAAAGTGTCTCTGTGTGTAGAATGTTTTCTATGGCAAACGATAACACCCGCAAATTCAAACAAAATGAAATAATGTTTGGTATATGGTCCTGAATTGTAGAGAACTCAAGGCCTGTTGATTTTGGTGAAGATCGGTGAAGTGGAAGGGGTAGTTTATCAGCTACGTTTTATGTTTTAACAAGGGTAACTTTGCCATGACGAACGATAACTGCGGCAAATTCAAACATAATCAAATCATTTTTCGCATATTTGCCTGAATTGTAAGGGACTCACGACCTATTGACTTTGGTGAAGATCGGTTAAGAGAAGGGGTAGTTTAGCTGCAACATTTTATGTTGTAAGAAGGGTAATTTTCTGTAAGACGTATGATAACTGTCGTAAATTCAAACAGAATCAAATAATTTTTTACATATGTGCCCGAGTTGTAGAGGACTCAAGACCTATTGATTTGGTGAAGATCGGTTACGGGGAAAGGGTAGTTTACCTCCAAAGTGTTATGTTTTAACAAGAGTAAAGTATATAATTTTGATAAATAAAGTATCCTGAAAAGAAGATCATAATAATCCACAGTAGAAACATAGATGAAATGTCTATAAAAGAAGAGGCTAGTTGAAGGGGGTAGGGGTAATTTTTCTAAATGAAATTGATTGTTGAAGGGTGAGCGGATAATTTTTATTTATATGTCATGTGTACTACGTTATCGGCACCAAAGAAGTAGTTTGTTGTTAAAATTCCTTCCCGGTCTGTTTGGCGTCGTCCAATATTTTCTACAAAACCAGACGTTTCGGTGGTGCTATCGACTGTCATCATCAGTGAAAATCGAGTGCGCTAACGTGAGGTGGTATACGTTAGTGACCACAGTACTGTGGTTAAGGCTGAAGAAGGAAGTGGTGTCTATTGACATATTTTATTTCGAAAATGATTTTAAATATAAATCTTAGAACATGGAAGTAATGTATGGTTCTCCGTACCGATATTTTGAAAAGTGTTTTATGTTTTAACAAGAGTAAATTTTTTGGCGAACGGTAACTGCCGCAAATTCAAATAGAATCAAATAGTTTTTTGTATATTTGCCTGAGTCGTAGAGGACTCAAGGCCTATTGATTTGGTGAAGATCGGTTATGGGAAAGGGGTAGTTTACCAGCAACGTTTTACGTTTTAACAACATTAAAGTACTTAATTTTGAAAAATAAAGTATCCTGAAAAGAAGATCATAATAATCCACTGTAGAAATGTAGATGAAATATCTATAATTTAAAAGGGTAGTTAAAGGGGAGAGGTAATTTTTTATAAATAAAAATGATACTTGAAAAGGAGGGGATAATGTTTTATGACTACATTATCGGAAACAAAGAAGTAATTTGTTGTTAAAATTCCTTCCAGGGCTGTTTGGCCGTGATCTAATGTTTTTTAAGCCCAGACGTTTCGGCAGTGCCATCGACTGCCATCATCAGCGGAAATCAAGTGCCCCAACGTGAGGTGGTATACGTTAGTGACCACAGTATTGTAGTTAAGACTGAAGAAAGAAGCAGAATGAAGTAGTTTCTATGGAAACATTTCATTTCGAAAATGATTTTAAATATAAATCTTAGAACATGGAAGTCATGTATAGTTCTCCATATTGATATTTTACTTCAGTCACGACACTTGCCTCTATAACTAAATTTTACCTTATTAGTTTTGAACTCTGATTGAAGCGTGACGAAGTCTAAGGAGCTTAAATCTGGCCCAACATAACAGTAGTAAGCAGAATTTCGAATTATGTGTTATTTCCTGGGGCTCATAATAATGGTTTACTTGACTGATTCTTCAACTGCGATGGTCATAGTATAAAACCCAATATTCTTAAGTTAATTGTTAGTGTATTGAAACTTACACAGAATAGTTGACGTAATTGCATTTTGTTACCAGGAAAATATTTATTTTTAAACCTGTTTTACAGTTTACCTTCCAGCTAGAGAGCCTATACCCGACAACAACATCATAATTGCACTTTACTGTATTGCTTAATACTGTACATAAACGTGATTGTAGATACGTAAGAGCATGGGCGTAACTTGGGGCCCAACTTTGGGGGCAGGGTATAGCTTCACAAATTCAAGTGTGTAGTGAGACAATCTATATTATAAGATTAATAAAAGTTGTATATACAAATTTATAATGTTTACTAATAATTCTTAGTTAGTAAATAAGGGACTACTTCATTGTTAATGATCAACAAACCTTGCTTCATAAGTTGCACTTCCACTTATGTTTACCTACAACAGATATATTGTAGGCTTATAAACATATGCAATTTGAGTGACAAAGAGAGGAATGTAAAGAGATTCCTAGAAGTACAGCTGCCCTTATTATTTTATTACGATGTGTTCCAAAACTAGTCTTTGTTCGTGTAAAAGGCACGCATTGTATTCCATTTAATTAGGTCTCTAGCCTTTACTTTTTTTCGAACACACATTTTGACGTATATCATTCAAATCTGTCAAACATTCCACTTACAAGTTTCTTCGAAAGAAATAAGAATAATACATTTATGGCAACTAGTCGTCATAACATACAGACGTTGATAACTGTATGACGTTGATAAACAGCGCGTACTGGGCTCGCAAGTATAGAAACTGTCCCCTGTTTGACTATTTGTTAGTTTTTATTTATAACAACTTGAAACAAAATTTTATAATGCTCGGAACATTGGGGGGTGCCGCCCTTGCCCCTCCCAAATTACGCCTATGCGTAAGAGGCAAAATGTTTATTAAAATTACCGACGGTTTCTGTACAAAGGCGTGACGTACATTGTGAATGTATCAAGTAGTCTACATAGAGGGAACAAATGTGATGTAATAAAGGATATCAAGCATAAAGATAATAATGTTTATATCTCTGTCTACAAATGAATATAAAAAATCGGTATAGAGAACCGTACATGACTTCCATGTTCTAAGATTTATATTTGAAATAATTTACTTGAATTCGGTTTGATAATTTAAAACAAAAATATCCTCCACCTGGTAAATAGAGTTTTATGTTTGACAAATTTTAATGAAATATTTCCGTAGAAACTACTTCTTTGTTGCCAATAACGTAGTATACATAAAAAAAAATCCCCTCCCCCTTCGACTATCATTTTCATTTATAGAAAATGTATGTGAATATCAAATCTCAGTCTGGATATGCTTGCCTGACAGGAACGATATATTTTCACTCATACATGATTTAAATTAAAATGAAAAAATTATAATATTATAGCCTCGCAACAAAATTATTTTATTTTCAACAATTACTGTTTGAAAAAGATTAAAATGAATTTTTAAGTACTTTACTCTTGTTAAAACGTAAAACGTTACAGGTGAACAACCCCTTCCCCATTAACAGATCTTCACCAAAATCAATAGGCCTTGAGTCCTCTCCACAACTCAGGCAGTTGTGCAAAAAATAATTTGATTCTGTTTGAATTTGCGGCAATTACCGTTTACCATAGAAAAAATTCTACACACACACACACACACACACTTTTCGGAAAATTACTTTTCTTCGTGTTTTGAGGGTACTACAATCATAATCAGCACTTATCTCGAACACAATTTTTTTCGCCATCACCTTACTTCAATTTCCTTTTGGAACATGACAGTAAAAAGGTAAAAAACTGAAAAGTGAATAATCAAAGTGAGGCACATTTCTGTGTGGAGATGTTAATGAGAAAAGCTTTACGTATGGGATGGAACTCGCTCCCTTCGTGTCGTGTAGTAGCGCCATGTCTGTTACACTGTCGTAATCAACGCAATTAACAACTTTAATAAACTCTGTGAATTGACTTGTGTGCAGAGAGAGAGAGAGAGAGAGAGTAACTTGTTTTAATGTGTATTTCAGTAAACAGAGTGTTTATTGACAAGTAAACCTTATCATATTCATACGTCTTATCTGTGTTCCCGTGGTTTTGATAGAGAATATATTTTTAAATTACCTTTCTGGTTGACAGAAATAAGGACAGTAAGAGACGAATTGTCAATACTTAAAGATAAAATATCTCTATTAAGTACTGAATAAAATTTTAGTAAATAATAAAGTTGTGTAACATAATTACTGTTATGTTATCTATTTAATGTCCCGCGTGTGGGAGCCAATTTATAACATTACTACTGTGCCCCTAGTTCTGGAGCGCCAATTTATAACAATATGTTCGGCGTTGTGTGCGTCAATTTATAACAATTTTCTTTTGTTATATTTTCAGCATAAATTAATTGACATATTTTAATTTATGTGTATTTTCTCTTTTTAATTAATTAAACCCCACTTTTGTTGTGGTGCCAATTTAACAATAAATAATTGTTTATGCCCAGCGGTTGACGCCAATTTAACTTTTTATTTTTATGCTCTTTATCTCAGGGTAAAATATAAATAAATGCTCGAATTTTCTTATAAATTGTTCTTCGATTTATTACAATTAGCTATGATTGATTATCATACTTTATCATTGACACATGAACTATATAAATTCTAATCAATATATAAACATATTCATTTTCATATATTTATTTCATTACTCATATTCATAGCTCTAATAATTTAAATATTGTAATTCTTATTCAAAGACAAAACTTTTAATAATAATCTTCTTAAATCTAATATATTACGACATTGTTAATTATTGATCTGGATTCATTTAAAATCGGTGCTCATAGATAAATTTAATTTCCATAATTTCCTAATATTATTTAATTTTGTTCTAAATAAAATTTTATCTTAACCCTTTAATTAAATCTTATGAGTTCTTCAAGTGAACAGACAGTGGACCTAATACTAATTATGGCATGAAAATTTTACTTGTCGTATGTATCCAAATCTGGTAGCGGTTCATATGGTGTGGTTGGCATGTTGATCGTCTGGCGTAACTGCGATATTTCCCTCTGGATTAGCAGATTGTAACGTGGTCTCCTTGGAGTCACACAAGACACTGCACAACACCAAACTTCACTCACTCGAAATTAGTTCGCGTTAATTGTTATTATAGTTATCCGCTTCTACAGCCATTATTAATTATTATTTATTAACTGCGTTATGGTTTGAATTACTGTTGTTACGGGTTTAGTTCGTTTCGTAATGTTACTCGATGATAAAGTTATTGTTGCGTATTTGCACAACTAAATTACAGCGTTATTTGATTATCATTTGTGTTCTATTAATTCACTTGTACGTCACTAGTAAAATTACAGTTTTTCTGTTTACCGAAATTTGTTCTAGTACGAGCTTACTTCTCTAACCATCGTACCGAATTTCTCTAAATCCAATAACTATGGAAATCTCGGTCGCGTACTTACACTCCCGTTTCCGTCAAAATTTTTAGTTAAACTCCCCGAGCGCGCCTTTCTCGCGTTCCTATATCGAATTCCATATTTCTCCCACTTACTTCTGATTTTTCTTACGCTGTTTTCTAATTGGTTCTACTTTACGACTCTTCAAATTTAGAGACCACCTATTTTTCCGAAAGAACTTCTCTGATAGGCCTTTGGATTCCCACCAGATTCCTTCCCTAGGTCACTACACTGAGGTCGTTGTCGGTGCTAGATACTGTAGCAATAATTCTTGCCTGTCACTTTTTTGGAGTAAACAAAACAACCCTTAACTTTCTCGTCAAGTATTGTTTTCGTGCACTTGGTTGCTCTAATGGCATCAACTATTGTTACTTAAAGGCCTCACCAAACTTCCTTTGTATGTCTGTTTCTTTGTCTCTGTTTCCATCAACACTACTTGCTTGTTTTCGGACATTACTCTGAGCTTTCTCTCTTCTCAGTAAGGTCGAAGTCCTGTCGCTGACCGTTTGAGTCTTTCAATAACATATACCCTTTTTTGTTTCGCTATATGCAGCTGGCGTGTATACGTATTCTGGTCTATTGTTAATACCTACAGCTGCTCTTCAAATGAGTTCGTTTACTTTTGTGCCCTTTTTTCTACGGATTTGAGGTAGTTGTCAAAGTTTAACGTTTCTTAGTATGGAGAGCGATGAACTCAGCCTATTTGCCGTGAGCGTGTTGGGGCTGATATATGATTTTATTGCCTGCCAGTCACCTCTGCGTTTCACACAACAATTCCCTGTTACGGCGCTTAAAGATACATCTCTACTCAAAATAAGAAATTTTCAAAATTTCTGATTTTGGCGTTATAGTTGTATGATGCGAAAATAAGGCATTACAGTACAGTAGTGAAGCCAGAATGCCTATATGCAAGTCAGTGTCTAGCATTGAATTATAATTTAGACAAAATAGAAATATTAGAAAGATCAATTTCTAGGAAAATATTAGGCCAGCAAAAAAATTCAGAAGTTTGGAAATTAAGAAGTAATGATGAAACATATCAAAGTATGGAAACAATGAGAATAAGAAGACTATTATGTTTTGGACATTTATATATAATATACGACAATAGTTTTGACAAAGCAAATCTTCAAATATCTGTGGGGGAAAAAGTCAATATAAAGTTGGATTAATGATGTCCTTCAGAAGCTTTTCAGAAAAATTGTCATTCCTAAGAACACTAACATATAACAATATATTTATACGTCTTTAAATTCAGATACCAAGGGATAAGTATTTGTATTTTAGATATGTTTTATATATTTATATAATTAACTAACTTTTGTTAGTGAAATCAAACATTTTGTGAGTTCACACCGCCCAAATTTATAGGCAGCTAGTGATAAGGGGTTTTTACGTAATTGTGTGCACCCTTGTCAATGGTAGAAATGTAGCTACCATATACGTATTGCCTATGTTATTGTGATTTTACAACTCTGAAAGGCTCGAAAGCGTTTGTCGGGAGTACCACAAATACTGGAGTGTAACACGTGGTTTGGTTTCTGTAATTGTAAAAATGTTATTACTTACTTTCCTCTTTTTTGCGGTAGAAAACGTTACACGTAAATAAAAGAAATAACGATTTAAACTTTATTGATTTTACTTCCATGTTCCATAACGAAATGGAAGTATGGTGATGGCGAAAAAATCCTTTTCGAGATAAGGGCTGATTCTGATTGTACTACCCTCGAAACATGAAGAAAATTCATTTTCCGAAAACAAATAAGAAGTTCAATGTAAACAGAAGTAAAAGGTGAAGTTGAGGTTGTAAAAACTGTCTGTGTGTAGAATTTTTTCTAAGGCAAAAGATAACTGCCGCAAATTAAAACAGAATTAATTAATTTTTTGCATATGTGCCTGAGTTGTAGAGGACGTTGTAGAGGTCTATTGATTTTGGTGACGATCGGTTAAGGGGAAGGGGTAGTTTACCGGAAACCTTTTATATTTTAACAAGAGTAAAATACTCAGTTTTGATAAATAAAGTATCCTGAAAAGAAGGTCATAATAATCCACTGTAGAAAGGTAGATGAAATATCTATACATGAAAAGGGTAGTAGAAGGGGGAGGGGGTAATTCTCTACAAATGAAAATGATAGTTGAAGGGGGAGGGGATACTAATTTATATGTGTAGGCCTACTGCGTTATCGGCAACAAAGCTAACTTTAGTAGTTTGTTGTTAAATTCATTCCCAGGCTGTTTGGCCGTGGTCCAATGTTTTCTGCAAAACCAGACGTTTCAACAATGCCATCGACTGCCATCATCAGTAAAAATCGAGTGCGCTAACGTGAAATGGTATACGCTAGTGATCACAGTACTGAAGGAAGAAGGTTAAGGTTGAAGAAAGAAATAGTTTTTATCGAAATATTTCATATCGAATATGATTTTAAATATAAATCTTAGAACATGGAAGTCATGTATGGTTCTCCATACCAATATTTTTTAATAGTGAAGCTACTGGCACTGCACTGCGTATAAATAAAAAAGGAATTTCACTGCATTCTCATGGATCAAGTCTGTTCCCAGGTTTTTATCTTTATAATTTTCATTAATTTTACAAAATATTTTTTTTTTCCAGTGTTCTATGAGATATCACGGCCCAGTGTAAAGTATTCAAGAAGCCTATCACTTCGGTATGTATAGATTGCAAAATCGATACTCTATTTAGAAAATTATTATTATCACTTTCAATACGCCTACCTGGATTTCAAGGAGACAGAACTGTGTCAAAATAAACTTGGGTTCATAAAATATTTGTGGAGTTATAATCTGAACCAGAATACCCATCATCCTGTATTCCGTCATTCGTTAGCTTATCATAATATTATGATGAAGAATCGCTTCTGTGAATCCTTATATGATACATATAATACTTATATAATACATGTCTTCTTCCACTACACGCGAACCTTGCAGTCCTTGACTTCTCCATGAACTTTCACTCGCGTCGGGCAAGATAGTAAGCTCGTGTCAGTCAATGCAAGAGTAGCATCTGCCTTTAATAATTCAAATAATTTATGCCAACAACATACGACCCAACACGAACTAACAGTTCTAAGTGATTAATACTAGATTAGAGGTGATCAATTGATTTACTGTTAAAAAAAAATATTTGCCGTATGTTGAGTTTCTAAATGCAGAACAGTATCAGCCTAAAGAATTGTACCCCAAATCCTAATGTTTAGTGTTTAGTGTTTATTGTATGCTGTAAATTGTTTTATTAATAATGAAATAGTAGAATATTCGGGATTTCTGAAATTTTTCCTATAATTAAAAAATGACCTAATATAGAAAAATATATATTAATAAATGGGTTCAGAATAGCGAGCGAGTGCTGCTGCTCAAGGTGAGGTGTAGGCCTGTAGTAGTATAACGTTATAATTATGTAACTTGACGTGAAAACTAAGAAGCATAAACCAAATGTACAGCGCACGTACGTACGCGCGTGTGTGTGTGCGTGCGTGCTTAGTAAAGTTCTATAAAACAATTAAGAGCATATTGACATCGTATCTGTTCAGTTGGCTATCAATTCGATGTCAGTACAGTGTATAAGATTGCACACCAGTTATATACGGTACTTGTGAGGTGGCTTCCTTATCGTAAGCAGTGCCTTTGTAATGTCAAGGTGAAGTCGAACAGTGTTTCCCAATACCAAGTGCAGCATAACCTGTTTTGCTGGAACTATTAATGTGCAGGCTACGTAATGCATCGCAGCGGTAGATCCGATGAGGAAAACGTGAGATATGACGTTGTTAATGTACACTTATAGAACAGCGGTTTCCAACTTACAAGCACATTATTATTATTATTGTTATTATTACAAACTATAATATTTCGTACGTTAGCCGCCATCGTTTCAGAAACAATAAACACACGATTCAACCTCTAAAAGTCTGAGGTCGTCCTCAGGTGTAAATAAATATTCCATCATATCTATCAGTACTAAGGGATTATCGTCACTGTATAACAACAATATTATCAATTAATATATGAGTATGGAAAAGAAGGTAGAACTGAAAGAGGAAAATTACGTAATAAAAATTGAGAATATTTCTTTTTTTTAATGTGAACGTGAAGACGATCTACTTTAAAATTCTAAAACTGTGAACGTATTTAATCGCAAACTAACGTAAACAGTAAATATTAAGTTGTTTATACTCAGTGGCACACCCAGGGTTGGGGTCTTTAGGGTTAGAACCCCCCCCCCGTTAATATGGAAACAAATTTTGTAATCGACGTACGTACAAGCAGTACTCTATTACTATATTTCCGCAAACAAACGAACGTTTATACTATTACTAAATATTATCACAATATAACTAAATGATAACTAAAAATCAGCGTAGCGTAGATAAATTTACCAAACGTAAATCAACTGATTTTGTGCCAACCTGATATGTAATGCGCATGCGTCGGCGTAGATACATAGCTAAGTTTTCTCCGACTAGCTGTGGAGATTATTGTGTTCGTACTTTTCAAAACAACACCAAGTTTCATCAAAAGCGTAGCGTTTAGTGTATTGCTATAATTCTGGGTTAGAGAGTGAAAACAATCAGTCTGGATCGCTGTCGACTCAAGTCGGAAAATAAAGAAACATCAAAAAGATGTTTACAGGAACGGATAGCTCAAGCGTGCTGTGTATCTCTACGTAGTGTTTATAGAATTATCAAGGACGCATCAGCGTATACGGCTAATGTAAATGTTTCAGCACTACACATAAGAAAGTTCAACAAAGGAAATAAAAACCGATTTAGACGATTTCGACAAGAGTACTATTGGACTAATTATTCACGAATGTCAATCCAAAGAATGGAAAAGACCAACATTGAAATTTATTTAAACAATTTTAAGAAAAAAATTTATTAAAATGATAGTGCGTCTATGTTAAGGTCTAGGCTCGACTTGGTGATTACAAAATAACACTGTTTATAAAATAATTCATCATCATCATCATCTATCTGTCCAGGATTGGACACGTTGCCTGTTCCGGCTTCACCATCTCCGTCTCGGTCTGCCCAACATTTCTTCTTCCGGTTGGCTTATAATTCAGAATTTTTCTTGGAATTCTTTCTGGAGACATGCGCATAACATGCTCTTTCCATCTGTTTTTATAGTTTTTTGCTAGTTCAGTTACTGGTTGTACTTTTAATTCCTGTCTTATATCTTCGTTCTTTATGTGTTCTAATCTATATACCAGGGTTATACCAGAGCTGCTGGTAATGTGTAATCCATTCCCTTTTTGATATTACATTTAGTTTTGCCACGTCTTTCTCTGTTTTCTTTAGGTGTCGTATCATTTTGTAGGCAAATTCTTGCAATTATATAAAATAATTGCAGCACTAAACGTTAAACATTTTATAAGTGAAGTATTTTTGTGGTTCCTCTATTGTACCTATTGTTTTCCGTCTTACAAAACGTTCATATGTACTGTTTAGTCGTGTCGAAATCGAAATCGAAATCAATATTTAGGTACGTAGACCTGTCGTGATTGAGGGCGCAGATTAATATATACAACTCAAGTGTATTGCACTGTTTCCGCCTTAACATCTGTGCGACTGCTTCATGTTCGATTATTTAACTATATTATTGTTTATTATAGTATTATTATCTCAATAAAGTCAGCATCTACGAATTAATTTAAATTTTCTAGTAATCACAAGCAAATTAATACGCCTGTGATTACACGATTTTTGTCATCATATTTACAAAGATTGGACTCGTGCAATATTAGCGTGAAGGGTTCTTTCCAGCAGTATATTTCAGCAATAAGGTAGTGCATTATAGACGTCATTGTAGGTGGAACGTACACGAGAGAAATTCTATGGAGCAAGGATCCTGTTTTACCTGTTCTTGCAATATTGACTCCCTATACGTTCCCTATTATGACTCGTCCAGGAAATAGACATGCTTGTAGAGAAAAGAATGAGGAAAACCAAAATTTTGAACCTTGATTTTAGGTTTTAACCCCCCCCCTCCCGCGGAAAAAGTTCCTCGGTTTATATTCGATGTGGTTGGACGGAACTGCGACATCATCTGATATACGAATAAGTAGAAAGGCTCCAGTCTAAAACGCTTAGAACCATCACCAATGCGTCACTTCATTGAGAAATATGCAGTGACCTTGAAGTGTGTAAAATGAAAGAGAGTTATTTAATTAATAATGTTGCGTTAGTGGTTATAATCACAAACAAAAATAACACTATTGCACACACCACTACAGAAAAAAAAATTCTGATTGCACTTTCAAGCGTCACAGCTCATCATCAGTTCGGAAATATTATATTTTCAATCTGACGATGACCTGTAAAGCTTGAAAGCGCTAATCGGAAAAATGTTTTCTACAGTGCAGCAGTGTTATTTCTGAAAGAGAATTAATGAGAAATACTGAAAGGCACAAGAATAAGTAATAATTTCACGATAGCATCTCAGAATGCCAACATGGAAAGAATGTTCTTTTGTGAATTCAATGGTGTGACGGAGAAGTAGGCTAGAGGTTGGGATTCTTCAACTTTCGACAGTTTTTGAAATTACAGTGGAACCTACCTAATTCGTGACCTACTAATTCGTCTCCCTCTATAATTCGTCACCCACTCAAGCTTTTTTTCTTTTTCTTTTTTAACAAGGGAGTAATAAATACGCTCTATTATAGAGCGGGTAAACCAGAAACATGCTGATTGTGGGTTCTAATAATAGCCACGGGAACGGATTGCGGAAGGTAATGGTTGCGAGAATGGTTATTTCGCACTTGTGTACACGGCACAATAAGTGTTGTGTTGTGTTGCTACAGCGTAATGCGTTTCCAAAAATTTGCTGATGCCTGGCAAAGTATACCCGAAAATTTTGCAAAACTGCCTGGAATAAATTACGGCCATCTGAATTACAAACAGCTTTACAGAACCAGGAGATCTTGAATCCACATCGGAATTATTAGATATCTGTCAGTCGCTAACAGCATTTAACAGTTTGAATGAAGACGACGTCAAAAATTTGTATGGAATAGACTTACCGGATGTAGGCTACGAAATGTTTAGTAACAATGAAATTGTTACTTACGTATCCAAGAACCTTCCCACAATCATTAAACAAGTTTTTTTTGTAATTACTGTGTTTAACTTGTTTGAGTTTGAACATTTCCAGCAATAAATATGTTCGAGCATAACATTATTACTGTACAGTGCTAGTGATGTAATAAAACATTTTATATTGTCTTTAATGGGTGTGTTTCTTACTCCCTCATTAATTCGTCTATTTCACTAATTCTTCACCTCTTCGGTCCCGTAGGTGACGAATTAGTGAGGTTCTACTACATTTAGTAGAACTGTAGGCCTACTCTATACAATTGTTTCTAATAAATCAAACACTAAAATACGATGGTTCATCAAAAAAATACTCATGAGTGAAACCTTCAACATCAGAAGCATCAAAATTTGACAAATGTTGTGTGTGTGTGTGTGTGTGTGTGTGTGTGTGTGTGTGTGTGTGTGTGACCGCGTAGTGTGTTTCGTAATTGTAAGATTAATTTCTTAATATGATGATTATTTTCTTGCATACATAGTGTTTATGCTCAATTATAAGAACGGGCATAAATATTTAAAAATATTAATTTTTTTAAGGTAAAAGACAATTTTTTCAGATCAATTTATAGTAACTACTTCATTTTACGATACTCTCTCACTTTCATTTTTATGTGTGACGTAGTGTTTTGAATGTAGCTCAGATAAACTGCGATCCTGGTTTTGTATGTAAATGTATTAGAGGTACGTTCAACACACACACCACTACACGTATGCACATAATCCATTATAGGCCTAAATAATTCCCTAACGTTTTGCAGTTACAAAAGTGGATCATAACGCAAAAAGTTTAACCAACACTGTCGTAGCAAAAATGACATGTCTAAGAGTTGCGACAGAAGTCTGTAGAAAAGGTAGAATCAGAAACAGTCAAATAACAGAAAAACTACAAACAGACCCTGAAGGCGAGTTTGTCGCTCAGAGGCAAGTCGCAAAGAATGCAGAGGCCCCACACAGGAGCGATTGGGAAGCCCAAACGGCAAGGAAAGAGAAGAGCGGAAGATCAAGGACGACCACCGACTGACTTGTTTGAATAAATAAAGGAAATGTTAAGTGTCACGACTGGATACAAACACATTTGTTGTGCACGTGCAAAACATAGGGTAAAGTTGGGAGAGATGACACACAATTCAAATTTTTTTTTAATTATTTGCAGAATTGATATTTTTATCATGTAAACATCTGTACGTTTAGTTTTACACTTTATCTAAAGATTCCTAGCACAGATTGTCAATCTTTTGTTTTTATACAGATTTAGAAATTGGTATAGAATTGTACTGGAAATTGTCATCTCTCCCCTACATATGGGAGAGATGACACATGTGATATGGGAGAGATGGCCACATGAGATTTAAATGAGAAAAACAGAATATGTTATAGTGTTTATTAATAGAACTGTAAGTGTATATATACATGTTCGTTGTCTTATCATCTTTTACAATATTTGCAAACATATGTTTAAAAACGCAACTGTCGACAATGTGCAATATAAATTCACTTCAAACCACGACATAACTAAAGTAAAAAATGTTAACCTAATTAGCAGTTTTCTTGTAATCATCAGTCATACTTTCTTACGTAATTCCTAAAACTACTAAAAACATATTCTCGTCAATAATTTTAAAATAATTATATACAATAAAACCGTAAATTTAAAGAAAATTGATCTAAAATCTGCCTCGTACAGGTCACTACTACAGTTAACGCAACTATAAAAACTTTCAGGGGTATTAGCACATTTAGTGTGAGCCCACTTCTTGCAATCCTGGCATTGTATCCGCTCCTCTCCGGGTTTACTCTGAGAGAAAGGCGACAAACAAACTAAGCAGACGCTATCCTCATCCTCGTCCTCTTCGCTCTCCGATGTTTCATACCTAATCGTTCTTCTGGAAATTTTACTTTTCTTCTTAAATTTTTCTTGATGTTTTCTTTTATTTTCTAACTGTCGAAGTAAATTTTTTCTAATTTTTCCATTTTGCTCGAAATGTAGTCTTTCGCAGTAATGTGCGATGCAGACTGCTTCGCCCTTTGCCTCCTTTTTTCAGGTAAGTTAGGGATGGGTGAGATCTGATTTAAAATTTTAGTAGGGGTAAAGGTTTCTTTGGATCCTTCTTGTGTGCCACTGCTGGCTGTAATGGCAAAAGCGTGTTCGGGAATTGCCGAAGGGCAAAACGGATAAATACCCGTTGCGTTGAATCCGGAAACACCATTTTTCATTGTAGCTGACTGGATCCAAGACTCGTTCAGAAGTCTGCCGAAAGTTAAACGTGATATGGTAGCCCTATCCTTATTCTTCATCCAATTATTAGCTGCTTGGTAGAAAAATACCTTGAGAGATTTAAAAAAGCTTCTGTCTAAATGCTGTAAATAGTGCGTACAATGACTTGGCAAGCAAAGAAGTTCAATATCATTCTGAAGGGCAAAATCTAGAATTTCAGGATCACTTAGGTGGGATGTATGCCCGTCTAATAATATTAGCGCTTTACCAGATGGTTTTATAGGCAAAAAGTGTGTTGAAAGCCAATTAAAAAACAGTTCACTATTTATGTAAGCCGACTTAGGTGACATAACAACTTTTGATCCAGGTGGCATACCGTCTTCAAACTTCGGTTTTTTGTACGTGCCTTTGAAAATACAGTACGGCGGGAGAAAATTCCCCTGTGCATTACAGCATGCAACGACAGTAATAGTCTGGCCTTTCTCTGCGGCAGTAACGAGATGCACATCTCGCGTGCCCTTAGCAGCAAAAACTTTGCCGGGTTTGTTGTTCAACTGGAGACCACTTTCGTCCATATTAAATAGATGGCCAGGTTTATTAAACAAATTATATTCTGTAAGAAGTTTTTCCAGTTGCTTGAAGTAGTTATCAACGTCCTCTCTATTCATCCCTTTTGCTCTGTAAACTGACACACCTTCTGCCATGCGAATACTAAGGTCTTTGTGGCGTTTCATGAATGTCAGAAACCAGTGTGTACCTGCTCGTTCCAATTCTGTATTAAACCTATGTTTTACTCCCAGCTTTTCAACCAGACAAAAAGCCATTTCTTGGACATCTCTGCGGGAAGAAGCAAAACCACGCTGCTGAAGTTTTTTTATATGATCTACTAGTTTTGTTTCTGCGTCGGTACCTAAGTGTGAATGAGGTCCTAACGGACCAATAACAAAGTTATTAGCCTGTATTCTTCTAACAAGAGTTCGTAAGGGTATGCCATTATCTCTACTTGCAGCTCTGACTCCTAGTTGCTTGGATTCCACAGCTTCGATAGCCTGTCTTAACGATTCTTCAGTATAAGTCGTTGCTCTAGATGTTTTCCTTTTGTAAACACGTGGCATTCTGAAAAGAACCCATGCAACTTGTAAACTAAACCTTCTCATTTAAAAAATAGACTGTCTATTATATTTCTAATATTTATTCAAAAAAAAAATGAGGGCCAGTAGTGTAGTTTAATTACCATTCAATCAGTTACAAGAAGATAACAAATGGAAACTTTTACAAGTAAGTAAAAATGAAAACTTTTATAAATTACTTTAATTTAACGTAACTATTTTTGATTTTATGGTATCACTTGTGATATATAAAATTATTTAAAATATTATACGGCACTGCTATGCAACAACATTTTTATACAGTGTTAGAAAATAAACAAATGAGGGAGAGACGACACGTGTCATCTCTCCCTTACATTGATGTGTCATCTCTCCCGCAGCTGTGGGAGAGATGACACACTCCACCATTTTTACAACTTGCGCATTTCCATGTTTTGAATACTCTACAGCTAACGTTTTGAGTCAGTACAAGCCAATAATACTGTATAGTGTGGTAGATAGTACTTAAAAAGTGACTAATTCAGCTGATAACCAAACGTCAACAAATATTTGAGAACTTACTTCGCTGTGGTAGCAACAAAAATGTGAAATGTAGACACGATGCAACCTCGTTCCTTGTATAACCGTAACCCAACTACCGACCGGTTTGCAACGTGGCGTGCGCCTTGGCTTCCAGCGCATCACGTGTCGCGTTACGTCATATGTGTCATCTCTCCCAACTTTACCTTAAAGGACAAGCTGAAGGCAAGCAGGACAAGCGGCACGATCTGTCGCTTATGCTCTACGCTTAGAAAGGAAGTTGTAAGTGTGTGAGTGTGTGTGTGTGTGTGTGTGTGTTCGCGCGCGCAGCGCCGGATTTAGAGTGTGAGGACCCCTAGGCTGACATTGTGGTGTGGGCCCCCTACTTTTCAGTCGTGACAAATTCTGGGGAACAGATTTTTTTGTATAAACTTAGGGAAAATATACCAAATTTAAGTCCGAGTAAAAAGTGTACAGAGGAATAAAAAATAACTCTACTAGGACAATGAGACGAAATAGATTTTATTACAGTTAGAAATGCTTTAACATTGAAAGATAACTCAAAGGACCAACTAAACTGTAACTTGATTACAATTGGAAAACTCAATTCTCAGATGTAACTAAAAACATGTGAAAAATGATTGAAGTCATTTTAAAATTGTAAGCCATTTGGTTAGTTTTATATTTTTAAATTTCAAAAGTAATTTAATTATAACTTAAAAGTAACATAACGATAATTAGGTAACTTAGAGGTAACGTATGGATAACTTGAAGTTAACTTAAGAAGAAGTAAACTTAAAAGATAAATTAAAAATAACTTAAAGCTACTTAAGAAAGATAACTCAAACACTCAGAGGTTGAGAGGTGACGTTGCACGGATTACATAGCATGATTCAGACACTTTGAAAATTGCACGAATCTGTTCAGATCTGTTCGAACTGCCGTCTATTTAATGTTCAGACTTTCATATTTATTATTTTTCTTTAATTATAAATTGTATTAGTGGCCTAAATGTAGAACAATAAGAAAATGGTAGAAATTCGCATTTTACAAATTAAAATAATTATTGAAATCAGATACAACACATCTTGAAAATGGTAGTTTAAATATCGCGCGTTAATTTTTAAAACGTTAATATGCTGAAAAGTCATCTGCGCATGCGAATTTCTAACGGTCGCCATATTGCCCGTGGAATATCGACAACCCTCGGTGGAACGATTATCCTTTGTTACTTCATTCACTGCTGTAGCACTATTTTATGTGTGTAGTTTATTTTAGCTGTGAAGAGCGCAGCACTGTCCAGAAACACCGCCCCACCCACATATGATGCAGTCAGGGCTGATCGAAGGCTCGAAGAATATTCATTTATTTTTTCATTTTTATAATTTTTTTTTACATTTTTATGTGGTGCGGGTCCCTAGGCTGCAGCCTAGTCAGCCTACCCTTAAATCCGGCCCTGTGTGTGTGTGTGTGTCAAAATCTCTTTCCCCGTACAACAGTGCAATGCAGAGTTTGTTAACGGAACATAATAGCGTTGCTGTTCTTTACCGCTTACCCAATATAGCGGCCATAAAACAACTGTATAACGCTGTCACCGGCCTTATTTACCCTCATGAAATACACCTGCTGTCACTTTTTTAATTATAGTTTTTACGTCTAATTTAAATCACTGAGCGAAAGCAAGCTTTGCGAATAATCATCTCAATAGCTTCAAAAAACAATGTCGCCTGTCTAAAGTCATCAATGTGTAATATAAAGGGTTTGACCAAACGCTTCCTGCAGTTTTCGATAATTTGAAAAGTTTTGCCTTGATTCGTCTATATTTGTTCTGATCGCCTTCAGTCGGATGTAAGCTAACGCTTGTGTGTCAACGTTTCTTCAAGTCGAACGCAGTGTTTGATGTAGCGTTCAGTTTCAGCTCGCATAGCGTTATTATGTTTGACGTCTTCGTCAGTACCACGTCGGTTTACTTTACATTACTGTCGCATTGGGACATATCTGGCGAGTACGGCTGTTGCGGTGTCGATGCCCCCGCATTTAATTCTTGAGCAAGGAATGACGTATTTCCCGGTACATTACCGCGGCAGTGCAGTTCCACAGACTGTGCCGTTCTCTGTGCATTGCTTGACACAAGTGGCCTACAGTGACCGAATAGTACTCTTTACTTACCGTAGCACCCAGTTCACGGAACACAACCACAATCTTCTTCAGACTATCACGCGGTGGTGGTTCATGGTTCTGACAGTTGGCGGTTCAATGTCTGAATGTTTCTAGTAAAGTAAGCGCAATTTATCCCATTCCAAATAACACACGGTATGGGTCGCAACATGGAAAAATGACTGTTGAATTAGTAATATTAGGTTGTGTTTATGTTCTTTGTAAATTATTATAAAAGTATATAGTTAAAATAGTAGGGTAGTTAAATGCCTAGCCTATTTTGGGATCACATATTTTGTAGACAAAATTGTTCAAGACCCAATTGCTACGCTGCTCACAGCATGTTTTAGACTTTGTGTTAAACTGTTTATTGTTGAAGTTGTTAAACGTTTATGTAAAAAATTCATCCTTTTTTAGTACCAAATAACACTTTCATTAAAACCTACAAATTGGCGAAAAAAGTTTCTCTGCATTGACTGGACAGCACTATTTTATTTTATTTTAAGACGTCACTGCACAAATTTTCATTACAGAATGTATGAAACAGAGGAATCTGACACAAAACGGAAAGTAAACTGAGAAATAATATGGTAAAAATCATAATGATGGTGGTACGAAAATGTTGACAGACCCGGTCGGGGCGATTCGGCCCTCGTCGGAAATATTCGTCTCTGTGGCTAAGCGACAGTTCAATGTAATTTTGCATACAGTGAGCTCCCCCTCCAATGCTCTCTACATAGCCTTGGACGTGCTGAGAGCTGTTTTGCACCTCGAGCAGTAATAGCGAACAGTTCGCTTGCTATCGAAAAGATTATTGGTCAGTCAACACGATTAATTTCACAAATCTCGTTATTTAAAAATTGAAACAAATCCTTTAAAATATTTAAATATTTAGGAGTTTCAATGAACTATTATGGACGAGCCGCCACTGCTATCACGACATTCACGACAGTCTTTGAAACTTTGTACAATTTATACACCGCTTGTTCATGCAAATCAGACTCTCCACAAGACTCCTGTCACCCTTTTACCATGATAGAGCAGTTTATTATATTCTTTGTCCAAAATTTGAATATGTTCTTCAATTTTTCATTGTAGACTGCCAAAAACAAATCTTTAATGCACCAAAATACGTTAATTTATGCAATTAACTGTGAAGCCGGCTTGGAAGGGAGTAGGATATGATTTTCCGCTGGATACGATAAATAGGTACATATCTGTTTATATTTTAACTTAATGTTATATGTTGATAACTTCAATCACAAAACCACATAATGTGAACGAGTTTTAATTTCTTAATATTATTTTTCATAATGGACACGGGTTGTTATGATAGACTCTAAGAAACAAAATGTTGTAAAATTAAACATTTGTTCATTTAAACTTTTTTCGAAAAAGAGACGACACCAGACTAAATACATTCAAAAATACCGGCAAAATTTTGAATGTAAGACCAATAAGGAACGATCAACAGAAGATGTAGTGAGGGTAGAATTGATGAAAATATAAAAATAACACGCGGAGCCCACAACGGGGAAGTCTAAGTTAAAAATTCACGAAAAACACGTGAAACCTGCGTCACTCGATGTGAGCAAATTAAATTAATCAAAGTTCAATCAATATTCTCTCGGTGTAATAGTGACAGTCAGCAAGAAGTTTTATTTAGATATGTGCGCGAAAGTACGTGTGGACAAGAAGCTATTTAAATTGTGCGCGTAATCTGAAACAAAAGTATATTATTTATTTGTGCGTGACGTACAGTAATAACGCGAGCGTGTGATGTGTTTAAAGAAAGTAATAAAGCGTGATCAGTGAAGGTGTCGTGTGATAGTTTACGCAAGAATACAATTCGTCATTCGCCTATAAGGAATCCTGCAACAAGTAACAATGTCTCATTTATAAATTACACTATAATTGATTAACATAAATTTCATATCTCAATAAACTCATCTCATTTTCAAAGACCCACGATGTTCAGATACTAAACATTCAATTTATGCTAAACGACATGTTTGGGTGACTTATGATATAGCAAAGTAAGAAACCAATACTAATAATTATTGAAACGATAAATGAATTAAATAATTAAATATAGATTGAATAGAATAGAAGCCGTAGCAATTAAGAATTGATGATAGATATACTTATATACACATATATGTTTGTTTGATGAATAGCGGTGATTTAAGTTTAGTAATGGAGTAAATTGAATCTACTAAGTACTCCTTTGAATATACTTGATTAATCTGATTTCGAAGAAGCTGTAAACTAGAAATATTAATAAATTCTTTTGTTGTTATTAACTATAAAGATGATAGTAATGATTAAGTCTATGATGTATTCAGTAACAAGAATCTAACAATACAAATATTAGTATCTGAACAGTTTGTTATTATTTCATAAACAAACCTGAGATCTCCTGCTCTGGCGCCCAAGTAATAATTAATAATATAAATTTGAGTGGTGCAGTTCTCACAAAATCTTATTAGTTATTAAAATAGTTATATTTGGCGCATCAAAACGTGGAGCAAAAGCTCCAAAGTTATATTTGTCGCCCATAACGTGGGAGCATTACATAATAAAATCTTTATAGTTCGCAATCCACAAAGTTATATTTGGCGCCCAACGTGGGGCTTAATTATAAAATTAAGTAAGCTCGGTAAAATGAGATGAGTAGAGAATAAGAAATAGAATATAAAAATTTAAAATTAATGTTAACTAGAAGTAAAACTAGAGAATTAAGGAATTTTAATAGACATATAAATAGTGAAGTAAAAATGGCAAGTAACGATAATACCAATAATACCAATAATAGTGATGAAGGGGAGGTCGAAGTTAATAACCAGATGGGAGAGACGGGAATACTTGACGAACTAACCGATAACGAAACCGCACCGGTTCCTTCAGAGGCAAGGGGACGGGCAGAAGAAAACGTAACCAGCGCAACACAACATACAATAACAAACATAGACATAGTCACAATGCTACAACAAGTAACACAACAAATGACAGAAAAACTAACAAAACAAATGACAGAAATCACTAAACAAACAACGGAAAACAATAAACGGACGGAAAAATTGGAAGAAAAATTAACGCAACACATGGCAGAAAATACCAAGCAGCTAGAAAAAAAGAATTGAAGATGTTAAAGAGAGCATGCATGAAAACAATATAAAATTAAGGGCGGATATTGAACAGTACATGACACAACAGTTAAACGAGCACAGATTGCAAGTAGAACAACAACTTAGTGCGATTAGGCGCGAGAACCAAGAATTATCAATAAAAGTGAGATCGGAACCAAAGGAAGTGGTAAATGAAGAGATGAAAACATTTCAAACGCACGTGAACGAACAACTGGAGAGAAAAGAACAGATCATCCGGCACACGCGAGAAGAAGTCGCACTAGAAATTAACAAGCTAACTAAAAAGGTAGATCGAAATAATAAGAAACAAGAAGACCAAGTTCAGAAACACAGACAAGAAGTTACCCGTGAAATAAATGAGGTAAGAGATGTAACTACAGAGCAGATACAAAGACTCACAGAACGATACGAAAATAATTGTGTAGAAGTGGATGGACGATTAACCCAGGTAAAGGAAGACGTGAGAGCGAGATTTGCGCAGTTGGGAGCTGTACCAGTGCAACGCAGTATTACGGTGGAGCATCTGAAGAGTGTGTCGTTCAACGGGGAAGGGGAATACCCCATGGAATTCGTAAACGAGTTGGAGGAGATCCGGAAGGAGTATTACGCGAACGAGGGGGTAAACTGGGTCGCAAGACATCTAGAAGGTGAAGCAGCGATATGGTGGCGGTTGATACGAAGTGATATTAATACATTCCAAGAGTTCCAGAACGCATTCATTGCGAAATATTGGAACCAAATGGTACAAGAAGAGGTGCGTGACCGGCTGGAATTCGGGAAATACAGGTATGAGAGTGGATTGAGCATGGTTCAATACATGGAGAGATGTATATTACAAAATCGCCAACTGATTCCACCCATATCTGATCAACACTTGATAAGGAAGTTAGCACGCCATTACCACCACGATATAGCTGTCGCTACTATCACTAGAGGAGTCAGTAACATTGCCGAATTCCAAATGCTATTGATGGAGTTTACAGCAATGCGAAGTATGAATACAGTACAACGACACCAGGTAAAGCGAGAAGAAGAAAGTACAAATCGCCCGTGGCAGAATAGGAGGGCAGAAAGGCCGGCGGATAACGGTAATAACTCATGGCGGAACCGGGTGCAGAATAATAATGAGCACGGTCGACGGGACGTAAACAAGGGTCCACAAAAGCACGTGTACGAGGCGCAGGTCAACGCCGTCGCAAGTAAAAGTCACGCTCAAGAACAAACAACCAGCCCAAATACACAATATTATAATTCAAAAAACTGAGTAGGGTTTCACGTAGTGATAAGGTAGATTTAGTAAGTAGTTATAAGGAAATTAGCACAACATTTGTAGATGTAAAGGATGACTTATTAGAAGAGGATAAAGAGACGATAAGAACACGAAGATTGAAATGTCCGGAAGTGGAGTTGTATCTAAATGGGGTACCGGTTATTTCTTTACTTGATACTGGGTCCCAGATTAATGCAATTTCCAGAGAATGGTTTAATAAAAACAGAAATAAAATGGGAAAATTGAATATATTAAGACTAACAAATACAATAGTGAAAGGAGCGGTTGGTAAAAAATCGAAGCAAATTACCCAACAAATATTGGTAGAAGTAAAATTCGGTGCGTGCGTGATCGATAGTGTGTTTATTATAGTACCCGATCTTATAAGAGATTGTATAATGGGGATTGAGCTGTTACAAGAAGGTGGCTGTATCATCAATTTCAATAACAACCAAATAACATTTAAGAATCACGTCACAGAAATAGGTGTACCGGAAAGTTTAGAAATGCTAACACTGGAAATGAACCAGAGAGCGAGGAAACATAATGAAGGGAAAATGCAGCTGAAGTTCAATATTGGAGACCTGGTGCTGATCAGAACTAACCCGATCTCTGAGTTAACAAATAAAATCACTGCGAAATTTTGTGAGCTCTACGAAGGCCCATACAAGGTCAAGGAGGTCAAAGGGGGTGCAACATACGTGGTAGCTGAGGTCGACGACATTGAATCGGTGCGGGGAATCTTTCAACGTCAGACAGATGAAGCCATATTACCACGAATAATTCGCGATGCAAAGGGGAATTTAAAGATAAATAATATTAAAATTCCTTAACATAAACAAATTTTATGTAATCAATTTAACCTGAGATGGATAAAGTGTATTAATATTTATATGTAATTAACATAACGTAAATATTATGTAACATAACTTAAATATGATGTATGTAAAGAAGATACAAAGAAATTTGATGTCAGAAATAAATGGACAAAATAAAAAAAAAAAATAGTAATCGAATGTTATACGTTAAGGAGAGAAAGTAACTTAAGTCTTAGAAAGGGATAGTGATTGTTTAAAATGTGTGTTAAAGTAGCGAGTAAGCGAGGGTAAAGAAAGTAATGTCATGTAAATTAGAAGTGAGGGTGGTAAGATATGTAGCACCGCCTATACCCTTCGTGCGAAAGCGACAGTGACTAGCTAAGGGGACCGGTTTTGACCGTATTGTTAAAGTGTGTCACACCAAAAGTGTAACTTTCATGGAATGGTTGTGCTGTTAGAGGCATACGAAATGATTCCACAAATTATATAAAACAATTACTGGAATCAGTTCGGGGGACAGATGAAACGATACTGTATAACTGTATCATAATTTAATATGTATGTAAATAGCTATAATAAGTAAGCAAAATTTAATGATAAATTAAATTTTTAAAATGTACGTAGTTTTAAGTAAAGTTATAAATGAATAGTGAATCTAAAGAGGCTCGGCTGTGCGACAGTCCGGCGCCGACAAAAATGTATATAATAGACCTAAGACACCCTACATGTCGTAAACACATAAATTGTATTGTAGTGTAAAACTAGCAAAAAACGCCTAGATACCGTTAGGCTAACTGTACAGTGTCCTCCAACAGACAAAAGAGGCCAAGCCAGTAAATATGACGATTTTAGGAAGTCGCGTCACTTTTTAGGGAGTATAACGAACACCCGCGTAAAATTATCGCCCGCACTTTGGGAACCAATCACCGATAGCGTCAGTAGTGAGCGCGAAAAAGAGACGACACCAGACTAAATACATTCAAAAATACCGGCAAAATTTTGAATGTAAGACCAATAAGGAACGATCAACAGAAGATGTAGTGAGGGTAGAATTGAAGAAACTATAAAAATAACACGCGGAGCCCACAACGGGGAAGTCTAAGTTAAAAATTCACAAAAAACACGTGATGTGAAACCTGCGTCACTCGATGTGAGCAAATTAAATTAATCAAAGTTCAATCAATATTCTCTCGGTGTAATAGTGACAGTCAGCAAGAAGTTTTATTTAGATATGTGCGCGAAAGTACGTGTGGACAAGAAGCTATTTAAATTGTGCGCGTAATCTGAAACAAAAGTATATTATTTATTTGTGCGTGACGTACAGTAATAACGCGAGCGTGTGATGTGTTTAAAGAAAGTAATAAAGCGTGATCAGTGAAGGTGTCGTGTGATAGTTTACGCAAGAATACAATTCGTCATTCGCCTATAAGGAATCCTGCAACAAGTAACAATGTCTCATTTATAAATTACACTATAATTGATTAACATAAATTTCATATCTCAATAAACTCATCTCATTTTCAAAGACCCACGATGTTCAGATACTAAACATTCAATTTATGCTAAACGACATGTTTGGGTGACTTATGATATAGCAAAGTAAGAAACCAATACTAATAATTATTGAAACGATAAATGAATTAAATAATTAAATATAGATTGAATAGAATAGAAGCCGTAGCAATTAAGAATTGATGATAGATATACTTATATACACATATATGTTTGTTTGATGAATAGCGGTGATTTAAGTTTAGTAATGGAGTAAATTGAATCTACTAAGTACTCCTTTGAATATACTTGATTAATCTAATTTCGAAGAAGCTGTAAACTAGAAATATTAATAAATTCTTTTGTTGTTATTAACTATAAAGATGATAGTAATGATTAAGTCTATGATGTATTCAGTAACAAGAATCTAACAATACAAATATTAGTATCTGAACCGTTTGTTATTATTTCATAAACAAACCTGAGATCTCCTGCTCTGGCGCCCAAGTAATAATTAATAATATAAATTTGAGTGGTGCAGTTCTCACAAAATCTTATTAGTTATTAAAATAGTTATATTTGGCGCATCAAAACGTGGAGCAAAAGCTCCAAAGTTGTATTTGTCGCCCATAACGTGGGAGCATTACATAATAAAATCTTTATAGTTCGCAATCCACAAAGTTATAGGCACTACGTCTGGTTTTGCAGAAAAACATTGGATCACGGCCAAACAGCACGGAAAGGAATTTTAACAACAAACAACTACATTGTTGGCGATAACGTAGTACACATATAAAAATTATCCCCTTCACCTTCAACTATAATGTTCTTTTATAGAAAATAACCCCCATCCCGTTGAACTAGCCTCTTAGGAAGGTATGCAAAAAAGTATTTGATTCTGTTTGAATTTGCGGAAAATACCGTTTGTCATAGAAAATACCCTTGTTAAAACATAAAACGTTGCTGGTAGACTACCCCTTCCCTTAACTAATCTCCACCAAACACAATAGGTTTTCAGAACTATACAATTCAGGGCAGTATGCGAAATATTATTTGATTATGTTTGAATATGCGGCTGTTATCGTTTGCTGTAAATAATACCCTTGTTAAAACATAAAACGTTGCTGGTAAACTACCCGTTTCCCTTAACCGATCTTCACCAAAAACAATAGGTCTTGAGAACTCTACAATTCTGCGCTGTATGCAAAAGAGTAGTTGATTCTGTTTGAATTTGCGGCTGTTATCGTTTGCCATAGAAAAAAATTACCCTTGATTAAAAAAAGTCGTTGCTGGTAAACTACCCCTTTCCCTTAACCGATCTTCACCAAAAACAATAGATCTTGAGTACTCTACAAATCAGGTCTGTATGCAAAAAATTATTTTATTCTGTTTGTATTTGCGGCTGTTATCGTTCGCCATAGGAAAAAATCTACAGACACATAGACAGACAGACACACAGACAGACAGACACATAGACACTTTTCGAAAAATTACTTTTTTTCATGTTTTGAGTGTAGTACAATCAGAATCTGCAATAATCTCGAACACGATTTTTTTGCCATCACTATACTTCCACTTCCTTTAGGAACATGGAAGTAAAACATGTGAAAAAGGATTGAATTCATTTTAAAATTGTAAGCTATTTGGTTACTTTTATGTTTTCAAATTTCAAAAGTAATTTAATTATAACTTAAAAGTAACTTAACGATAATTAGGTAACTTAGTGGTAACTTATGGATAACTTGAAGTTAACTTAAGAATAAGTAAAATTAAAAGATAAATTAAAAATAACTTACAGTTACTTAATAAAGATAACTCAAACACTCAGAGGTTGAGAGGTGACGTTGCACGGATTACATAGCATGATTCAGACACTTTGAAAATTGCACGAATCTGTTCAGATCTGTTCGAACTGCCGTCTATTTCATGTTCAGACTTTCATACTTATTATTTTTCTTTAATTATAAATTGCATTAGTGGCCTAAATTTAGAACAATAAGAAAATGGTAGAAATTGGCATTTTACAAATTAAAATAATTATTGAAATCAGATATAACACATCTTGAAAATGGTAGTTTAAATATCGCGCGTTAATTTTTAAAACGTTAGTATGCTGAAAAGTCATCTGCGCATACGAATTTCTAACGGTCGCCATATTGCCCGTGGAATATCGACAACCCTGGGTGGAACGATTATCCTTTGTTACTTCATTCACTGCTGTAGCACTATTTTATGTGTGTAGTTTATTTTAGCTGTGAAGAGCGCAGCACTGTCCAGAAACACCGCCCCTCCCACAAATGATGCAGTCAGGGCTGATCGAAGGCTCCAAGAATATTAATTTATTTTTTTTTAATAATTTTTTTTTACATTTTTGTGTGGTGCGGGTCCCTAGGCTGCAGCCTAGTCAGCCTACCCTTAAATCCGGCCCTGTGTGTGTGTGTGTGTGTGTGTGTGTGTGTGTGTGTGTGTGTGTGTCAAAATCTCTTCCCCCGTACAACAGTGCAATGCAGAGTTTGTTAACGGAACATAATAGCTTTGCTGTTCTTTACCGCTTACCTAATATAGCGGCCATAAAACAACTGTATAACGCAGTCACCGGCCTTATTTACCCTCATGAAATACACCTGCTGTCACTTTTTTAATTATAGTTTTTACGTCTAATTTAAATCACTGAGCGAAAGCAAGCTTTGCGAATAATCATCTCAATAGCTTCAAAAAACAATGTCGCCTGTCTAAAGTCATCAATGTGTAATATAAAGGGTTTGACCAAACGCTTCCTGCAGTTTTCGATAATTTGAAAAGTTTTTCCTTGATTCGTCTATATTTGTTCTGATCGCCTTCAGTCGGATGTAAGCTAACGCTTGTGTGTCAACGTTTCTTCAAGTCGAACGCAGTGTTTGATGTAGCGTTCAGTTTCAGCTCGCTTAGCGTTATTATGTTTGACGTCTTCGTCAGTACCACGTGGGTTTACTTTACATTACTGTCGCATTGGGACATATCTGGCGAGTACGGCTGTTGCGGTGTCGATGCCCCCGCATTTAATTCTTGAGCAAGGAATGACGTATTTCCCGGTACATTACCGCGGCAGTGCAGTTCCACAGACTGTGCCGTTCTCTGTGCATTGCTTGACACAAGTGGCCTACAGTGACCGAATAGTACTCTTTACTTACCGTAGCACCCAGTTCACGGAACACAACCACAATCTTCTTCAGACTATCACGCGGTGGTGGTTCATGGTTCTGACAGTTGGCGGTTCAATGTCTGAATGTTTCTAGTAAAGTAAGCGCAATTTATCCCATTCCAAATAACACACGGTATGGGTCGCAACATGGAAAAATGACTGTTGAATTAGTAGTATTAGGTTGTGTTTATGTTCTTTGTAAATTATTATAAAAGTATATAGTTATAATAGTAGGGTAGTTAAATGCCTAGCCTATTTTGGGATCACATATTTTGTGGACAAAATTGTTCAAGACCCAATTCCTACGCTGCTCACAGCATGTTTTAGACTTTGTGTTAAACTGTTTGTTGTTGAAGTTGTTAAATGTTTATGTAAAAAATTCATCTTTTTTTAGTACCAAATAACACTTTCATTGAAACCTACAAATTGGCGAAAAACGTTTCTCTGCATTGACTGGACAGCACTATTTTATTTTATTTTAAGACGTCACTGCACAAATTTTCATTACAGAATGTATGAAACAGAGGAATCTGACACAAAACGGAAAGTAAACTGAGAAATAATATGGTAAAAATCATAATGATGGTGGTACGAAAATGTTGACAGACCCGGTCGGGGCGATTCGGCCCTCGTCGGAAATATTCGTCTCTGTGGCTAAGCGACAGTTCAATGTAATTTTGCATACAGTGAGCTCCCCCTCCAATGCTCTCTACATAGCCTTGGACGTGCTGAGAGCTGTTTTGCACCTCGAGCAGTAATAGCGAACAGTTCGCTTGCTATCGAAAAGATTATTGGTCAGTCAACACGATTAATTTCACAAATCTCGTTATTTAAAAATTGAAACAAATCCTTTAAAATATTTAAATATTTAGGAGTTTCAATGAACTATTATGGACGAGCCGCCACTGCTATCACGACATTCACGACAGTCTTTGAAACTTTGTACAATTTATACACCGCTTGTTCATGCAAATCAGACTCTCCACAAGACTCCTGTCACCCTTTTACCATGATAGAGCAGTTTATTATATTCTTTGTCCAAAATTTGAATACTTTCTTCAATTTTTCATTGTAGACTGCCAAAAACAAATCTTTAATGCACCAAAAAATGTTAATTTATGCAATTAACTGTGAAGCCGGCTTGGAAGAGAGTAGGATATGATTTTCCGCTGGATACGATAAATAGGTACATATCTGTTTATATTTTAACTTAATGTTATATGTTGATAACTTCAATCACAAAACCACATAATGTGAATGAGTTTTAATTTCTTAATATTATTTTTCATAATGGACACGGGTTGTTATGATAGACTCTAAGAAACAAAATATTGTAAAATTAAACATTTGTTCATTTAAACTTTTTTCGAGTTCTTGCGTGTGTTAACCCTACAACACAAACACACAAACACACATACAAAATTTACTTTCATAATTTTAACATTCTCTTTAAAGTATTTATATTTTACAGAAAGCTAGTATTAGGCTTCCAGGTCAAACAGTATGTTATTAATTGATTTTTATGAAATTAGTGAATTACAACCATTACTTATCCATTGTATTAATTTATTGGTAAGATTTTTATTATAATAAGAAAAAAGTACACTAAGGAAACGATATGTGGATGAAAAAAATCCCCCCCTCCCGAAATAAAATTCCAAGTTCGCCCCTGTTATAGGTTAAACCTGCATCACTGGTGTTAGGTTAACACGATAACCTTAATTAAGCAAATACAAAAAATAAGAAAAATTGACAAATATTAACTACTGATTAAAATGTCTGTATGGAGAACCACACATGACTTCCATGTTCTAAGATTTATATTTAAAATCATTTACGAAATGAAATGTTTCCATAGAAACTACTTCTTTCCACTTATTGCTTCAGCCTTAACCACAGTACTGTGGTCATTAACGTACACCACCAAACGTTATCGCACTCGATTTTCACAGATGATGGCAGTCGACGGCACTATCGAAACGTCTGGTTTTGCAGAAAACATTGGATCACGGCGAAACAGCATGGGAAGGAATTTTAACAACAAACAACTACATTGTTGGCGATAACGTAGTACAAATATAAAAATTATCCCCTCCACCTTCAACTATAATGTTCTTTTATAGAAAATAACCCCCATCCCGTTGAACTAGCCTCTTCATTAATAGATATTTCATCTACGTTTCTACAGTGGATTATTAAGATCTTCTTATCAGGATACTTTATTTATCAAAATTTAGTACTTTACTCTTGTTACAACAAAAAATGTTTCAGGTAATCTGCCCTTTCCCGTAACCGATCTTCACCAAAAACAATAGGCCTTGAGTCTTCTACAACACAGGCATATATGTAAAAAATTATTTGATTCTGTTTGAATTTACGGCAGTTATCGTTCGTCATGGAAAACTTTCCCTTGTTACAACATAAAATGTGGCAGGTAAACTACCCCTTTCCCTTAACCGATCTTCAACAAAATCAACAGACCTTGAAGTCTCTACAATTTAGGGACGTATGCAAAAACGTATTTGATTCTGTTTGAATTTGCGGAAGTTATTGTTCGTCATAGGAAAAATTAACCTTGTTATCACATAAAACGTTGCCGGTAAACTACCCCGTCTCTTAACTGATCTTCACCAAAATCAATAGGTCTTGAGTCCTCTACAATTCAGGTAAGCATGCAAAACATTATTTGATTTTGTTTGAATGTGCGGGAGTTATCGTTCGTCATATAAACAATTACTCTTGTTACAACATAAAATGTTGCAGTTAAACTACCCCTTTCCCTTAACCGATCGTCACCAAAATCAACAGACCTTAAGTACTTAAAACTTTAGGAATTTATGCAAAAAATTATTTGATTCTCTTTTAATATGCGGCAGTTATCATGCGTCATAAAAGTAAAATTACCATTTTAAAACATAAAACGTTACAAGTAAACTACCCTTTTCTCTTAACTGACCTTTACCAGAATCCACAGACAATGAGTACTCTACAATTTAGGAAGATATGCCAAAAAGTATTTGATTCTGTTTGAATTTGCGGAAAATACCGTTTGTCATAGAAAATACCCTTGTTAAAACATAAAACGTTGCTGGTAGACTACCCCCTTCCCTTAACTAATCTCCACCAAACACAATAGTTTTTCAGAACTATACAATTCAGGGCAGTATGCGAAACATTCTTTGATTATGATTAAATATGCGGCTGTTATCGTTTGCTATAAATAATACCCTTGTTAAAACAAAAAATGTTGCAGGTAAACAACCCCTTCCCTTAACCGATCTTCACCAAACACAATAGGTTTTCAGAACTATACAATTCAGGGCTGTATGCGAAACATCCTTTGATTATGATTAAATATGCGGCTGTTATCGTTTGCTATAAATAATACCATTGTTAAAACAAAAAATGTTGCAGGTAAACAACCCCTTCCCTTAACCGCTCTTCACCAAAAACAAGAGGTCTTTAGAACTCTACAATTCAGAGCTGTATGCAAAACATTATTTGATTCTATTTGAATTTGCGGCTGTTATCGTTTGCCATATGAAATACCCTTGTTAAAACATAAAACGTTACCAGTAAACTACCCCTTTCCCTTAACTGATCTTCACCAAAAACAGTAGGTTTTGAGAATTCTGCAAATAAGGGCTGGATGCAAAAAAGTATTTGATTCTGTTTGAATTTGCGGCTGTTATCGTTTGCCATAAAAAATACCCTTGTTACAACATAAAACGTTGCCGGTAAACTACTCCTTTCCTTTGACCGATCTTCACCAAAAACAAAAGGTCTTGAGAACTGTACAATTCAGGCAAATGTGCAAAACATTATTTGATTCTCATTGAATTTACGGCAGTTATCGTTTGCCAAATAATTACACTTTATAAAAAACCTTGCATGTAAACTACCCCTTCCCCTTAACCGATCTTCAACAAAAACAATAAGCCTTGAGTATTCTACAAACCAGGGCTGTATGCAAATAATTATTTCATACTGTTTGAATTTGCGGCTGTAATCGTTTGCCATAGAAAATACTATTTTGAAACATAAAACGTTGCTGGTAAGCTACCCCTTTTCCTTAACCGATCTTCACCAAAAACAATAGGTGCTGAGAACTCTACAATTCAGGGCTGTATGCAGAAAATTATTTGTTTCTGTTTGAATGTGCGGCTGTTATCTTTGGCATATAATATACAATTGTTAAAACATAAAACGTTGCTGGTAAACTACCCCTTTCCCTTACCCGATCTTCACCAAAAACAAAAGGTCTTGAGTACTCTTCAAATAAGGGCTGTATGCAAAAAAATTGTTTGATTCTGTTTGATATTGCGGCTGTTATCGTTTGCCATAGGAAAACATTACCCTTGATTAAAAAAAATGTCCCGGTAAACTACCCCTTTCCCTTAACCGACCTTCACCAAAAACGACAGATCTTGAGTACTCTACAAATAAGTGCTGTATGCACAAAATTATTTGATTCTATTTTAATTTACGGATGTTATCGTTTGCCATACAAATAAAATCCACAGACAGAGATAGACACACAGACAGATAGACACACAGACAGATAGACACACAGACAGACACACAGACACTTTTCGAAAAATGCCTTTTTATCATGTTCTGAGTATAGTACAATCAGAATCTGCAATAATCTCGAAAACGATTTTTTTGCAATCACCATACTTCCATTTCCTTAAGGAACATGAAGTAAAATTACCCTTGATAAAAAAACGTTGCTGGTAAACTACCCCTTTCCCTTAACCGATCTTCACCAAAAACAGAAGGTCTTGAGAACTATACAATTCAGGCCTGTATGCAAATAATTATTTGATTCTGTTTGAATTTGCGGCTGTTATCGTTTGCCATATAAAATACCCTTGTGTTAAAACAAAAAACGTTGCTGGTAAACTATCCCTTTCCCTTAACCGATCTTTACCAAAAACAACAGGTCTTGAGAACTCTATAATTCAGGGCTGTATGCAAAAATGTATTTGATTAGTTTGAATTTGCGGCTGTTATCGTTTGCAATAGAAAAATAATTACGTTTGATTAAAAAAAAACCGTTGCCGGTAAACTACCCCTTTCCCTTAACCGATCTTCACAAGAAAAGAAGGCCTCGTCCGCGTACGAGTCTGAGTGTTTGGCAGTTATATTTGGGGTAGAGAAGTTTCGGCAGTATTTGGAGTCCGTGTTGGAGACTGCTAACCAGGCCCTCTCGTGGCTGCTTTCCCATCCGTGCCAGTTAGGTAAGTTAGGGCGCTGGATTGCCCGACTTACTTCCCTAAAGTTTGAGGTGCGCCACATCAGGGGCACGCAAAATCGCGTGGCCGACGCCTTGTCCCGAATGTTTAATATGGACGACGTTGAGTATACGCCAGACTTGTGTGCTGGCGTCCTGTCCAATATTCCCTAAAGCTTTTCCGACCTGTAGGGGAAGGTTGCCATCATTGGACCACATAGCAGTTTTTAATATTTTTTCATCACATTTTCAACTTAAATTTACCATTAAATATACAGATAGTCTCTTTATTTCTTTCTGATTAACCGTGAGTATTTACTTTGTTTTTAGATTTTTCAAATATGGTAGTAGGAACAAAAAACAAAATTTTAACAAACGGTCCATTGATGGCAACTGGTTGCTATGAATGGACCATCGAGTTTCCATCGGTGGATCGATTACGAAAGTAAAAAAAAACTGTCTCTACATAGGTGTATTACATTTCATTATACGTATCTACTAGTCATGGTAAAACAAAACTAAAACATATAAAGTATGAAAAATTATCTCAAGAAACCTGAGACTTAATTCGGGATGTCGCCGCATAAAATTGTAGTACCATTTTTTCCCAGCCGATCTCTTCTCTTTGCTGAATCTGTGTTCGATGTTATTTTGTTCAGCGACTTGAAACGAGAGTTCTCGTAAGTCTTTGGCTCTGATTCCAAAAGACATCTCTAATTTTAAAATGTGGTCTACTAATTCCTTCTCTACCTCAAGAGGCAGAACTCCTAAACTACCAATAATTTTCTTTCCCTCCACAGCAAAATTATTTTTGCCTTCTAAATGTCTCTTTAAAGTTGCTTTGGGCACTCCATACTCTCGGCAGACTTCATTCAAACCCATGTCTCCGTTACGAAAGGCTGCGATAGCACGTTCCATTGCCTCGGTACTCCATTGTCCATATTTCACTCCTTTTGACATTTTTCTGAAAAACGAAAATTAGTATGTTAACTTATAGACAAGCTGCTACAATATTTTGTTTATTTATGCTTTTTTGCAATGATTACTATTTAAAATTAATAAATTTCATTTCAGCTTTTAAATACAATCAAATGTATATCTACTCTTCAACCTGAGTGCCATACAACGACCATGTTAACAGTAGGAACCTAACGCTCTTGTGACTAAAAGTGTAAGGCTATAATTTTATTAGTGTTATCATAGTACAGGGAGACTCAATATGTTTGTATTGAAAGGTTTTTATTTTCAATTTGCTACCAATTGTTGCTATAAACTTATTTTCAAATGACTACAATATTCGGGCTAGAATATAATGATGTAAATTTTTCAAGGTAGTCTACAGAGTTTAGTGTTTATATGTAGTTGTAGGTTATACTTTAGGCTAATAGTTAGGTTATTTGTAAAAAAAAAATAGCACTTACATTGAACACAGTGTATATTTGAGTATTATAACACGTTTTTCTAGACACTAACGCAGCTACCAACTCACACAAAATAATACGCTATTTCGTCGCATCTCCTACATTCTTAGCGTTATAAAAATTAATATTTGCAATTTAACAGGTTGTTAATTGTACTGTAAACCGTAGATTATAGGTTAATAAAATTTACTAACAGGCCTATCACAAAATATCAGTAAATGGAAAAGTTCCAAGCAAACAAGGTTTCTGTGTCCCATGTAAGAGGTAAAACTTAAAATGATAAAATTTAGTCTTACTTGTAGTCAAAATATAAAAGAAAAGATACTTAACGTAAAGCGTATCAAGGAAAATAATAATAATTCAAAAACTTGTTCACGTTTCCATGAGTGGACTACCTGATAAACTGGTCCATTTATGGAAACGCCAAGTGGTCCAATGATGGCAACTCGCCATATTGGATTCTTTAGATAAACACAGCCGAAATGACGATTCAAATTGGAACAACCAATATAAAATTTAGAACTTTAAAAACTGCTTTTGATGTCAACAAAATGTGAAATTGTTCAGTAATATATAATTCCTGATAACTGATATTAAAAAAGACTAATAGTTTTAGCAGAGAGTACAGAAATCTTACCTGAATTTTTATCTAGCAGCGACGCAACTCCAACTCGTTTACAGCACTGCAGACAGCTGGCGTGAAGGAAACAAAGATTCTACTACTACTACCGCGCATGTGCACGCTTTGGTAGAGGAAATACGTAAGAGGTCCATCCATGGAACCGGTCCATTGATGGTAACCTTCCCCTATCAACTGCAGCGCGAGGATAACGACGTGGCGAAGATAATAGTGGACGTCGAGTCCGGATCGTGCACGAACAAGTACTGCCTGTCGAAAGGAGTCTTGTGTACGAAAGATAAAGCGGGTAAGCCTCATAGGATTTACTTACCGAAAGCGGTAAGAGACATGGTTTTTAAGTATTTTATGACTCTCTCATGAGAGGACATTTGGGTTTTTCTTAAACTAGGAACAAGTCTGCAGCCTCATCTTCTGGCCCAGTTGTTATAACGATGTAAAAAGAATGGTCAGACGTTGCGACGTGTGTCAGGCTAATAAACCCGCTCGAAACACTAAAATAGGTCTCCTGTCGTCTTCGGTTCCGAGCAGAAGATTCACGTTGACTACGTAACCAAATTACCCCGGAGTAAAAAGGGAAATCGATTTATTTTGGTGGCTGTGGACCCGTTCTCTAAGTTTTGTTGGCTATGTCCTGTCCGCGATTCCACTTCGGCGGCTACTGTGCAGGCGTTGAACACTCATATCTTTCAGAATTTTGGCTTTCCAAATACATAATATCAGAGAACGCTACCAGTTTCACCTCTCATTCGTTTCGCAATTTCTGTTTTTCTCACGGCATCAGACACAACACTTTATCCCCTTATCACCCTCAGCCCTCACTGGCAGAACGCTGTAATCGCAACCTAAAAGCCTCCCTCATAGCCTTCCATTCACAGAACCAGTCTTCCTGGGATGAGTCCCTACCCTGGCTACAAACAGCTTTTAATTCCGCTAAGCACGAGTCCACAGGGAGAAGTCCGTTTGAAGTAATGTTTAAATTCGCCCCGTCCACTCCCTTAACCTGCTCTTGGGATATTCAGAGCCTTTTACCCGAGGCAGCAGAAGACACTCAGGTAGTATGGCAGTCGGTGAAGTCCCACTTAATGGAAGCCCACCGCCGTGCTGCAAGATCATACAATAGGGATCGTCAGGCTTGTCATTTCAAAATAGGTGACTTGGTGTGGTGTAAGACCCATCCTCTTAGTTCGGGAGTGAACAAACTTACTGCAAAAATGATGCCCCGATGGTCAGATCCCTTTCGCATTGTCGATTTTCTAACCCCGGTGACAGTGAATTTAGGACACCCGGAGACCCAGTCATACGTCAAGAAAATTCTTGTTAGTTTCTTGAAACCCGCGTCCTCCCGTGCCCCGGACGCCGCCGTACCGGCGTAGTAACAATATTTCCTTGTACACAGAGATGCTAGCTTGCTATACCGCTTTCAATCGCCTTGCTGGGTGGGCGACCGAGGGACTGATCACCCCTTAGTCGTTCGCTTCCGGTGTCGAGGCGTTGCTGTGGGCAGGCAGCATTTCTAAGGTGACTGAAGGCGGCTCTCGGAATTGTACTTAGGTAGCGGCAAATGCCGTACTGAGTGACTAGAAAATTCTCAGTTTAGTACACGAAAGCTGTTTAGTTATCGAAGACGACTTAGTTGATTGTCTCACAACCCTTTCCCCGCACGCGCGCCGGACTCCCATTCACGAGATGCCCGTTTACGGGATACCCATTTACGAAGTGCCTGTCCGAGGTACTCCCAATGAAGAATTGTTTATGCTTTGTTGTTTGTTTGGTATTTATTGGAGTATGTGTTCTGTTGTACCATTGATGTTAATGTGTTATAGAATTAAGTCGTTATATTTTCTTGTTGGTTACTAAGTTATTGGACGCCTTTTGTCCTTATGTGGGTATTTGTTGTTAATTCGATTGTTGGCGATTTCTTATTTTTGCAAGAAACCTTACATGGTCTCTTTGTAACTGATTATTGGTGTTCTGTGAATATTGAATATTGTTTTTTGGTGAATTTGACCTTGGACAACCGTCGTTTCTGCACCCGACGCTTGACTTTCGGGGAGGGGGGGAGTTCTGTTGCAATTATTCGGCTTCGGCCGAATGCAACGATCGGCGAATCGTACTTTGCCCGACGTCCTGATTTCACGCCGTTCTCTTTACTAACGGAGCCGTTGTTGGGTTAAATCTCGCCAGTCGAACACCAGACCGCCCTTGTCAGCAGAGCAGTCCTTTCAGCACATTAAATAAGAAGCCTCGATTACCAAGTTATTTATGATTTTTGGTTATTAAAAATCAATGCTGGGGACGAATAATTATCGTCTACTACGTTTGTAAAATAAAAGAAAACTTGTAATTTCTGTAAAAAGATTTTCATAACCAACCAAGACGTGTCTTGTGTCTTGTTTGTAACAGTCAGCTTCGACTAAAACCAATTTTCAGTCAGTCAAAAAAAAAACAATGATATTTAAAGTTCATTGTCAGTATTTGTTGTATATGTAATTTTATGATTTTGTAAATCTGTGACTACGCAATATATGAATGAATGTGGGCGTACTAATTAAGGTGTGCGGGTGCATAAAGTATACTAAAAGATGTGAAATTTTCAGTTCAAAACTTGGTTCGACGTACAGGAGTGAGAATACAGCTATAAGATGGACTCAACGTAGCTTTCTTCACACGTTCTTCCAGCGTGAACACAGCAGCGGTCCAGGCGTGAGTTGAGAAACACGCACCCGTTGCGACCAGCTACAGCAGGCTGTGAGCGAACCTCTCCGGATTGCCAAGTAACACTTAACCGTTAACAACTTTCAGTGGAAGTTACTGTACAATTAATAATGAAAAGAGAGATAAACTAGTTTCCAAGAGAGACAAACAGTGTTAGAATTTCCATGAACCGATCACAGCTTGTACGCTAAACACTATTAACTGTAAACCAGTATTGACTTGTGCGACCGTTCCATATCCAGCAGTCAGTTTTTCCAGTATGTAAATTATACAATTATTGAATTTTAGCAAACCATTTATTCAGTATTTAATCTTTTCAATTTTTAGCTTATTTCTGAGTTGGATTAACTCAGCAATTAACTTTTGCTGACTGACTTATGATTACGTAAAGTTTCGAGGCTCATATTGTTTTGAAATAAACGGGTCGAGTTCGACTCTGCTCAGTAACTGGTGTCTCAAATTTTTTTTACTTACACCTCCCCCTTTTGGGAATTATGTTATACTTTGAGGATATTTGAGAAGTATGTTATAATGTGTAGAGGGACATAAATAGTAATAGGTATTAAGGTTGATTTTGTGGTATATTATGTTATTTTTGGTGTATTCTGTGTGTTGCGCTTTTGGGGCCAAGCAAGCAAGGAAGCGTGCAACAATATATATAACAAACACTATAAACATTATGAATTGTATTTTCTCATTTTACTATTTCAATTTGTTCTGAAGAGATTAAATTGTTTCTTTTGTATAATCCAAAGAACCCATGACACAACACACATACCCAATAACATTAATGAAAAGATTAATTATTTTTATATTTTCTATAATATGTATAACATGTTGATATGTATGACTTTGACTGTATATTGACTTCAATTTTTTATTAACCCTGAGAAAGAGTTATTTTATTAAATCTAAAGGAGCTTACGACTGAAGAGAAAGGCATTGCTTTTCAATGAATTTTAATGTATGTTAAAAAGTAAAGAGTAGTCATTTGTATATATATATATATATATAGACTTAGCGCCGCATAATTTCTTCATCACACGCCAATTTTTACCCAGGGTATCTAAAACAAATTTGAGTAACTTGTATAAGTACATCTTTAGGTGAAGAAGTTATTTTGCCCAAGTTATGGTGTGTCAGCGTACGAAAAACTTATACAAATTTTTATACATCGTATTTTTGCTGTACGCTGAAGCCAGACAACCTGTTCGATATATACAAATGTATATAATGAAATATGGGTAGTTAGTCGGCCATATTGGCATTCGTAATAATTATTCTATAAAATTTGTAACATGTGTAAAAAAGACAGACACTACAGAGGAAAGTGTGTTTTTATTCTGTTTAGTTGGTATAACGAAATATTGGACCTGCCATAATTTATTCTGTTTAGTCGTCTGGTGCGGTAATTCGTTGAGTTTTCTAACGTGTGTGGGACAGAATTTTGTAATTCGTATGAAGTGTTTGTGATTGCAAGTCGAAGTAAAAATATGTTGGAGGCGCTAGGAATAATAATAAAAGGTAAGATGATCATTTATTTAGTGTATGTTGTCCGTTGTTTGTAGGAAATTAGCTGTTAGGTTATGTATGAATGTCTGGATTACTTTGGGTTGTACACTAGGCCTACCGGTTGTTATAGACCCAACTATTACATAATATCACTGTGTTCGGTCCAAAATTTAATAATGGAGCAAATTAGCATTCTAATTTAATTAATACAATATACCTAGGCTAACGCCATGCGTCCTTATGGGAGTAAAAATTTAATTTTTTGTCTCCGTAAATAGGTTCGACCGCCGTTTAAAATTATTTTTCTCGTGTTTATATAACATAGAAGAATATAATAAAAATATATCAGCGCAATATCAGCATTGATGAGAATCTTCATAATTACCCAAGGGGTAATTAACTAATTTTTAAAAAAAGTCCCTGTAAGGCACTGAAGCAATTTAATTAAATAAAGTTTCGGTATACCAAAGTTTCTTTATTATAGATACTCCTGTAAGTCTGACAATTATTTTGTCTACTCTAGCCTACCTATATATGTGTAATGTATCCAATTTGTAAATAATTTTATTCGTAAAATGTGGTCCTACCTAACACAAGATGGTACGCCTTACTATAATATATTTAATTTGAACTCTCCTCGTATTTAACTAGTTACAAATTTTATTTAATTCTTCAGTCCAGCTATATTACTCTAAATATACTTTCAAATTCAGCATTTTTCATAAAATTCATAAAAGAAATACGTTAGGTTATGTTTCATGTCTAGATTACTTTGTCGAACACGTATCTGTTATAGAACCAACTATGCCTAATAGCACTGTGTTCTGCCCAAAATTTAATAATTGAGCAAGTTAGCATTCTAATTTAATTAATACAATTTTATTTTTTCATTATTAGCGGGCCAATTTATACAAAAACAAAAATTCTGGAGTTTTGTATTGTAGTGTTTTAGGGTAAATAGTGTAATAAAATAAATTTTAAATAAATATAGATGTGTGTTGATAATATACTTATTATGGAGTATGTGACTCCGATGTAATCAAACCCCTCTGTTTGGACTAGCCAATTTGTAATAAAATAAATAAGATTGATGTGTGAATCTGTAAGTTGTAAGGTGTTTAATTGGTGTGTAATTGGTGTGGCTCTCGACGTCTTACTGGCCTGAAACACTTCCTTAAGTTTCCCAGCTGGTCGAGTCCCAATGGTAGCAAGACCGGTCGAGTAGCGTAAAGTTGATGAAGAAATATATATGCTTGGCTTCGCCGAACGTTTCAAAACAAAATTTATTGTTTTGAAGGAAATTAAAAAAAAAAAAAAATTATGTTTATATAAAAAAAAATTATTTTAATTTTATTAATTAATTAATTAGGATCAATTAATTAATATAGGGCTGTGAAGTTTTAAACAGTGTAATGCTCTTCTGAAAATTTTTATTAAAGTTTTAGTATAATTTAAATAATCTATCACCACTCATAAGACTGTCTGTAAACCAATCGATATTTGTTTACCTTTCTATTTTTTAGGTTATCTTCACTTACGGGTGGTAAAATCCTTGTAGATTATCAATTAGAATTATATTATTGGTAATTAGTATTATTGAAGAAATAAAGAACTATTAAGTATTGAAAAGTATTAATATTTTATTAAGTAATAGCAATATTGACTCTTATCGATTAGTATCGATTCTCAGGATATCGAAAAAAGTTACAAGTATATGATATAAAAATTATATAGGGTTCTTTAAACAGCCAGTTATTACCAAAGTCAGAGAAATCGGGCTAATATTTAAAAAGTATAACGTTACAATCAAATTAATAGTTATTAATAAACACAGACATTGAATAATAATTTGTAAATATAATAATTGTTTTCACCAAACAGCTGTGATGAACCACGAAGAGGCACTGAAATTGTCAAAGAAAGATGGCTGCCGTCAAGTCGATGAAAATATTGCTCGTTGCTGCTGCATTCCAAATAATGTATTTTGACGCAATATTTCTGTTCTCGTGTCCGCAAATCTCTTGTTATATGTTGTGTAGTGATTCTGGGTTGTATTTAGTGTATCTGTATAATTATTAGTTCAAACACTTTCTCCGATTCCATCACTAATTTGGTTTAATGTATTATACAGTTTTCTAGTGTTTTATGGTGTTTTTCGGAGTAGATTTATATTGTTCTGTGTTATGGAGTGTTACTTGATCGTTTCTGTTATAATATGATAGTTTCAGAAGTATTTTACAAGTCACTCGCGATTTCACAATAACTCACTATACACTCGCTTTGTATGACGATTATAGGTTAGATTATTCACGTTTTCAAAGGTATGCCATGTTGACCGTTCAACTACCAATAATTAACTAACTGTTTCCTTCAGTTTCAATTAAACTCTTAGCCCATATAATATTATCCTTAACATTGTTCAAAAATATTTTCACATCCTGTGTACATTTTACTATTTCACTATATGAATGCCTAAACTTTGGTTATTTGTCAATTTTATTCACTAGATTTGATTTGAATTAATCTTTCAGTTCATTCTGGTTATTTTCAGATTAAATAATGCCATTTTATAGTGTTTTCTGTCCAAAAAATAGTAATTTTACTTTCAGTTTGGGTATACTCTGAAGAGTCCAAAACATCAAAATTTACTTCCTGTCATTATATAAATTCAGCCATTTTATCAGTTATATTTAATATTAATAATCCTATATTGTATTAAAAGGTTCCTATTCCCTTATTTTCTGGTAATTAATTGAATTAGTTGTATTCTGAAACATTATTCTGAAATATATGACTCCCATGTCTAAATTTCTGAGTTTAGTCATTTTATTTTTATTTATAATTCTGAATATAATTTATTAAAATCTCTCTAAATGGTATGTGCAATTATATGGCATGATCTCAAGTTTATTTTGTCTAAACCCCTTTTGTTTATTTGCTTTTAAATGAGTAATTTCTCTGTTTTGATGAAGTTTGGTTTCCATTCTTTTGGCCTATGATTTTTTTTAACAATTTTTCTTACAAAATAATTTACAAACAATATATGATGTGTGATACCCTCTCTGACTTTTTACAAATAGTATTATAAATTAAACATGTTTTCAAATTACACAAAAACAATTAGTATTGGTTACAATACAAACAATAGTTAACACAAAATAAAGAACATTTTTTTTAAATAAATGGTTGTCTTCAAATCAGACATTTTGCAACAAAATTCCCATTTCCAACATGGAAATATGGTTTACAACAAAGGTTTTGTACTAACTAACATCTTAATTACTCTCTACTATTTACAAGTGGTAATTATTTTTATAGTTCTGATGTTAGTTGTTTCAGACCCAAACAAATGGCCTTATATCTAAAACATTTTTAAACATTCTTGTACTATATACATTAAAACCTTATATTTATATTCTTATTTCTAACTATTATTATAAGTAGGATTCTACAGTTTTTATACAGTCTTTAATACCTTGTTTTTGGGGAATTGTACACTGTCATTAACAAATAAATAGTATGAACCGTTCACAAAGCACTATGAAATCTGTTTTTCTTTTTTCATGTAAAACAAAAATGTTATTTTAAACAGATTCATGTCTTATGAACAACATATTGTCACCGTACATATTTTAAGTCATTGAAAAATGCATATTTCATTGCATCCAATGTTTGTGATTGCCAAGAATGAAACACAAGGTTCATTTTTTATAATACCCAAAACTATCACTGGTTCACTTTCACTTATATATTATGTTAATGCGAAATGGTCGTATAGTCTTATTAACATAATAAATTGGTTAGCGTTTTTTCAATGGAGATTTGTTCCATGGGTACTATATTATTGTTTCATCTTAGTTCACAGGAAACTTTTACTTTGTTCACTTCTCTTTCTTAAATTTATATACATGTGGTTTTTATTTCGTTATACTTTTGTTTTTAGATATTTATTTTGGGGATATAGGGATTTGGGTGTCTTTTATAAGAGCATGACATCTTCTTCAGGATGCTGCCCTCTTCTTCTTTCTTCAGTCTTCTTTTCTCCTGCCTTCTGGGACTGGTATCTTCTCCATCTGTTCTTGATGCCATCAGGTTTCTTGGGATCTTCTCCATCTTCTTCTTTAATTCAGAAATACACAACCTGTATTGGTTGATCTTGGCTTATTTTAGGGTTTCTCTTTTATTTATTCTCCCTCGTTGTGGGTTTGGTCATATTGTGTACTGCTTTGTTATTTACTATTTTACCTTCCTGGGTTATACCTTGAAAACCTTTGGTTATGAGACTGGTTTTGGATGACTCATCACTAGTAACTCCTTTTATTTTAACTTGTATTTTCTTTATAATAATGATTTCTTTCCACAGTTGCTATGAATTAATCTATTTATATTAAACTTAATGCTTTCTTCCAAATTTAAATATTATAACTTCATTATTCTAATGATCAATTGCCATTCAATATTATGCTTATATCTGTCACGCTACAGATTGCTCTCCTCCAGAAGTAATTATTTCAGACATGTTTATGGATGAAATAATTTCTTATGATAATTTCATCATTTCTTATAATTCATTTTCTTCTCCATTTTTATATCGACTTTTTTATATTAGAGTTTTATTAATTTTATATATATAATTATTTGTTTTACTACTGATCCTTTTCGGATAGTTAGTGTCTTCTGAGATATATTATAATTGTAATACATTTTCTTTCTATATCAACTTCGTGTTGCATCCTTGGGATATTAATTCCCTAACATTCCCTATCACGTGGGCTGGGGCAGATCAGAGGGGCACTGTACGCTACTTCTCTGCTGGCCATACACCACTTCTATAAATTGAGTACAGGGGCATATCCATCCCTGCTCAAAAAACATAATGCTGCTGGAATTATCTTCAGTCAGTCATCGAATAAATAAATAAAAAGTAGTCTCATTTTCGACTAATAAAAATATCTTTGGATTCTCCACTTCGTAGTCTCTCAGATTATCTCACATTTTCTATCTTAATAAATCTTCATAATCATTATTATACTCATTACATATATATTTTTTCAAAACTCTTAACTTGTCTGCTATATTTATTTTAATTATGGTTGAAAACCTTTCTTTTAATAATTCTGGCTACTGTTTACAGTGTAACTCTCTTTCTTCTCCATCTGAATTCTCTTTATACTTTCTTCTGGTTACTCATAGTATTAGCATGGTCTTTATATATAGTCTTTCTTATTCATTATTTGAATGGTCTTAATATATTATATTTAATTTTTTAACATTGTATCTTTACATTAGATATACAGGTTGTTATATTGATCATTTTATTTAAACATTTTGGTTCTTTCCTTTCTCTTAGAAAGTTATTAATCCACCTTCGCATTCATTAACATTAATTCATTTATATCATATTTCATGTGGTATTTCTTCTCTTTGCATTTCATATAGGTCTTATTATTATCATTTGTTCGAAATCATCTTCTCCATATGTTTGATATGAGTTGTTTTTCTTTGCTCTTAATTAACTGTTTTCATTATCGTTTCATAGGTAATTAGTCTCTTTGCTTCCAAATTTTTTCCTTCTCTGGCATATTACACTCTTTCTTGTTATTCTTCTCTACTCCTCCAAATGCTATTGTGAATGTCTAGCATTTATTCTGGATTAAAATTAATTCTCTTTTCTGAATTAATCACTTTATTTTCTTCTCAATTCAATTATAATTGACACATAATTAGTTTTTGGAACTTGGTTAGTTTTAATGTAAAATTCAAACTATTCTTTTTATTTAATTGAAAAATATTTCTCATAAATCCTTGTAATATGTTGATCTTATCTTGTTTCAAAGTACTGACGTTCTATCAACATTCAAATTCTGTTTAATTCATTTATTCCCAGAATTGTTTCATTCAGAATTGTTTATAGTACTGTGATCTTACTATTATTTCTGAATGTTTTGGTATTTTTTCAAATTCAAATTCTTCTTAATTATTTACCATAAAGTTTTCCTCATAATTCAGTGGTAGTAAGCTGTGCTTGCTTAATTTTAAATTTTTAAAAATTAAGTTCAGAATTCTCTCTCTTTCTCTTTCTTCCATAAATTTTTGTTCTAAATTATCAGGTTGTAATAAGAAGTACTTACTCAATTTTAAATTTTTATAAATAATAAGTACAAAATTCTCTCTCTTTCTCTTTCTTCCATAAAGTTTTTTCTTCAAATTATTAGGTTGTAAGTTGTTCTTACATATTTTAGAATTTAAAAAAAAAAAAATTCAAAATTCTATAACTCACAACTCATTCTTCATAATATTTCTTCATAGAAGCTTGATTGTACACTCCTTTGATCTTTCCTGAAACGATTTCCTTCAACTCATATGTATTGTTATGTTTATCATTTACCACAACATATGGTCCGGTGTAAAGTAATAATAATTTTTTGGTTATGCCTTCTAAGGTGCTAGGCAGCTCTCTATTTTTTAGGAGGACTTTCTCACCCTCTTTATATGTTACAATTCGCCCTATTGCCTTCTGGTATTTGGCTTGCCGTTTTTCCTGATCTTCTGCTACCTTATTGTAAAACTTCAACTGGTTGAATTTCCTATTGTTGTTCGTTGGAAATTCAATGATTTGTTCAATGTCTCGGGGAGTCGGCTTCTCATACATGGCTGAGTACGGTGGAATTCCTATAGCTGGATGGTGGGCGTAATTTAGGAATGTTTCTGTCGCTGCTAGGTACTCTTGCCACTTTTTCTGTTGGTTGTGACAGTACGTGCGCAATATCCTACCCACTTCTCTTAGTACTCTCTCAGCCGGATTGCTACTTGGGTGGTAGACTGATGTCTTATATGTTTTGACCCCAAGTGCTAATAAAGTGTCTCGCCATCTCCTCCCCTTAAACTGTGTACCATGGTCGGTAATAATAGAAAATGGTCTACCGATCTCTGGGATATACAAATCAATAATCACCGCCAAAACCTTTGCTGTCGTTGCCCGATTAACCGGATATAGCTTTATATACTTGGTGTAGTGATCCATTATGATTACCAAGTATTTATATCTGTGTCGACCACCGCTACGGGGAAATGGCCCGCATATATCCAAAAACACTTTTTCCAGTTTTGCGTTGGAAGTTATCGGTATCATGATACCCTCTGTCTTTTCATTGTTTATTTTTGCACATTGGCAGATCTTACAGGACTTGATGTGTTTTCTCACTTTGCGGTTGATATTCTTGATCTTACAATTTTCCTCTAGAGCTTGTATCACTTTTAACGCTCCCATGTGACCATACCTGACATGGTAATCGATGATGACCTCCTTTTCTATTTGGTGCGGGATTATCACCTTCCATGTCTCATCGTCCAATGCGGTTTTTATGAATAAAATTCCCTTGTTAAGGTGGTAATATTTAGAAATGGTTTCATCATTGGCTTCTAAACGACTCACAATGTTTTTCAGCTTAGGATCAGACTGCTGATGGATTCGGATATTTATTAACAAAGCTTGTAAATCGGCTCTGGTCGTGAATATGTTATAAATTTTTACTAAGCTCTCCTTCTCTCCCTCGAAAGTCTGATCTTCCAGATTTATACGTGACAACACATCCGCTACCACGTTCTTCTTTCCTGGAATGTATTCCCATTTCAGGTCATATTCTTGTAGGGCGAGTACCCACCTAGCCAATCGGCCGTGACTCAATTTGCACCTACGAAGGAACGAGATGGATTTATGATCAGTTCGTACCGTGACTTGATATCCGAGAATGTACGTCCGGAACTTGCTGCATGCGAACACCACGCTCAACAATTCCTTTTCTGTCACACTGTAGTTCTTTTCGCACTGGTTCAGTGTGCGACTAGCGAAGCTTATTACCAGATGTTGTCCCTCCTCATCTTCCTGGTATAAGGTCGTTCCTAAGCTTAGATCGCTAGCGTCACAGTTTAGAAAGAACGGTTTCTTAAAATCTGGGTGACGAAGTATCACACTCTCCAGAAACTTCTCTTTTATCAATCGGAAAGTAATATCTTGATCTTCACCCCAAATCCATTTGTTTTTGGCAGATAACTGTGGTTGAAACTTGGCGGTCAACTCGGAATATCGGCTCTGAAACTTCCTGTAATAGTTACAGAGTCCGAGGAAAGATTGCAATTGTTTCCTGTTTCTTGGTTGCGGGAACCTCTGAATTGCCTCCACTTTCTCTGCTGATGGGGTAATACCTCTGTCGTCTAGGTTGAAGCCTAAGAATTGTACCTCGCGCGCTATGAATTTGGATTTCTCCAACTTCAGTGTTATGTTGTTCTGCGCTAGTTTGTTTAGTACAAATTCCACTCTGTAACAATGCTCCTCCCAGGTTCCGGATGTGATTAGTAAATCGTCAACATAGACGGTGGTAAATTGGAGCGCTTCTGGTCCCAAAATCTGGTCCATGCATGCCACAAATATGGCGACAGAATTGACAAGTCCGAAGGGCAGTCTCTTGAACTGGTAATTGCGCCCTTCGAAAATGAACGCTACATACTGGCGGCTTTGTGGATGCAGCTCTACCTGCCAATAACCACAGACCGTATCCCAGGTGCTAATAAAGTTAGTACCATGAAAACGCTTTAAGATTTCTTCTATTTCACCGGGAGATGTTCTGTCATTCACAATTGTCTTGTTCAACTCACGCGCATCTAAACAGAGCCGGACTTGTCCGTCTTTCTTCGGAACAGCAATAATTGGACTAGTGTAAGGTGATTGACTAATCTCAATTATATCGTTTTCAATCATCTTGTTTATCTCTGTTCTCACGGCTTCTTTGAGCGACTGCGCTATTGGATATGACCTCCGGTTAAACTCTACGTTTTCTTTAAAACGAAGTTGGCACTGGTAGTTTTTTACCTTCCCTGGTTCATCAGAAAACACCGCCTTGTATTTCTCATATATTGCAATTAGACGATCGGCCATGTGCGTTGGTATTTTCTTGTTATCGCTTCCGCACTGGAAATTACGTATTTCTTGGATCTTAACTGACCATAAATCCTCTCCTCCATTATTGTATATTATGGGTTTAGAAAGAGGGCTGTTTCTTATAATATTAATTTTTCGAAGTTGTTGATGTATTGGGCTGGGAAGTATAGTTGTGCTTCCTACCAGATCTGCGGTCCGTCTGGGAAAAGTGATACTTTATTTAAATTAAGATCGATTACTGCCGAATATCTACGAAGAATATCGCAACCGACTAAGATGTCAAATGGTAGTCCGGTGGCGATTAAAAATTCCATGTCTAAAGCTATATCACGGCTAACGACACTTAAGGAAACTTGCTTCCTGATGGTTTTATTTTGGCGACCAGTTGCACCTACCAATACAATGTTGTTGACTGGTAACATTGGCAAAGTTTTACCACATGTACTCTGTATTCTCTCCAACTCATTGGAGTTTATTATTGAAATATTAGCTCCTGTGTCTATCATTATTCTAGCGGGAACTCCTTCCACCTCCGCTGTTATATAAATTATCTCATTATTACTGTTGCTGAGACTCTTCTCGTTCTCTTCCAAAAGTTCAGTTCGTATGTCTTTCAAATAATGGTTACAGATAATAGTGATGTTTTTATCATTGTTTGCTTGTTGCAAATCATCCTTTTCTAACCCAGGAAGTATAAGCAGTAACGGGTCATCGTTGTTGATTACTGCCTCCTCTCGTTTAAAGCATTTTGGTCATTGTTTAAGTTATTGTTGACCGAGGCATCGTTCGGGAAACTCTGGTTTGTTTCCTGACGTTCTGTACCCTGGTTGATGTTTAACGCCCTGTTCGGTTGTCTGCCAAGATCTTCCAGGCTGGTACTTCGTCTTTCCTGTTCGTATCTTGGGCCGTCTCGTTCCGCACTCCGCCATCTTCGGTCAGCGCCGTGGAAGCTGCTCCTCCTCGGTTGATAATATCTCCTGGGTCCGCGATCTTCTGCTCTTATAAAATTTACCCTAGGGCGCGACACTCGGTTATTACTATTGCTATTATTATTATTATTAATATTATCATTATAGTAATTTCGGTTAGGTGGGTAAGGCCTGTTACCATTATTGTTGGGATATGGATTTCTCTGACTGTATGGGACATTATTATGTTGGTAAAAATTGTTTCTATTGTTTGGGTAGGGGTTGTTATTCCTAACGCCGTTAAAATTTCCGTTAAACTGGTTATTACGCGGCTGGTTGTTAGGGCCGTCGTAATTACTGGGCTGGTTCCGGTTATTTGTATGGTTATTGCCGTTATTGGGGTAATTAGTCGGCCTTGCTTCTGGTCTCTCATTTCTCTTCCTGCTCTGCCGATAATACTCTTCATTCTCGTATCCCTCCAATAACTCAGTCATTCCCTGGATCGTCTTGATCTGACTACCTCTCCGGGCCCTGATAATGTCCTCATCATAGTGATAAGATATCTTATTCACTAAACATTCTTCTGGGATTGCTGGCTCAAGGTGCTTTGCCATACACACCTTCCCCAAGAAATATGCCGTCATACTGCTACCTAATTGTGACCTGTATCTTCCGTTACAAATATTGTCACGTATCAAGTTCTGGGTGGTCTCAGACCAGTATTTTGTCTTAAACATTTTCCGGAACTGTTGGTAGTCGGAAATTTCACTCCGGTTGGCCATCCACCAATTATCTGTAATGTCTCGGAAGGACTCGTCGAATATCTCCCTGCTATGGCTCCATTGGGTAATTTTATGCTTGGTCAAATATTCTTCTACCCTTGCCAGGAACTCCATCGGCTTGCGTTTGTACTGCCGGAAGTTGAGCCACTCTCGGCTTTCGTTGACGGGCAATCCGGTGAAATGAGTCGGTCTGTTTCTAATCGCTTCCATCTCCTCTCGGCTTTGTCGCACCTGACCGGTGATATTGGCCATGGTCTCTTGTATATCATTACATCGTTCTGTGACCTGGTTGCGTACTTTTCCGAATTCTTCTTGATTCTCCTTCCTCTGTTCTTCTACCTTCCTACGACTATGTTCTTCGATATTTGTGAACTTGATGTTCACCACTTCTTTAAACTCATTCACCTCCTTTTCGGTCTGGTTGCACTTTCCATCAATCTCTCGAATCTGTCGATTGACCATTATATTTTCTTCTTCCATCTTCTTATCCATCGCTTTTTTGTTAACCTTGATTTCCTTATTCATTTCTTCTCGCAACAATTCCATTCTTTCGTCCAGTTTGTCCAAGTTCTCCTGATTTACCTCCCTTAACTCTTCTCTTAGAATTTGATTGTCTTCTCTCAATTCCTCCAATTTCTCCCCCATCTTCTCTTCCAATTTCCTGTTATCTTCTTTCAATTCTTCCTTCAATTGTCGGTTGTTCTTCTCTATCTTCTTCCTGGTTTCATCGATTTTCTGATTGGTGTTCTCAATTTTATTAATCAATTCTTCTTTAGTTGACTTGAATTCTTCCTTGAACGATTGGTTGTCTTCCTTCAATTCTTCTAACTTCTTCCCCATCTCTTCTTCCATCTTCTTGTTATCTTCCTTCAAATTTTCTATGTTCTTGTTCATCCCAGTCAACTCTTCTTTTGTGGATTGATTATCCTTCTTCAATTCTTCTAACTTTCCTTCCATCTTCTTGCTGTTTTCTTCCATCTTCTTGCTGTTTTCTTCCATCTTCTCTTCCATCTTCTTGCTGTTTTCTTCCATCTTCTTGCTTGTTGTTTCGATTTTATTTCCTAAATCTTCTTTCAAGGACTGGCTATCTTCTTTCCTTTCCTTGTCCATTCCTTCCATTTTGGATTCTAGGTTCTTATTATTTTCATTCATTGCCTGCATCATCCGCCTGAACATTTCTTGGTTTGTCATGTCCTCTGTTTGCGACGGTCTCTCCTTTTCTGGAACATTGACTACCCCTGTCTGTGTGGGTGCCTCCGGTTGTTCAGTTTGTTTGGACAACACCGATTGTAATACCTCTTCCAACTCTACTGGCGTTGCCTCTTTGTTGTCCATATCGACTTCTTTCTCGGCCTCCGCCGCCCGTTTCTTAGATGTCGCACGTCGTTGCATTTTCCCTTGAAATTCTCTGGCTTTGTAGCTGTTGCCTAGCTCCAACTAGTGATTGGGCAGAATGTATTGGCCTTCCAATCGCTAATTAAAGCCCCTAAAGTTGTGCGCCAATTTGTAATAAAATAAATTTTAAATAAATATAGATGTGTGTTGATAATATACTTATTATGGAGTATGTGACTCCGATGTAATCAAACCCCTCTGTTTGGACTAGCCAATTTGTAATAAAATAAATAAGATTGATGTGTGAATCTGTAAGTTGTAAGGTGTTTAATTGGTGTGTAATTGGTGTGGCTCTCGACGTCTTACTGGCCTGAAACACTTCCTTAAGTTTCCCAGCTGGTCGAGTCCCAATGGTAGCAAGACCGGTCGAGTAGCGTAAAGTTGATGAAGAAATATATATGCTTGGCTTCGCCGAACGTTTCAAAACAAAATTTATTGTTTTGAAGGAAATTAAAAAAAAAAAAAATTATGTTTATATAAAAAAAAATTATTTTAATTTTATTAATTAATTAATTAGGATCAATTAATTAATATAGGGCTGTGAAGTTTTAAACAGTGTAATGCTCTTCTGAAAATTTTTATTAAAGTTTTAGTATAATTTAAATAATCTATCACCACTCATAAGACTGTCTGTAAACCAATCGATATTTGTTTACCTTTCTATTTTTTAGGTTATCTTCACTTACGGGTGGTAAAATCCTTGTAGATTATCAATTAGAATTATATTATTGGTAATTAGTATTATTGAAGAAATAAAGAACTATTAAGTATTGAAAAGTATTAATATTTTATTAAGTAATAGCAATATTGACTCTTATCGATTAGTATCGATTCTCAGGATATCGAAAAAAGTTACAAGTATATGATATAAAAATTATATAGGGTTCTTTAAACAGCCAGTTATTACCAAAGTCAGAGAAATCGGGCTAATATTTAAAAAGTATAACGTTACAATCAAATTAATAGTTATTAATAAACACAGACATTGAATAATAATTTGTAAATATAATAATTGTTTTCACCAAACAGCTGTGATGAACCACGAAGAGGCACTGAAATTGTCAAAGAAAGATGGCTGCCGTCAAGTCGATGAAAATATTGCTCGTTGCTGCTGCATTCCAAATAATGTATTTTGACGCAATATTTCTGTTCTCGTGTCCGCAAATCTCTTGTTATATGTTGTGTAGTGATTCTGGGTTGTATTTAGTGTATCTGTATAATTATTAGTTCAAACACTTTCTCCGATTCCATCACTAATTTGGTTTAATGTATTATACAGTTTTCTAGTGTTTTATGGTGTTTTTCGGAGTAGATTTATATTGTTCTGTGTTATGGAGTGTTACTTGATCGTTTCTGTTATAATATGATAGTTTCAGAAGTATTTTACAAGTCACTCGCGATTTCACAATAACTCACTATACACTCGCTTTGTATGACGATTATAGGTTAGATTATTCACGTTTTCAAAGGTATGTCATGTTGACCGTTCAACTACCAATAATTAACTAACTGTTTCCTTCAGTTTCAATTAAACTCTTAGCCCATATAATATTATCCTTAACATTGTTCAAAAATATTTTCACATCCTGTGTACATTTTACTATTTCACTATATGAATGCCTAAACTTTGGTTATTTGTCAATTTTATTCACTAGATTTGATTTGAATTAATCTTTCAGTTCATTCTGGTTATTTTCAGATTAAATAATGCCATTTTATAGTGTTTTCTGTCCAAAAAATAGTAATTTTACTTTCAGTTTGGGTATACTCTGAAGAGTCCAAAACATCAAAATTTACTTCCTGTCATTATATAAATTCAGCCATTTTATCAGTTATATTTAATATTAATAATCCTATATTGTATTAAAAGGTTCCTATTCCCTTATTTTCTGGTAATTAATTGAATTAGTTGTATTCTGAAACATTATTCTGAAATATATGACTCCCATGTCTAAATTTCTGAGTTTAGTCATTTTATTTTTATTTATAATTCTGAATATAATTTATTAAAATCTCTCTAAATGGTATGTGCAATTATATGGCATGATCTCAAGTTTATTTTGTCTAAACCCCTTTTGTTTATTTGCTTTTAAATGAGTAATTTCTCTGTTTTGATGAAGTTTGGTTTCCATTCTTTTGGCCTATGATTTTTTTTAACAATTTTTCTTACAAAATAATTTACAAACAATATATGATGTGTGATACCCTCTCTGACTTTTTACAAATAGTATTATAAATTAAACATGTTTTCAAATTACACAAAAACAATTAGTATTGGTTACAATACAAACAATAGTTAACACAAAATAAAGAACATTTTTTTTAAATAAATGGTTGTCTTCAAATCAGACATTTTGCAACAAAATTCCCATTTCCAACATGGAAATATGGTTTACAACAAAGGTTTTGTACTAACTAACATCTTAATTACTCTCTACTATTTACAAGTGGTAATTATTTTTATAGTTCTGATGTTAGTTGTTTCAGACCCAAACAAATGGCCTTATATCTAAAACATTTTTAAACATTCTTGTACTATATACATTAAAACCTTATATTTATATTCTTATTTCTAACTATTATTATAAGTAGGATTCTACAGTTTTTATACAGTCTTTAATACCTTGTTTTTGGGGAATTGTACACTGTCATTAACAAATAAATAGTATGAACCGTTCACAAAGCACTATGAAATCTGTTTTTCTTTTTTCATGTAAAACAAAAATGTTATTTTAAACAGATTCATGTCTTATGAACAACATATTGTCACCGTACATATTTTAAGTCATTGAAAAATGCATATTTCATTGCATCCAATGTTTGTGATTGCCAAGAATGAAACACAAGGTTCATTTTTTATAATACCCAAAACTATCACTGGTTCACTTTCACTTATATATTATGTTAATGCGAAATGGTCGTATAGTCTTATTAACATAATAAATTGGTTAGCGTTTTTTCAATGGAGATTTGTTCCATGGGTACTATATTATTGTTTCATCTTAGTTCACAGGAAACTTTTACTTTGTTCACTTCTCTTTCTTAAATTTATATACATGTGGTTTTTATTTCGTTATACTTTTGTTTTTAGATATTTATTTTGGGGATATAGGGATTTGGGTGTCTTTTATAAGAGCATGACATCTTCTTCAGGATGCTGCCCTCTTCTTCTTTCTTCAGTCTTCTTTTCTCCTGCCTTCTGGGACTGGTATCTTCTCCATCTGTTCTTGATGCCATCAGGTTTCTTGGGATCTTCTCCATCTTCTTCTTTAATTCAGAAATACACAACCTGTATTGGTTGATCTTGGCTTATTTTAGGGTTTCTCTTTTATTTATTCTCCCTCGTTGTGGGTTTGGTCATATTGTGTACTGCTTTGTTATTTACTATTTTACCTTCCTGGGTTATACCTTGAAAACCTTTGGTTATGAGACTGGTTTTGGATGACTCATCACTAGTAACTCCTTTTATTTTAACTTGTATTTTCTTTATAATAATGATTTCTTTCCACAGTTGCTATGAATTAATCTATTTATATTAAACTTAATGCTTTCTTCCAAATTTAAATATTATAACTTCATTATTCTAATGATCAATTGCCATTCAATATTATGCTTATATCTGTCACGCTACAATAGAATTGCCACAATAAATTTAATACAGTAGGCGTATTGTTTTGATTGTGAAACAAAAATCATTTGTTTGATGTTTTAATTCAGTTCACGTATCCCCAATAAGTAAAAACCTTTACAAAGGTGCATAAGGTATTATCATTTGCTTTAAAAAATTGAATTCCAAAATAATACAAAGACTATTTAAATTAGATTTGTTCCTTTACTGCATTAATAAAACCTGTCATATACGCGTCACCTTATGCTACATAAATATCAAACACACTTAGTTAGTTAGTGATTAATTATGTTAACAAAACTAGCAAACTAGCAGGGCATTAGCCGATTAACTTACAGTGGAATAGCCTGTAAGCCTAACCTAACTCTGAAATAAAATGAATTACTTTTAGGAAAAAATCAAAATTTGTTTGTGTTATGTAGGCTTGGGTGTTAAGTATAATAGGCTAAGTTCTTTATCACAGTAAATTGTCTCTAGCTCCAGATACTTGCATGTCTACATCAATTGTCATATTTTACTTTTCAGATGACTGTGGAAGTAGGCCTAGGAGACGTACAGCAAAAAAAGGTACATATAGTTTTAATTGTTATTTATATTCAGTGTATAAAAGCACCCCTTAACTCTAATCAACTAAAAATATAAAATTAATTAACCCATTTTTGAAAAAGACCCTGTGAGGGAACTGACTCCAGTTAAATGAAATATGTATTCTGTATTAAATGCTTATTCTGTATAAATATCAAGTTACTGATACCTTTACACAGAATAATTTTATTTAGATTAAGTCTGGCCTATGATAATATAACTGATTTAGCTAAACTTACTGCGGATTAGCCTGTAAGCCTAACCTAACTCTGAAATAAAATTAATTACTTTTAGAAAAAGATCAAAAGTTTATAGGCCTGGGTGTTAAGTATAATAGACTAAGTTCTCTATCACAGTTGAATTATCTTTAGCTCCAGAACTTACACCAATAGTGCATGTCTACATATATTTTCATACTTTACTTTCATATTTGACTGGGAACGTAGTAAGTTCAGTGTTAATTTGTTCATGTTACCTTATATTTGGTGTATAAAATCACCCCTTAAACTCTAGTTAACTTAAAACTAAGATTAATTAACTGATTTTTAAAAAAAGTCCATGTGAGGGCACTGACCGCAATATAATTAAATATTTTTGCTTTATTATAGATACTCCTGTAAGTCTGACAATAATTTTGTCTACTCTAAAAAAATTCCATTTATTACTTTTATTGTGATTCATGTATGAACATTACATAATTTTAATTTTCTTACAGATGTAAGACGGGCTCTGTTTCCGCAATGTGATCGATTTTCACAAGATTGTTTCAGACACACACAAGTGTCTGATCAAGTAAGTTTGAGTGGTAGATTAGGCCTGAAATTTATGCTAAATTTTGTTCGTAAATTCTGCCTAAATTTTTTGCCAGTAATTTAATCTATGGCTTTGATATGAAGTATAAAATGTCTGAAGACAAGTACTAAGCCTTGAGTTCCTACTGAGTACACCCATTAGCCTATAGAAATATTAGCTAGACTGCGTACGTTTTCAATTGTAAAAATGAAATAGGCCTACCTATATTTGTGTAATGTATCCAATTTGTAAGTCATTTTATTCGTAAAATGAGGTCCTACCTAACACAAGATGGTAGGCCTTACCATAATATATTTAATTTGTACTCTGCTCGTATTTAACTAGTTAACATATTTTATTTTATTCTTCAGTCCCACTATATTACTCTAAATATACTTTCAAATTCAGGATTTTTCAGAGAAACGTAATTAATTAAATAAGATATGACTTAATAAGTTAAGGTTAATTTTAACACCTAATATAACAAAATTTATAATATAGGCCTATGGCTACTGTAATACGGAAGCAAACTGTTGTAATATTTTGTACACATAGTTACTTTCATAACATCGAGTCCATTAAATTGTAATTTATTTGACATAAAAATTTTATTTTAACACAGCTCTGCTTTAAAAATTAAGGACTAACATTTGTCAGGTAAAAGAAAAAGTGAAAAGAGAATTTGAACTGTGACTTCTTTAATTTTTGAGTTAAAAAGCTTTTTAATCTCGATTAAATTTTATAATATTAACTTGCAGACAGAAAAGGTTTTGCTGGTGACTAAAGAAAGCATCGTTCTTTTATCTTATGTAAAATTTATTATTGCATGCAAGTCTGATTAAAGCTCACTAAACTAAAATTATCACTGCTTACAGCAGCAGGTTCTTAAACCTGATAATTGATGTAGGCCTATAGTGTTATTTTTATTTAATTTCTTATTATCTGTATTTATAATCTGTAACTTAATGTGTAGAATTGTATTTATATTGTTTAACCTCCTAAATGATACTCAACTAATATCACATGAAATTTTAAAAAATTAGTATCTTAATATTCTAAATTTTATGGGGTGTGTTATACTTAATAGTAGATTTAAATGATACGGAGTATGGATGAATTATCCGTAATGTATTTGCTAGTTATAATACCGTTATAATCAGGATTATATTATTCAATGTTAATCATTTGAACAGTTTTTGTTTTTCGAGTTTGTGTGATTATATTAGAAATCTTTTTCAGGAATCTTCAGTGCAGGGATGTAACCAAGCAATAGTGACTTGAGTTCATTTAAATTAAAATAGATTACTATAAAATAACTACTAGATTATGCTGTAAATTTAATTTTTTTTAGAAATTTACACAAAATCCATTAACTTTTTGTAAATTCATAGTGCTAACCTACAAATATTGTGCTAGGTTAAGAAAATAAATTATTCTCTTAATTATTAGCTTAATATTATTATAATTATTAACTTAGTGAAAAATTATGTATGAGTTTTGTAATGATCTTTCAGGTTCCTCCTGAACTTTCCAGAATTGACTGGGAAAAAATGACTATTATTGCACCATCAGTAGTATCGACATCAGATGATATTGATGTGGAAAACATATGAAGTGGAGAAGGTAATATAATCAAAGCAATTTAGCCTATAGATAATTAAAAATTTTTTTTTTCTGTTTGTGAATTTTGTAACATTAGCATATTTGATTTAATGTTTGTTTCATATGTAGTGTTAGGTTTACCTAAATTATCTTTACTTGACAAACTAGACTTGTATAGGTACTTTAAATCAATTAAGAAAATCAGCTTTGAATGTAGCACAATTAATTCATACCATATTTCATTAATGTTTTGTTTTCAAAGCATTTTTTTGTTTGGGTGTTAGCCTATTTAATTTGTGTTATGGCAAAGTTAATTTTCTGCATCAGGAATGTCCTATTTCATTGAGCAAGCTTTAGAGGAGATTTTTAAGTTTGTGATAAAATAGCCATTAATGATTGTTTTGTCTTGTTAATGACAACAATATAAAGTTATTAACAGTCCCATTTACATTTTAAATGAGAAAATTTAGTAACATAGTAGTTGGAATCATTTTTAATTAGTAGTATTATGTGTCAATGCTTTCAAATCAGGGGCTTCCTTTGGAAAGTATAATCATATGATAATTTTAAGATAAGTATTGTTAGAAGCTCTAAATAAGTTTGTTTATATTATTTTTTATATAAAGAGTTTTGGAAGCTGCTGGAAAACAAAAGTTCTTAATAAAGTACATAATTAGTTTAATAACATTATTTCCCATAAAATTGCAATTATTTCATTTAGTAATTTGCACTTTTGTTGATACTGGCAATGATAATTATTTTTCTCTGTTAGCTAAAATTCTTTCTTTGTTACAGAGTCCATTGTTGTAGAAGCTCTTATATCGCCAGATGATTGTGCAAAATTTATAAGTTTGGAGGTAAATTTCTCCTTATAGAACTGCTGTATTCTTATATAGTTATCTCTCTCTGACCTCTATTTTGCACTATGAGGTGTACACTTATTTCCATTCTTATTTGGTATTCTTTTATCTCTTTCTACTATTATTTAGTTACAATAGTTTAATCATAGTAGTCTCTTTATAATTGGTTTAGTGTTTTTTGTACACTGGTCTGTCCCTTAGTGTATATCATTGACTAACATTACTTACACCTAGTGTCACATGACAGGTGTTCTTAATTACGATTATAATACATTATGTCCTTTCTTACAATATTCTTATACTATTACAATAGTGGCATTACACCTTACTTGTGGTATAGACATTAACCTTTTACTTCTATTTGGTATTATAAAGTGGTTTTGTTCACGTTTTACTTAGTGAATCCCCTTTTGGTCGGTTTTGGTTCACTTTATTTACTTAAATTCTTATTTAAAATCCATTTTGGGTATCTTATATTGGTACCTGTAGAAAGCTTATCAGTTCTTCTTGGTTTAAGGCACAAAACATTTTGGTTTAGGTAGGCTTTTCCTACTGATAGATGTGAATTTAGGTGAGATTTGTACCAACAATGTGTATGTTAGGTTGATACAAATTTACATTCTTTTAACCTTATTTTCTCAAGTTTGGTTTTATTAATGATAACTAATAACTCTTTAGTTATTGCCTTTTCTTATCTTACATGATTGTTTGACTATTTGCGTAATATTTGTTATTATTATGAGACAATTTTAATACTTCTTTATGTTACATGGGTGCTATGCATAACATGTTACTATGCTTTTATTCACAGCTTCTATTCAGTTAACAGTCTAGTTACTTTCATTCTTTTATAACATATCTTGTCCTATACATTTATGATATTATCTGTTGTATATTGTACAGGAATGGGTTTCCTCTCCTTAAAACCCCACTGTTGTGTTTGTCAATTTGTACATACACCTATGCCAATGTGTTTTGAATTATTTTAATTATGTAAATCTCGGAGATATTTGGAGTTGTGGGATGTATTGATGTAAGTAATTAATTATTAACTTAGCTCTCTAAAAACTATCAGTGTTTGTGTACCTGTAACTTAAATAATTAATGAGTTATTTTATAATTCCGTTCAACCCTATTATACCTTGAAGAGAATTCTGTCTAATTTTGTATTTTTACTCTCTCTCTTTGGTGTCAGATAATTCCGCTATAAGCGCTGTAGTATCGGCTCAACGAAACTTATAGGTTATTTCAATGTTTATGTTAACCAATTATTCTATACTTATTCAGTTACTTTTTTATTCCTAGCTCATTAAACCATACTCCAAATAACAAGATTTTGCCAATATATAAAGGTTCTTTATTTGTTTACTTCTTTAACATTGAATAATATATGTTCTAATTAACATATGCTTGAGCTATAGATTGTATGAATCGATTGTTGATTATTCTGATACTTTATTTAAATTTAGTTATATAGTGTGTTTTAATTTGTAATTAATTTAATTCAGGGTGTGAATTTTCTTGTAACTGTGGGGAAGATTAAAAATACATAGATAAGAATGCAAGATTTACAAATTTAAGTGTTGTGTAGTTAGTATGATTAATATAATAATAATTTACCAGACTAGAACGAAGCCAATCGTGTAGGCGGTTGATTGATAAATTTACTGTTCTGGACAATTATGCCGTACGATTTTCTTTCTTCGATTTAATAGAATGGAATTCTTCTCCTGTCCACTTCGGAATTACAGCTTACTGGATTGGTTTACAGCCCGATTGATGCTTCTTCTGCAACGCCAGGATCCAAATACGTTCTTCTCTTGGTTGAAGCAATTAGTGTTGTTCCGTGTTTTTGAAAGGTTATAACTTCTGGTGTAGTGAATATTATTAATTGTGATACTGTTAATTCTTTCTATTTGGTTTAATATATCATCAATTCCCTTCGGATATGGGACAGTTCAAGTTCATCCTTGTATAATCCAGTTATTTATTCTCTATTGTGATTTCATACTGTAGTTTTATTTGGATTAAACTGTACTGGTGATAGTCATAAACATTGTCATTAGGATTTTGTGTTTTATAATCGTGTCTGATGATTTAAAATATTCCGATTAAATAGATAATTCTTGGGTTTTTTAATCTCATCACATTCAGATCATCAAAGCAATTATTGTCAAATTAACAACTTCTTCTTCTTCTGTCGTCCCTAGCAACACACGACTTCTTCCTTCCACATGTTTTGAATATAGTGTTTATTTCATATATTTTTTGTCTATTCCTTATCAATTTGCTATCCTATCGGAATGTAACTTTACCGATAGTTGGTTTATTATTTTCTACACATATTCTGCTGGTTTTTTTATATAAGCCGGTTTTTTTCCTTTTTTTATATTTAATCCACTTTCGATATTAAATGTTATTAATCGATATCATGGCATTATGGTATTATCATAATTTGTATAAATTTTATTATATATCATTATTAATTTAATGTTTTTTCTAGCTCTTCAAATCGTATTCATTAATTATTATTAATTGATGTACCTAACCTTTATGTTATGAGTGGTTATATAGTGGTTTTGGCTGTTAGGCCTTTTATTGTAAACAGATCTACCTGTGTTTATAACTGGTACACATCTATAGCCCCTTTTACATAAATTCATACATATAATTAAATCTTAACTATTAACATTTACATAAACAATTATTTTTTCCATATCTAATAACAATTTTATCTTGACCTATGGATCACATATAAGAAAATTCAAATCTATTAACGTTAATTAGCTGCTTCACACTTCATTCTACAACAGTCATTGAATAATACATCTTGTTTCATTATCTTTCATTAACTCAACACATATTTGGTATAACATAACATAAACTTTATCATAACATTTGTTGTCACAAAATAATACCTCTTAACTCAAAATTCTTATTTGCTATTAGTAAATTATTGTTTCATTTTTTTTTTGTTTTTCATTAAACATATATCATCAACTATTGTCTAACTTACAGGTTCGGTTATTCTTGTTAATATTACCTTGCATCCTTATTTACCTGTATCTATGATTATAAATATAATTATTAGATCTTTGTTCTATCATGGGGTTAAATATTGACTTGTTTATTATTCTGTGAACCTTGTTTTTATGTAACTTGAGTGCTAGCATTTCTGTTGCGTTACAATATTGGTCATCTCAGTTAGTCAGTTCTTGTCCATCTCTTCAATCTGTAAGTTGTTCAGTCATTGCATATACGGGTAAGATGTTCTATAGTTGACTGGCTCTTGGAATCTATATTTTATACCATGGTTGTTAGGTGTCTTTCTCGTAGTATGTTTCTTCCTTGTCTTCATTGGTTCCTTACTGACCGAAAACTATTGGGTTGTTGGTTCCTGTGGTACAACCATTGTTCGGTGCATCTTCTTTTTCTTATAATGTTATTTCACTTGTTAGTTACCATTAGTTTTATTAACTCTTATTGTTGTGAGTTTATCCTTGGTGATGAGTAGCTCATGTAGTTTCATGCTTGGCCTTTTAGAAGAAACACTTGGTTTGTCTCTTTCACTCAATTATTGACATGTGTTAATATTTTGGGTTACTGAAATATTTGGGCTCATATGTCTCGTTACAATATTAACTGGTTGTAGGCATATAAACTTATACACTGTTGTGAGAATTGTACAAAAGTACCTTTAAGCTAATTTCAAAACACAACATTTCAGAATTAATCACATTTTTTTCACTTTATAGGCTATATCACACCAAAAGAAAATGTACAGGTCACTTTCAACAACAGTTGACAACAGCTGACTGAATATTATCCGATGACAAAATACTAAACAGATGGGAGATAGTCACACCAACCAACCATTTTGTATATAGTCTTTAAAATGAGATTTTTTTGCTTGTACACGGTAAACCTGGATCACTGTATTAAGATATATATTTTAGATATGTAGGTCAATTTATTAATTTTGAGCTATTAATTTAGCTAGTGCTAAGCTTTAAAACACAGTTATTTGTATGAAAGAAAAGTACAATTTTGTAGGCCAAGTAATAAATCCAACTATGATTCTGAAAAATTGTCACGGGTAGGAAAATAAAAATAATAATAATTCACCGATCTGAATGACGTTTTACAGAATCGTGATAAACATAAAATTACTTTTGATAGTGATCCCATGCTCATCCCAAGTTGAAACTTTCAGAATATGTAGAGGAAAACAATATCTTTCACATATATTTTTTTGAGAATTATAAAAATACAGTTTTTCAAAATTCAGTAAATGCAATAATGATGTGTTTATAAAAAATATATATATTTTCAACTAATTATGTTTTATATCATGTGAAAGCCCTTTAAAAGAGCTTTCAAATGAACTCGATGTCATTGTTCTAGCTTAATTAGAACACAAGTTGTGAACAAATCAATATTGTTGCGCAAGTCAAAAATTTTATTTATTTTTTTATCATTTTTGAGCACCCATTACTCAGTAACCTTTCGTCAGAAAAATGTGAAAAAATTGATTTGTGTTACTATTTATGAATACTACATGCATACTTAATTTCAAATAAATCTAAGAGGGTCAGGTTGTAGCACTTGTTGATTTGACACGGAATATCTCTTAAATGTAACTTGAAGTTTTCATTTTGTTGTAAACATACCAGTCTAGTTTTTCTATTTATAGTTTATGCTTTTTTTTTTTTTAATAATTTCAACTAATTGAACCCCTAATCAATCCTACACTCCCTCGCAGAAAAACCTATATTTAGTTCATTTATATTGTCATCTGAGTTTAGTTATGTTTGATGTAATAAATAAAATGTTTATTTCATCAAAGGTGTTTTCACTTTTTGTAATTATGTTCTTGTAAATAAATATTCTATGTACTTTATTAATGTAATCTTATAGTTACTGATAAAGTAACAAAGCCCAAATGTCTGTGTGGTATTTTTGTTGTAATAATATTTGTCTGATATGTATTATTTTTGCAATGTTTTTATGTATCTTCTATGAAGAAATAATTTGTTCATTATCCTTAATAATTATTAATTATTGATACCTTAGAATTGAAACTGTTTTGTATAAATTTTGTAATTAAAAATCAATGTACTTGTAAGTCTTTTTTTATCAATAACCTATTGAAAATAACACATTCCTTGTGCAATGCAAGTAGGCCTACCAAATACCTACCAAAAATGTATATCCCCAATTTTTGATAGAATATTTGATTTTTGTTGCCATCAGAATTTTACTTTGATTTTACTTTCATGTTCCATAAGGAAATGGAAGTATGGTGATGGCAAAAAAAAATCGTGTTAGAGATTTTTGCAGATTCTGATTATACTACCCTCAAAACATGAAAAAAAGTAATTTATCGAAAAGTGTCTGTGTGTCTGTCTAGATTTTTTATGGCAAACGATAAGAGCCGCAAATTCAAACAGAATCAAATAATTTTTTGCATACAGCCCTGAATTGTAGAGTATTCAAGACCTATTGTTTTTTGTGAAGATCGGTTAAGATAAAGGGGTAGTTTACCTGCAATATTTTATGTTGTAACAAGAGAAATTTTTTCATGACGAACGATAACTGCCGTAAATTCAAACAGAATCAGATATTTTTTTACATATGTGCCCGAGTTATAGAGGACTCAAGGCCTATTGATTTTGGTGAAGATCGGTTACGGGGAAAGGGTAGTTTACCTGAAACATTTTTTTGTTGTAACGTAATAGTTTACCTGATAATTTTTTGTATATATGTACTACGTTATTGACAACAAAGAAGGAGTTTGTTTTTAAAATTCCTTCCCGGCCTGTTTGGCCGTAGACCAATGTTTTCTGCAAAACCAGACGTTTCGCCAGTGCCATCGACTTCCATCATCAGTGAAAATCAAGTGCGATAACGTGAGGTGGTATACGTTAGTGCCCACAGTAAGTGGCTGAAGCAGTAAGTAGAAAGAAGTAGTTTCAATGGAAATATTTCATTTCGAAAATGATTTTAAATATAAATCTTAGAACATGGAAGTCGTGTATGATTCTCCATACCAATATTTTGTTCTTAAGTGTGTTATTAAGTATTAGGAATCTTCTCCATGTCAAGGTATAGGATTACAGCCTGTTTTGCCTTCACTGAAGGCATCTCTTTTCCTTGCCCTACCTATATCTCGTCTTCCCTGAGGTCTGTATCTTATTACTTGTTTAGGTAGTCCCACGTTTTCCATTCTCTTGATATCCTGCCTCTATTTTATTTGTCCTTCCCTTATTCTGCCGGCTATAGAATATACATTTTACTTGGTACTTATATTTTCATTTCATATTTGATATCTAAGGGTTTGCATTATGAATACTCGACACAATATTTTTCTTGTTAGATTCGAAGTTTTAAGTAATTTTCTCTTAAAAAGTGTGTATGAACATTTTAGCACGACGAGATTGTCTGTTTTATTATTATTCTTAACGTTTTGTTTTTTATTATTAATTTTTGGTTTATTGATTTATTCTACCCAATTCAATCTATTATGAATCCAATATGAATAAATCGGTTTACTTACTCTTTGACATCGTTTATTAATTTTGTTTAAATAGTTTAGAATGTTTTTTGTTCCATTTCATGAGTTCGATTCTGAAGAAGTTGCGTTGACTCTTCTATTATTAGCTGCGGTGAGTTGCTCTGTACTTTCCTGTATAGACACTAACATAAACACAACATGTACATGATACTTAATATTATTATAACATTAATAGTTAGTAACATTTTATTATGGCCTATGCATACTGCATTGGTCATTGTCACTTCTGATAGTGTCCTTTTTCTTCATCTTGTGGTTTTATTACCTTAACTATAGTTTGTTAAGTGAGTTTACTATACTTTAGGAAGTTACCTTTTTATATGGGTTGTAATCCTATCAAATTATTCTCGTTATTGCTTGAATATCTCTTATCATTGTTTTGATAGCACTGTTATTATTGTGCAGTAGTTCATTCTGCATTTATACTGAAAATTGCTTTGGTTTAAAGTAACCAAGATTACTTGCATCTAGCTGTCAACATGGTTTATTTATAATTATTGTTATTATTAGTATTTGGGTGGCTATAATCCTTGAATTTACTTATTCGAATAGTATTCTGCCTCATTCAATGTTGTTGGTTTAGTTCCTACTCTTTTATGATAAGTTTACAAGATAATTTTGTTCATCATGCATCCATTCTATGGCAAGCATATAGTTATAATATACAACAATGGATTATTGTCGGTTTTGTGTTTCTGTATTACATTTGATTTATTTGACTTTATGTAGTACTGGTATATCTATTGTTTATTATTAGATTACATTTTGTTTATCTTTTACAGTCTTTACTATTGGTAATTAGTGGTTATTTCTAATATCAATTCCACTTTACAATTGGTCATTGGTGTTTTGGACATAGCCCGCTTTTCATGTCTACACATAATTTAGCTAAGAACTTATTATTATTCATTCTCTTTCTTACTTTTTATGTTCAATAATTCATTCTTATTGATTATTGTTTGTATTACATTGTCAAGGAAGGTATTCACTTAATAAGTTTTGGTCAGTGTCAATTTGTTTTGCAGCTTAGGGGTTTAAATCATGTTGTTTATTCCATTTATTCTTTCTTCTTTTATAATAATTCTTTTATTGCCATATGTTAGTTCATTATAATTCATGTTATCTCCCTTTTTTGTGTTTGATCTGGATATTTTCTTCTTCTCTTCACCGATTCCTTCCTCCCTCTTAATAAGTTTCTTCATGGCGTTGTTTTCACTGGTTTCCTTCTCACGGTTAATAGGTTTCTTCTTGATTTTGTCTTTAATGGGTTTCCTTCTCACTGTTTGATCTATTGGGTAATTATGTATGTCGTCTCGTCGTTAGTCTTGCTTTATCTTCTTTAGTTGCACATTTACTGGTAATTCCTTCTTCATTTTAATTCACTTGGTTTTGGCTTATGATACTTCCTTTTTTATCCATGATCGTATGCTTGACCTTGTAGGTATTCTTAATTGTAGTGGCTTTAAACTTATTTGTGGTACGCTGGTGTTGGTAGTGTTATATGTACCATTACAACATACAAAAATTTGACAGATATTTTTGTCACAAAAACGTTTATGATATATTGTGTATAAATACACATATAAAGGTATTTTTGCCACAAAAAACGTTTATGATATATTGTGTATAAATACACATATAAAGGTATACAATACATTTGATTTGTTTAACAGTCGTTATAAGACAGTATTACCATATAGGGGAGAGCAGAGAGACATAAGTTGATACTTTGTACTTCTTCAAGTGTCCCTTAGTCGCAGCACCTCTGCAACTGTATAACGTTTTTGTTATAGCTTGTAGTACTTGCTCCTCCAGTCTGATTATAGCAGTGTACAGTAAAATGAGTCTTTGTTCCCTTTTGTATTTTAGAACGTGTAAAGCAACCTTTTTGTCACTAATTTGCTATGGGTGTTTACAGCTACGTACTTTGTTGGATCCATGGGAAGTGTACAATTGATTCATACTAATACAAAAGCAATGTGGCAACATGAGGGCAAGTTATGTTTCTCTATAACTTTTAAAAGAAAATTAATTCATAACCTAACAGATCTCAGAATTAATTATGTGTCAGTTACTTGTGATCCTATAATGAAGATTACGTGTTTATTAAATCCTAAAAAACTAAAATTTTTAAAATGATAATAGTAATAATGGCTCCTTTTTATGCCGCCTAGGAAATTTAGGAGGTAGAATAGGTTGCCTAAAGTGAGTGTTCGACACACGCACTAAAGGTAGAGTGGCCAGCAGCACTACACTTCAGCCACTAATTTTAAAATTAAAGGTGTACCTTCAATTTCAACAGAAGGAAAGTGGTATGTTGGTACAATGTAAGTAAAACATTTTGTTCTGTTTTCTTTTTTTCATATTTGGTTCAAACGTACAAGTGAAAAACTTTCTGGGGCGATGTAGCTCACAAACCCTACAAAGACTCGGCGTTTTCCACAACTTGTATTTAGGAAAGAACAAAAAGAAAAATCAGATTTCTGTGTTATGATCTGCACTATTCTGTTAGTTATTATGGTTTGTACCCTAAGAATATTCGTATGTTAGCCTCCGAATACGTGTTTGCAAATAATGTCGATTTTCTGGTGAACTGGGCCGGTAAAAGATTGTTTTACTGGCTTCATGCAGCGACATTCAAGGTTGTCTTTTAGAGAGGCTGAAGCAACAAGTTTTGCAATAGCATTTAGTTTTAATAAACATAACATAAAACTTTCTTCAATATTGGAATTCTGTGATAAGTCGCCTTCATTTTTACTGTCACAATATTTGGAATGTGAAGGAAACCAGGCAGCATAACGACAGTGCACTGTCCTAACAAAGTTGTCAGTTTGAAGGGAAATAAACAAGTCAGCAGGGTTACCCCTTTGGAAAAGGGTGAAACCAGTGGTATTTTCATAGATGGCAGCTGGGAACCACCACTTATCGTTATATCCACAGAGTGTTATGTAGATATCACTTTGATTATTTATGGACCAGCAGGTTGTATTGGAGTAGCACATCCATCAAGATAAATTACAGCCTCTCTTTTTTTACTATTTATGAAACAGTTTATACCTCATACCCGTTACAATCTGACTTCAGCCATTAGACAAGTGTTTATATGGCCTGTTTCGGTGCAGCCGCTGAGAGCTGGATGACAATAAACCCAGGTAAAACCATGACATACCTGGGCTAGCAAAAGATGCTCTTTCAAAGGCAGCTACACCATCTAACTGACAGCAGGTTTTAGTTCAACTGGAATTTGGCCATTAAATGAAAATATATTCAGTATCGAAGAGTTTCTGTGTTCACCTGTAATTGACAGAGAGATAGGAGACAAAAGTAATTATGAAGGAAGATTAACACCAACAAAAGATTGTCAAGAGACCACAGTAGCCGGACCTCCCACGTCGGAAATAAACGAGACATCTGCTAATACCTTATCACAATTGACACCAGAATAAATTCGCCCTTATCCGAAAGCGACTGCAAAAATAAAATAGAAATGCGCCAAGAAGAAAAAGTCAAGTATTCTCACTGACTCCTATTAAAAAAGCAATTCGTATTGAAGAGGAGGCATGACAAAAGAAAGAGCGATCAAAACGGAAACTAATCATGAACGGTAAAACGAAGGCGATTTGTGGACTGTATAGAAACGGTCAATCAAACTCTCCAAGACTTAAGAAATTGTAACAAATTAGTGGGTAGCGTAACATTTGTTATTTCAGAGGATTCTCGCTAGAGATTACCGGTAACTGCAAGAGGAACCCGCGCTGATATTGTCTCAGTGTGTTTAAAGTCCTCGGCGATGTGGAATGCTATTCAGACTAAATTTGCAAAGCAATATGAGAGCCCATTTAGGAGGAGGAGGAGATGGTGATTTTCCTACAAACTTACTGCACCTCGGTGACGGTAGTGTTCCTAATGTCGATAGCTTCACAGAAATTGACGAAAAACTGGGACATAGTAAATAGTACAACACTGTATTAATTGCTAAATTCTGTGCAAAACGTCAAGTGTTTACTTGATAAAAATTACAAGTGGTTATTCCCAAAGAATCGAATCTGTGAAGGAAAATAATGATACAAGTTTGGAAAAATTTTCTGGGGATAACAAAAAGTCCGAAGAATCTATTAACACCGTATTTAATATTGAAGATATAGTGTACTATCTCCAAGAATTTTTGAATTCTTTAAATCAATCTTGCATTCCGCCACAACGGTTCATTCTAAAGGTTGGCACTCCAACAATGTTGTTGAAAAATTTACATCCTCCGAACGTTTGCATAATACAAAATGCAGGTGACACGGGAATTTCTGTGTCAAGTAGGTAATAGCGTTATTATCGACTCAAAAGCCCTCTTCACACACACATTCGAATCAGTAGGCTACTGGTTGTTAGCATTACCTGGTGTAATTACCAACTTATAAATTGTAACATTCTTTACTTTAGTACACACTTGAAGGAAATTAACAGTTTCGAAATTACATCCGTTCCATTTACATAATTTTCATTAAACGTACTTAATATGTAGTAGTGAACGATAAGCTTTTCCAGGTTTTACTAGTACTTGACCTACAACGGTCTGATCTCCTACATTCAGTGCCTCTGTCTTTAATGATCACTGCTTTTTTTTACATAATAATTTTCCCATTCCTGCATAGAATTTACCCGCTCGTACAGAAGGCAACAGAATTTAGTGAATCCAAGCTGCAATCGAAGTATAACTACGTTACTTTCACATCTCCGTAGGTATGCCACGAATATCCGTCATACTGAATTCTGCTCAATAAAAGTTTCATACTATCACATGACTCCGACATGTAAGCAGTAAGTTATAAACTGAAGGGATTGGTGAATTATTAAAAATGGAGTAAAATCAATAGGTTAAAAAAAGTTCGTAGAAGTCTTTTGAGTGGAGGGAACGTTAGAAAACTGTTTATGTTATGAATGCTTAAGCCTACAAATCGTGATAGTTGTTATTATTATTATTATATTTTTACTATAAAACAACATTTGTATTATTTTAATACAGACAGGAGTGAATACAGCCTTCGAATGAATTGGTAGTACGAACGCGTCAGCCTGCCAACACACATTAGATCTGTATATTTGTGTCGTGACAACGGTAGTAATTTTTGTAAACAAAGACTGTTGTGTCATTACGACATTAAGAATGTTGTTGGCGTGAATTTAATGCGACAGATTTTTTTTACCTCTGCCCATGTTTCTCTCTTTCAGTCCTCTCACTCACTCACTCACTCACTCACTCACTCTCTCTCTCTCTCTCGCGCGCACACACGCACGCGCGCCAACTCGTACAGTTTCTTCTTTTTCTTGTCAACAATTTCAGTGTTACACACAATCCTTCACTGTTTGTTTGTGCGTGTTTTTTTAATCATTCATTGTGTTCGTATAAACTACACATTCAAACTTGAGTAATCTGTTTGTAGCAGTGTAACATTTCAACAAACACTTAAAGAGGCGCGCTTTGGGTGCAGTCGCAGAAGGACCTGCCGTGCTAACTTAATGAAAATAAAAGGAAATTAATAGTGAGGTAGTCATGTTTAATTAAAGGTAGTAGTGAGGTTTGTCCCTATTAGTGAGGTAGATGGGGAAAATTGACAGAGAAAGAGTGAGTGGAGAAGAGAGATGGGGGAGAGAGAATTACGAATTTTTAATTATTCTCATTCATACCGAATATCATTTGTAAGAATATAGTTATGCAGTTATTGGTATACAGTAGTACCGAAGCAACATGTTTCAAGTTGACTCCCATCCGTTGGAAATTTATTCACGATTCTGATTAATAAAAATTTCTACAAGTACCAATAATATAAATAACAACCTGCAGAAGCAGAAGAGTTTATATCTTACAGAGTTGAAGAGTTGTAATGTTACATTAATTATATTTTTGCTTTTCGTATATCACAGTGAGCAGTAATCTAATTTTTTTGAAATAATACGTGAAGGCTTATATATTAGGAATTAATTTTTTTTTATAGTTTCCGTAACTTGCTTGTAAAATAATTAGGTATCCAAAAGGTAAGTTACATATTTTAATAGCAACTTATAAGTTCCTCATCCTCGGTTTTTTCCTTTCTTCAAAATGTACCACTTCTTAATTGCGAATAAATTATTTAACGTAATAATCGTTTCACCAAAGGCTGTTTGGATCCTGTTAATAAAACTCTTGAGTCTGCTGCACATAATCCTCGCTTTTGGTTCATGTTTCGTTAACTTTCTACATTACAATAAGTTTAATTATTTTCAAGCTCCTTATAAGTAGCCAACTGTAGTAAACATCATGTACTTTGACCTCTCTCACACTCTCTCTCTCTTTCTTCCTGTTACTCTTGTTCTTCTCAATAACTGTATCTCAGGAAGTCTGAACGTAACAGGTTCTTAAGTAAACTTCATATGACTTAACGTGCAAAATCTTAAACATCATTTGGGCTTTAGTTATGTTATAATTTTGTAAGAAAGCTTTACAAAATACTTTTTACACTGCTTCTGTATACGAAAACTAGGTGCAGGTATGTAATCAAATTTTTAAGTAGGCCTATTTATTCTAACACTGTTACAGTTTCTTGAAAACGCCGTATGTAAACAAACATTAAAACTTAGTAATAAGGTTTATCAAACTACTATTTTTCTTGGACGCATTAACGCAAATCAGTAATCTAGAGACCAATTTTATATTGAAAAATCGATGTCTAATAAACGGAATTTGATATGCAAAAATCCATCGGTTAAGAAAATAAAGTAAACTTGGTTAGTAACAAATAATTTTGGCAAAAATTTTTAATTTGATATAGGCTATAATTGATTCCAATTTTATTACAATCTGAGAAATGAAGCCAAATAGATTTTCATAAACGTTGGTCTAGTAACAAAAAAAGTTTCATTCTTAAGCGCACAATATTATAATTTCCCTTTCATCCCGGAAAAAAGACTGTATTAAGCTACTATCATACTTGTCTAGTCTACACTATTTAATGGGTATATTATAGGTTTCACAAAAATTGATTATCTTACACATGGTTTTAATATATCACTAAACTTTGTGAAAAGTCTGAGTGAAAAGAATTATATACACAACGGTTGATGTTAATACAGGTGTTAACTCGTTTCAAAATTTATAGATAAATAAAAAATTAAAATTATCACATATATTGTGTGGTGTATAAAATAAATTGTAATAATCCTTTCTAATATGATTACTTAAGCCATAATATCCGAAGTTGGACCGTTCCTTTATTCTTCTGTAGCCTCCTACATTCTTGCGTATCTGCTGTCATATTCGCGTCTCACAGTCATAGTAGACAGTAGGCTATAATATTATACCTTTTTTTGCGTTGTCTGAGACTTGTCTCAGAGGATAAGACTCAGGCTGATCTGGGGCAAGCACCCTTCCGCCGATTGGAGATTTAGAGGAGTCGCACGCCAGCGCAGCGCGGACCGGTGGCGAAGTAGGTGGAGGCATTCAGGATAGAGTGTAGTGTATGGATGTGCATTTGTGTGTTTACGTAGTGTGCAGAGCCAAATGGGTGATGGTAGAGCCATAATAAAAGTATAAGTCAAACGACAGCCCAGACGAGGTCGAGTAACGCAGGACGCCAAAGCTGGAGGGAGGTGTCAGAGAGGCGTCAAGGTAAGGCGGGGAGGCACAAAGGAGAGGGATAAAGACCGGATAGGAAGATAGGAAAATTTAAGATATTAAGTTATCAATAAGGAAGCCAGGTGTAGTAAGTATGACGAAGAGACTTAATTATTTCTATTTCTCCGTTGGCGGGGGTTTCTGGGAGGAGGTCCATCGGGAATGGTGAGGAGACGGTTTATGACAAAGGAAGGTCTGCGGTAGTTACAGGTAGTATTAATATTATACAATACCTCCTTCACATTTAAGTTGAGGAATTCCAATCAGCCTTCCGTTGCGTTACTTCTCTCTTGAGCCCTTGATATAATTCGTTGCCTGCTCTTTATTGCAGCTGTAATATCTCCTTCGTTTTATAATTCGTAACGTTAAATATTCTTCCTCACCCTGGAATTTTCCATTCTCTTTTACTAATTTCTTTTCACTTCATAAGACTTTTCTATACAAAAGCAAGTATATAAAAAAGTTATAAGGTCGGGGATTAGCAACCAAACGGCATTGTTTAAAAACATTTATCTACAAGTTTCTTTTCTATAGTTCATCGTACACACCCTTGCGAGATAAAAATAACTACACGGTAGTTTCTTTCGCAATTTTTCGCATTATTTTGAGACAATCGACTGGTGATTTAGAGATAAATACTTAATATTAATGGGGTCTCATACATTTTATATTATATCTGTTTTCTATCCTACTGATAGAATTAGAAAAACGGTAGCTATCTCTCTTTTCCTTTTAAAAGCACAATACATATTAATTTACCAAGTAGCAGTTTCCTTCTTCATTTAAAATTTCTATCGAATCTACTGTATATTGGACAAAACAGAAGGGGAAACATACGTGCTTACAAGGTAGTGTAAACATCCTGTAATGCTGTCAAATCAAAATACAAAGGAAGGGGAAGTGAATACTGTAATGAGTAGCCCCTACATTCATATTTATGCAGGTGTAGATGATGATTAAGGCCCGGATTTTTATGTAATTACATATTTGAATGCTGAGTGCACATTTACACGGAAAAGCCAGATATCGGCGAATCATACCAATAGGTGTCTTATCCGCGAGTTTAATTTTACATATTTTTACATATTTTGTTCGTATTACATATTTCACTCCATCTTACATATTTCTACATATTTTAGCTATTTTACTATACTTTACTTCAATTTGAAAATTGAAATGGCAAAAAATAGTTAGGCCTATAACAACATTACTCAGATGCGCAAATGTGCAATTAATCAGAATCAGGTCCAATTAAATTTATTACAAGAAAAGGGAAAATATTGCATCTGTTGCAATTGCACACATAGATTCTACTTTCAAGAAGTAAAATTTTTTACGAGCTCAAGCGACAAGTAAGGCATTTTGCACGGGATGTTAATGAGAATGGTATGCGCGGCCGCACTCCTTATTTACGTTTCGTTCGCACGTTCAGCAGGCTCGATGGGGAAAGAACGTGCTGTCCGCGGTAAATAAATACTCTTCGCAGATCTTGCAATTCTCGCAACGCATTCCATCTACCTAAACAAACAAATATCTATATAACTCTATGCTATTGTAGGGCACAATGTGATTTTTGACGCCAGTATTATCGACGCTCTCGGAGTGTAAGCCTACACGTAAATAACAATCTGGTGTGCAGTGTGGTGTGTTGATGTTATTGTCAAGTCAGTGTTTTGTCTTTCGCCTACACTTCTGCGCTTGCTTTTTCTTGCCTTGGCGGATTCTCGTTGTTGGACAAAAGACGTCTTAAATAATATAGTGTGCGGTATTGTTCAACGCAAGTTCTTAAGAGTTTTAAATACAAATATCCTTGTTTTATCATGGCACCGACCGCATCATCTTTGTCATCTAAGTTAAAATCATGGGTACAGATTGACAGTGCTTTTACAACTGACGATAAAGCTGTATTTTGCCAAGTTTGTTATGCCCAAATGGTGTTAAAGAAGAGAAGGTACTGCTGTTGTATACAGATGCAGCAGCATACATGTTAAAAGCAGGTAATTCTCTAAATGTGTTTTACCCCAACCTACTACATGTTACATGCCTGGCTCATGGATTGCATCGAGTAGCTGAAACTGTCAGAGACCTTTTCCCCGAAGTAAATACATTAATATCAGCAACAAAAAAGGTGTTCTTGGAAGCTCCTTACCGTATCCAGTGCTACAAACAAAGGCTACCTGACACACCTCTGCCTCCAGAACCCGTAATTACAAGATGGGGAACCTGGATCGAAGCCGTAAATTTCTACAGTGACAACTTTGAAGCTGTGAAGTATGTGGTGGAAACATTATCTCCCGATTCTGCAGTGTCAGCGAGCGAATCCTTGTGTGCATTCAACAACTCTAAGGTGATATGTTCAGTTTCGTACATCAAAACGCATTTCAGTTGTATCAAGAAACTGGAGACTGCAGGTCTGACTCTCCAAGAGGCCATAGGAATAGTTGAAGAAGCAGTTAACAAGTTAAATGCTGTGCAGGGTGAAGTCGGTGACAAAGTTTCTACTAAATTAAATGCTGTGCTGAATAGAAACTCTGGTTACTCAACTTTACATACTATTTATCGCATATGTAACGGCGAAACTGTAGAATCGATTGAGAATATTCTTCCAAGTACGATTCCTCTATATAAACATGCGCCGGTGACGACATGTGATGTCGAGAGATCCTTTTCTATATATAAAAACATACTCTCAGACCGAAGACAGTCCATGTCAACAGACAATATAGAAAAGTATTTAATAATTAATTGTGCAACTAAACAGTGGAAAAAAAACTTACATGGACACTTTATTATTATGCAGAGTTATAGTAGAATTTTGTATATATATATATACAATATAGATTTTCAAGTCAAAAATCTACCTTTAATTTTATAGTAATTTCAACTCTCCTAGTAAAATACTTTGTTAAATAGTTAATAATTCTCAATTTTTTACTTTATACACATGTCCTATACTACAGAAATCCATAGGTAGAATACTTTGTTGTTGTTAATTTTATAATATCAAGGTTTCTTTTTTAATACTGTTTTCTAAAATATGTTTTCATAAATTTTCTAAAGTACAATAAACAATTGAAAAGTAATTCATTTCTTATGCATGCTGTCTTATTGTAAACTCTTCAACAAAGAGTTGAACTTTCAGATACTGTGTATTCTGAGGGTTAACTTATTTTCTGTAACAGAAGTGGTAATCTAACTGGTGATTAGTGTCAGCCCCGAACTTGATTAGTATTTTATGGATTACATTGACTTTGCTCAAAATATATTTGCATGTTTTGAAAGTGATTTTAAAAAGTTTAAAATGAAGCACCTATTATTTTCAAAACCTTTCAAAGAGGGCACTGTTATGTTCTCGTAAAATGTAAATTATATTGTTGATGTGAAAGTATTTTAATACTACATATTTCTTAAATATTACATATTTAGCTACATATTTTCCTTATTTTTCCTACATATTTATGTACATAAAGGGAGACTGTGCGCTGCGCCGTACGCTAGACAGAGAGGGTATAATAGCAACTATCTCGCTCTACTTTCGTCAGTGAAACACGCGGCGGATGAGTAAATTTTAGTAGATTCATTTTTGCAGTTCAACCTGCGATAACTTCAAAACAATAAATATACAGCAATTCTGAAAACTGCATTGTGTTCAGTAATTAAATCTCTATAAGTAGCCAAAATCTCAATTAATATAATTAACAATTACAGAAGATACACAGAAGAAGAACGTGTTTTTTTAGACGTTTCTATTGGTTTAGCATTTGCATTTGTACACTGTACTCTTTAAAATACAAAAAGTAAAATTGGTTAAAAAGTTTTACTTACAGTACGCCTACATCCGTTTTTGAAAAAGTTTGTGATTCGGCTGCTTCTTCAATGCACACGTTTTTTGGAAGCCATGAAGCCAAAGTGAGTCGACCTAACGCCGCTGCCCCAGACAAAATAAAGTATTTCAATTGTAAAAACTTAAATATTCAAAAATAGTGAACCATATCGCAGAATGACGTAAGTGTAGTGAAGAAAAAGGGGTGATCAGCCAAAACGTCAAGCGTAGTATCTTTACATCCCTAACCATTTCGATAACCAAAATTGCAAAAATTAGTTTGGAGATACGTCCGGATATGGGAGGTTCCGGATATCACAGGTCCGGATGTGACAGGTTGTACTGTATTTACCTTATAACAATTCCCCCTAAATAAAAGGGAAATCCCCAAATTCATATTTCGAAGCCACCTGTTGTAGATAAAACGGTATTTATCTTGGATACATACGTTTAATCTCATACAAACGTTTTTATGTGTGTTCCCATCAGCACCGACACACCTGTACAGGCTTCTCCATATTTTTCTACACCTGTCCAAATATGACTATACTGATTACAATAGTAATTTTTTCTACGGTTTGTTTATGACCATAAGATATGTCTTTATAGTTCCTTTTAAATACCATTATTTTCTGCTCATTCGTACAAAACTTTTAATTGTTGAATGTGCCAATTCTGATAATCTTTGCCAAACCCAAATTTTAATGTTATACGGCGTCACTTTATTATGTAGCAAACAAAATTAGAACAAATCACTGTTATTTTAGCAGTAGCTTTTTTAAGGAGCCCAGAGTAGGCCTATACCTACCCGACACGCACACATTTGAAGGATCAGTATTTTGTCTTGGAGTTCACTCTCCCAGCTGAGATACCCATGTTTTTAGGGACCAGGAACTCGCATTTGAACTTCTATCATCAGCTACATAATGTAAATCCTAGATAAATGTACAAGCCTATGCTCTAAAAGCCTAAGCTATGATACCCACAATCATCTACGTTTTACTAAAATAATGGTTGCAAGTTAAATTTTTTTATTCATGTTGATGCTTTTGTCTCGAAGAAACCAGGTAAATTAATCTGCTTTTCGTATCCGGCCGAGGATGGTGTGCTCCCACTTACGAACAGTGGCACTTGCAACTCGTTTCACTTTCGAACACTCAAGTAGATAAGACACGTAATTAATTTTTGATACGTGAGAGTACCTCCCACTTGCGAACACACAAACAACGATGTATGTACATCCACCCTGTATTGTGTTTATGTTTTTATAATTCGATAAATGTATTTTTTGTTACCAACTACGTTTACCAAGTTACAATTTTTATAAAACTCACACACACACACACACTTGCATAGCCGCTCCCTCACTCTCTCTCTCTCTCTCTAAATTAAAAAGGAAGGTTATTTTTTATTTATTTTTATTAGTCAACTTGTAGAACGGACGACGTGATCTTGAGAAACATCCCAACTTCAGAATCTTTTTCATATCTTTTAGTTTATCCAATTCAGTATACTTTTTCGTCCTTTTCATAGCTTAAAAATTTCACTCCATCGTTACATCGTGTTCTGAATACATTTCTCTGCCTCAGATTATAAACATTTGATAATGTTTTTTATTCTTGGATGTGGTCTTCCAACGTGGCTGTTTAGTTTCTGATGCGTGCTTGTACGGTATTATTCATTGTATGACGTCGGAAGTAGCAGTTCCGTAACTCCTGTGGCACTAATCATTGTCTAGCTATTGTTCTACGAAACAATTAAAGAATTAAGCGAGTTTCTCTTCCTCTGGAACTTGACCATGGATATACTACCAGCCACATTCTACATCTTTTCGAAGGAAAGCAAGTGTAGCACACATTAGGATTTTGTGCTCCCTAAGTCATTTGAATGTGTATACTCGTGCAAAGTGACTACTGCAGCTTTTGAATTTTCCATTCATGAAAAATTACTTTTAATCTTTCAAACTCTCTTTTCTATTGATTTAACCAAAAATCGGGAGCTTAGCTTGCACAACGTCTTCGCCCGGACGGAAACTACTCTCGTCAATTTTCAAACCGGGACAATTGACAAACTGGCCGGGACCCCGGGATCAGGTCGTCAAACCGGGACAATCCCGGTCAAACCGGGACGTATGGTAAGCCTATTTATACATGTATTTATCGGTTTTCAATATTGATGTGAGCATTGTACTGTAGAATTAGGAAGCGATTGTATTGAACGAATCACGATTATCAAATGATATACGGTATTCCTTTTAGTTCAACAATTCCGTCATCTCGTCTCCGGTACTTTGGAAAACCATTGTTATTTTCAATAGTTTAACGTAAAATTTTGCTCGGTTATTATGTGTACATATTCCATCAATCATGCAAGGAACATTAGGATTACGAGCTCTACAAGATCCATGTATCATTCGAGATAACAATTTTATGAATCCTTGGAAAAGTGATACGGCACAAAACTTAGGATAAGCAAGAGGTAGTGTATTAACTTTTTAAATTGTATATTATTATTATTTTTATTATGTTTTTACTATAAAATATTCATATTATTTTAATATGATTTTCTGGAACACGTTTGGTGGAAACGTAAAACCGGCCAGCTGATAAATAAGAGGTTGCGAGTTCAGACGTAGATGTGTATATATGTGTCAGCCAAAACAGTGTTTTGTAAACGTACACGTCTGTCATTACAACATTAAGAATGTTATTTGACCTTGAGTAGGTACTCATGTTGACGGGAATGAGAAATCTTGTGGTGTTAGCGCTGAATAGACACAACACAGGGGGGGCCATTCCGGCTTCCCGCGCTAACCTAGCGATCAGCTGTTTTTGCCGCGTGACGTCCGACTGGTGGAAGAAATACGCGCGAGTCTTGATTTACCATGCAATCTTACCTGAGACAATGTCCTAATTAGCATCTCTCTGCTGTTTACACGAAATATTAACAATAATTGTAATGAGCTATTCATATAGAAAAAGGATTAAACAACAAGATTAAATGGTTTGCGGCAAAAAATAATGGTAAAATCTATTTCTACATTTAATAGAAAAGTAAGCAAGTCTGTCCACATATAACATTGACAAAATGGCACAAGATGTAAAATTAAGTCGGAATTTTTTATTATTAGTTAATTTTATATTAATAGAATTATTTCGATTGTTATTAATTTACTTAGAAACCTCAGATGATACTGATATTTTTCAGTGAAACGTGCGTCAGGTGTTAAAAAGAATATACGAAATTATACTACTTGCAGAAGAAACAAATTGAAAACATCACAAATTTTATATATATATATAATATGCCTGCGTGGGTGGGTGCGCGTACGTGCACACGCGTGCGCGCATGAGTGCGTGTATAAACATTTCTATGTAGTATAATATATTTGAAACAAGCTTCCAATTATTATAATTATAATCAATATCATAATCATTTTCTTTATCTACATTTTCTACATTCTACATTATCTACATTGAAATTTATTGACATTTAAAAGATACATTAAATATACTGTATTAAAAGGGACACTGTGCGCTGCGCAGTACGCTAGACAGAAAGGGTATAATAAGCAACTATCTCGCTCTAACTTCGTCGTCAAACACGCGGCCGCATGAGTAAGTTTTATTCAATCCATTTTTGCAGTTCAACCTGCGATAACTTCAAAACCAATAAATGTACAGCAATTCTGAAAACTGCATTGTGTTCAGTAATTAAATCTCTATAAGTAGCCAAAATCTCAATTAATATAATTAACAATTACAGAAGATACAAAGAAGAAGAACGTGTTTTTTTAGACGTTTCTATTGGTTTAGCATTTGCATTTGTACACTGTACTCTTTAAAATACAAAAAGTAAAATTGGTTAAAAAGTTTTACTTACAGTACGCCTACATCAGTTTTTGAAAAAGTTTGTGATTCGGCTGCTTCATACAATGCACACGTTTTTTGGAAGCCATGAAGCCAAAGTGAGTCGACCTAACGCCGCTGCCCCAGACTCAGTTGCCCCAAATAAAGTATTTCAATTGTAAAAACTTAAATATTCAAAAATAGTGAACCATATCGCAGAATGACGTAAGTGTAGTGAAGAAAAAGGGGTGATCAGCCAAAACATCAAGAGTAGTATCTTTACATCCCTAACCATTCGCTAACCAAAATTGCAAAAATTAGTTTGGAGATACGTCCGGATATGGGAGGTTCCGGATATCACAGGTCAAGATGTGACAGGTTGTACTGTACTTTTTAACTACATGTTATACTAATGTACAATGAAGATATACTTATTATATCTTTATTTAGTATATAGTTATTTACGTGTCAAGAAAAGAACGTGTGAATAAAGTGATCACAACATTTTATACCTTATATGTTTTCTGTCATTGAATGATTAACCCACTTTTTAATAACAGCGTTGAAAAATAGTTGATTACGTCTTTCAAAGATTATTTTTACTACGGTACTGAAATTAAAAATAACTAAGATCGTATACAGGAATTAAACGTAGGCGACTGGAATAAACAGCCGAGACACAGCAGCTGCAGGAATTGCTTACGTTCAGTAGACTTGGCAACGTTGTGACCTTCGTGACTTTATATATATTTTGTGGCAACACTATGCATATTTTTCATCACTAAAAGCTAAACCGATATCCGTGATAAAAGAGTAATGCATTTTTTTAAACGTGTGAGTGGTTTGTAACGATAAAGTTAACAGGGTAATTATTATTCAACTTTTTTCAACAAACTATCTTGAAACGGATATATATTTTTACGGTTTTTTATGCTGATTACGAATATGTAAGAATAAAATGTCTAAGCTTACTCGTAACTTTTATATATGGGGTCTCAAAAAGATGAACTTTTCTGGTCAGAACTTGCATGTTTAGCTAATGATGGATAAACGTGATTATATATATATATATATATATATCCGTATACATACATATAGTGCCACCACAAGAAACTGGGTTGGCCAGAATGCAAATTACAAACCTAAATGCCTTTGAACCATCTGTATAAATATAGTGAAATTATAATTACAAGTTATTTGCGAAGATCTGAATTGACAATAATAATTTAAAAACACCAGTTACCTTTATGTGACATGAACAGCCTGCGTGAATTTATAATTTCTTAGAAAATCTGGATTGACAAAAATCCTTTAAAAATACAAGTTACAATCTTTATGTGCATGAACAGTATGTATGAAATTTATGATATTATAATTTATAAATCTTTAAGAAAAACTGGTTTGACACAAATAATTTAAAAAAAGTACAGGTTACAACCTTTATGTGACCTGAACAGTATGGATGAATTGTGTGACATTATATTTTATAAATCTTTTAGAGAATCTGGTTTAACCCGGCGGCCGACCTGTCCTAAGCATGACCGGACATACATTAACATGTGTATAGAGCCTGCATATATCTGCAAGCAAAACCTGCCTACCCCAGGTCTAATGAGGGGACCGGACAGAAACTGAATAAAAAAAAACTTCCAACCCTTATATGACCCAAAGCATAATTTTGAAAATGTATTAAAACCATGATACAATAGATATCCGAACAGGAATTATAACTAAACCAGACCAGCCGGTCGGGTAAATCCTGTCACCAACAGCACCCATCGACATGTCTGAAATTACAGTCCCCGAATACTTAAACAAACCCCCCTTTACAGAATCCGAATAAGAAAAAGGAGTGCATGAAATTTAATAAGCCTCGGATACATGCCAGCCCCCGGGCTTACACTTAATATCGAATATCGATACATTAATACATTAATAAATAAATACATAAAGTTCCCAAAATCCGCGCACAAATTATGTCCAGTTAGACCGGGGCCCAATTAGCACGTCATGAAGGTGAAAAGATGTCACGGTGTGTCACAAAATGCAATGAGTTTTATTGATTGTTAACTGCACACATAAATGGTTTCTATGTAGGCCAAAATATAATTAACTGGTTGAATATCACCTTTTTTAAGTGAAGCGATGGTCAGTGAGTTCAACGTCTAGGTTACAGTGTCCTGCTGAGGCATGGTGACCGTGGCGTTCCTTCCGACAGGTGAAGCCGAGAGCCTTCTTGTTAAGTTTAGGAGCAGATGGACATGCCTGGGCTGGCTTTCGACTAGGCGCAGGGGCCCGCAGATCTGTACGAGATTATCTAATCATAGGATAACGATACAAAACCATTAAGAAAGCTTCAACTCTGTCGGAGAGGTGCCGATGTAGACGGGACAGCAGGCGAGACACGACTCTCTCTACATGTCGGCTCCGAAGACGAAATCGCAAATTCTCCCCGCTAGAATGCGCGGACATGTACAACAACCCCCACGGTATAACAAACTTACACCGTTGAATTAAGACACAGCCAACAATTCAACGTCGGACATAAATATAATTATTTTATATATATATTTTTATTATACCAGTGCCGGTTCGCTGACAAACCGGCACACCCTGTCTGACTAAGCGGGGCCGTCCGCCGTAGTGTAGGGATGTGGGCCAGTCATATGTCAAGGATTGTGGATGCCTTGTTTTGCTGCATATGGCTGGTAGGTCCAAGAGGTGGACAATAGTAGTAGTATGGTCACTCACATATCAAGGTTAATGACACCTTGTTTGGTCCTATGGACGCGTATGTGAGTGGCAGCAGTAGGAGTAGGTGGAGGTCAAGAGTGAGGGTGACGTGTTGCGGCGGTCCCGTGGGGTTGGCATGGCGGAGGGGGCTCGCATGGGGATGGTCGCAGTGGTGTTGAGATATTTCAGTCCTGGAGGGGGGATATCTCTGTTCTCCTGAGAGCGATATTTTCCTGAGATTACCCAAGGGAGCCTCAAACGGGACATTGGTCTGGCGGCGTTATAAATTAAGATTCATCTTTTGAAATGAGTTCGTGATCAGTTAAAGAGCTTCAGGGTTCTCGCCTAGCCGGGAGGGAAAAGGGGAAAACGAAGATGGGGACAGAACATCTGTCGTCATCTGCAGACTATCGCAGCACCAACCCAACGCCGTCAGACCTCTAGAAATCCCCGCACTGCCAGCCCAAAACGACTGCCCTAAGGAAGAAATGAAGCACAGGATTTCGGAGACACCAGTGGTTACACCATAGTCAACATCAGCGCGCATTCTGGGTAACAATAAATCGTCTAAACACAGGTGGGACTTTTCCTATATTTTAATCTACACAGAAAACAAAAAATAGCAACCTAATGGATTTAAAACATGAAATGAAAGGCATCTTCACAAACAGTAATTTTAGATGTTCAATAACTAACTGTCTGTTATAGCATGTCCGGTGGACATATAGTGACTAGTGTAATTAAAGAATTAAAGAATCTACCTCTTGAAGAATGTCAATTACTATGCTATATTTTATAGCACACCATTTGCCTTTTGTCGTGATTTGTTACCTAGCAAAATTTAAAACTGTTAGTTGGGCAGTTTAAATAACACTTTCTTATGAAGATAAAATGTCCTTAACAACTTGTACTTAACGCTTTGATAAATAACTATGGAGTAGTTCCTCCTTAAATCTTCTTGTGTGAACAGGTCCTTATTAGGGGCTGTTACAGAATTGAGCCAGTATATAATTCTTGTAATATGGCACCTTAAATTTTTTTCCTTAAGCGGGCAACTGGTGTGTGTAAGGCATGGTGATAGTATCAAGATATATATATATTGCGACAGTACAAATAAGTGATGTACTGAGCATTGAATATAAAAATTTAAATATACCTAATAAACTGTAAATAATTAATACTGTATTAGAAATAAGCATGTCAGGGATTGCAAGCTTGGCTCAGACAAAAATATGAACAGGTGTTTCGACCTGAATCGACGTGCACACACACACAAATGTAACTGAAAGTGTGTACACCAGTATCTTGCATGTGTGTGTGAGCTCAGGTCTATGCAGGCGAGTTTACCACCCCAAGATTAATAATTGCATAATTACTGTTTTTCCGTAATTATTCATAAACTATAATTAAGGAGTAAAATCCAAGAACACAATAAAATGTAATAAAATTTACTAAATACTGTGTACGAAAACCACGTAAAAAAGACACACTGTACGAGTGTAGTAGTGAAATAACTGTGTACAAATCGAAAGGGTTAAGTTGCAATGTCCAAAATTACAGTGAATATGTGTAGTGAAAATAGTTATAAGATGAGTATACGAGTATACTTATAGGACTCTGCAATTCGCAGAAATATAAGAAATAGCGAAATTGACAAGGAGTGGGGGAACAGAACCCACAGACAGTTTCTGACATGTCGATTTCGTACAACTGCAGGTGTTGACCATGACGTGGTTATAAATAGAACACACACGCTACAGTGGTTCTCTTTCTTAAATCATCCACAGTGCAGCGGGAGCTTCTGCCCGTCCGCACAGAATATTTAAATTTTTGTAAATAGTTTCATCCTTCCAGTTACATACAGTTATGTAACTGGATTGTCAAACAAACAGTTTTTAAGTAATAACAAAATTACATAAGAAGATCCACATAAGAAGATCGACTGACGTCCGAAACAGCACGAGGAGAAGTTCCAGAGAGTGAGTCGACGCTGGACAAGAGGAGAAGAGAGAAGCGATGCCGGAAAAGAGAGAGACGATGCTGGACTCTAGATGAGCGACGCTGGACAAGACGAGACGACGCTGGACAAGAGAGAGACGACTCGGGACAAGAGAGGAGCGACACTGGACAAGAGGAGACGACGATGGAGTTCGAGACGAGGACGACTACAGATGGATCCAATGATTGAGAATGATTGACGACAATAAGGTGATAAACAACTTATTTATCTCTTAATCGAACAATTAACTCAAAGACAATTAAAGTCATTCTTGTTCTATTTAAAAGTAAGAGCCGATGTTTATTGTAAAGTAGAATTAAAATCATAGATGTTTTAGAAATACGATTAACGTAACAAGAGCTCAAATTAGTATTGAAATAAAACGAATACAAAGCATTTAAATGAAAACAATTAGTGTTTGATATAAATCAGTACTGAGAAACAAAAGATAAATTCAATAACTATTAATATTTTGAGTACATTACAATATATAAAAAGATATTTAAATATTGATATTTTGAAACACACTAATTGACTGAGTAGTCTGGAAATGAGATTTTTTTTATACAATAATTATTAGAATAGAATATTTAGTTGGTAAGGATGTATACAGCATAAGCCTTACGGCATAATAACAAATAATAACGAATGTTTTAAGTCGAAGTAAGTGCCAGGTGCACAATTTTATTAATATCAAATAAATTTGAAATACCGTTACAAGTTACATAGAGTTCTTATTGCAGATACACCTGAAACACAAATTAAATTGTATTTATGCAAATTGTACTGTTGCAATATATATATATATATACATATATATATATACAGTATATATATATTCAAATAATGTTATTTTTCAAGGATAGATTACTTCTGCAAGTAAATTTTAATTGTAGAACAGACAGACAGGCGTTTCACAGAACAATCTGTATCATCAGAATTTTGATATGAATTCAATAAATTCACAGATGAAAACATTTGATGATATAGATTGTTCTGTGAAACCTGTGTCTGGTTTTTATATATAGCCTACTGATTAACTAATTAAAATATACTTGCAGAAGTAATCCAGTCTTGAAATAACATTAAAATAGTAAAAGAAACAAAAATAGTAAGAGTTAGGCCTACTTGAACAAAAAGTTGTCATAATGATCATCATCTGCAATGATTAAACCAAGTATGGTTTGTTCCGGTCTCAAACAGGTAAAGTCTAGAGCTGGTAACTCCAGCGCTTCCTCGGACGTCCGACACCTCTCCGTCCTTTCGGCGTACAGTTCCGGGAACACTTTGAACAGAAAGTGTTTTAAATAAATATTTTTTGCCGGGGAAGGGTTTGTGAGGATCGGTCAAAAAGTACAAAACAAATTTTAAATTAGGCTATTTGTGTCGACGTTTCGACAATATTTATTTTGTGTGATTGGCGTAGTAACAGTTCAGCAACAATTGTCCTGATGATGACAATAAATATTGTCGAAACGTCGACACAAATAATTTAAAATTTGTGTTATACTTTTTGACCGATCCTTACAAACCCTTCAAGGGGAAAACTCATTGATTGACGGTCAACTACGAACTTAAGAATTTAAATAAATTTTGTTGATCAATATATCAAATATCAAAGTTACGACTCCAGACTCAGATTTCTTAACTTGAGTCCACGAATTGTCAATGTGAAATTTTAATTAGTCATTTCGAGAGTTGTGAAGTTTTCTTCTTGTTACTTTGAAAATATTTGCGTTTTAGTTGCGAAAATAGTGTGTTTTTAAATTCATTTTAGAATTATCTATATATATAATTTGTATACAGATAACAAATACAAATATATATTTTGTATTTGTAATTGTCTATATTTATATATTTTGTAATTGTCTTGAACGATTATAAAATTTATATGTATACGTATTTCTGATGATGCAATGAATAAGTAATGAAATATATTAAATACTACTACTAAAGATGTCAACAACACCATGGAGACAAGAATTAATTACCATAGTAACAAGTAATTAAACAAAAGCTATTTAGCGACATCGGAACTGTACACTTAACCATTCCTGCAGTACATTTTCGATGTTTTAAATAATATGCGATTGTATCGATATATTACGATGTAGAAAAGAAGAAGCGTACTAATTGTAAATTGTCCTATTACTTAATGCAAAGCGAAAATACGTGTTGTTTTCATTTGTGAGGTTAGGTGACAACGGTTTTTGGTTTTTAGTTTACTGCTGAAATAAATAAAAGCCATGGTTAAGGAAAACATAACGTTTAATGTGTTATACAATGCTTCTAACGCAGTAACACTTAAAAAAAGAATTTAGCGTTTTTGATTTAACAGGTACTTCATAAATATCTCCAAAGGCTTTATAAACGGGTACTTTTAAATCTCCAAAGGCTGTTGCACCAACATAATAATTTAGTAGAAGTTAAAACAGTACAAGTGTTGAAAACAGCTTTGGAGAGAATTTGACTAATGAGTACAAAATTGTACGAGCTGACAGAACGCCATATAGACATAGACAATATAAATTATATTAAAATATTTATTAAAAGTCAAATATTCGCGTGCGAAGCCGCGGGTAACAGCTAGTAATATTATAATTTGGAAAATAATTAGAATTACAATAACAGTACCGCTACTTCAAAACTTTAAAGAAATCGTATGTTTAATTTTTAATTTAATTGTCCTTCAATTAGTGTGTCTTATTGATGTTGTATTTATATGATCCCGGATACTCGTTTAAGGTAATAGTTAACTAACAACATTACTTTACTATTTTATAACAACATTTTTTACTCACAATTTCCGCTTTGGCAAATGCTTCCCAAAAACTGAATTGCGTTTAAAGACGTAACACGGAATTCAGATTTCCTCCTGCAAGTTGCGGCGATTATCGAAAACGTTTTTTTTTTCTTTTCCTCTTCCTGAAACGTCTCGTCGATTGTTGAGTATACCTACGTAAGTCAAAGTCGCGTAATTTGTTCTCGTAATTCAAGTGCATCGATTTAATTCTAACACTGAAACACAATAAATTCAGCACAGTAGCCTACTGATGATAAGATGTCAGCACTGTATATGCGCTCAACACATACGCTATCAGGGAAACGGCACAAACAACAAACACAAAACAGTGATAAAAATAAAAACTACATTTTTAAGTGCTGCTGATTCAAAGTGCTGTAGTCTTCATAACGGTAGCCTACAGTGTTAACTGAACCTATCGTTTGCAAACTTCAGTTGTTTACAAACTGAACTTCCCGTTCGTGAAAAGGTATAACGCGCCACTGTGAGGCCTTTCATTCTTCGAACTACCTTAGGCTACAAAACCCACCTCCGTGACCTGGTCAGGGACGAAGGTCCCCTATAGTCAAGAGACCCCGCGCTCTGCTGGACGACCCACCATAGTCTCCTACATAGGGCCCTTCTCCTGAGGGAGTCAGTACCTTTATGCTGCACACTCTAACCCGTTGAACCCTTAAACCATAAACTACGACACTGAACCTCACACTGCCCTGGTCGTTTGTGGCCTCGGCGGGGGTGTCTTATCTCAGTTGTGCAAGAGCCTCCTTTCATCAGGCGCCCGCCCTGGATATGCAACGGGCCTGTGCAGATCACCGCTGAGCGGAGAGTGGGGCCGCGTCGGAGACAGCAGCGCTGGCTAACCGGTCCTCAAATGTACCGGGAGGTTTCTCCGCTGTGACTCGGACGTGTCACCGCTGGCTTCAGGGCACAAGACAACCCAGACTTTGGCTAGGCTGAGCACCTCACTTGCTGAGATCCTCTCCCCTACCCAAATGTAAATGAGCACACCATCCCAACCCAAGATCTTGTATACCTTAGCCCTTGAGAGAGTATCGATACTTGCAGTCATCGGAGGAGTCACTCCGGGCGCTGCTACCGTGCAGGAGCCTTGAGCCCCGTCTCCCCATTAGCTACAGTTACACAGTTACAGGCTGCAAAAAAAAAAAAAAACTGTAGGTTCGCTGGTTTAGTATAAACAATTCTATTCTTGATAAAATCTCAGGTAATGAAATGTAAGAGTACGGTGGCATCAGTCAGCGGTTTTTATTTATTTTTTTTTTTTTACGCGACGAAATGTGAACAATAAGAGAGCATTTAAAAGAGTGTTAGTTATATATAAGGGTATTCACGGCCTCATTGAGATACATATCTCTGGGATTGGTTACAGAGTTTCTTACGTAAGGCACAGAAGACACGTCTTGTTCAGATACGTGCGGCAACGTATTGGCTCCATCGGCGAGATCCGTCAAAATAACGAACAGAATTTGAGGAACAGTAAAGACGTTGACTGTTTCAATGAGAATACTAACGTCTTGAGGAAGAACGTTATGAAGATACTGGAGTGAAACTTTGACTGGGACATCTAATCATTTTAGAAATGTGTGTTGTGTACAAATTCACGTGATTTTTTGTTTGTTTTATATAATATGTGTGACCAATGTGTTCATACTGTCCTATACACTCCTGTCGCATCAGAATACAGTTATTCTGCTTCCCTGTTAGATAGAAACCTTCAAGGAGGTTGGGATGGCTATAAGGCGAGATGTGGAGGATATATAATTACAATAAAATATTTTGTTGTTGTTGTTCTTCAGGCTGTGGACCTTACGATCCGTTGGGCACTCCTTAGTCCGACCATATTTTCTTTGGTCTTCCAATATTCCGCCGTCCTTTCGGATTATAAACCAAAATTTGTTTTGGTGCCCTATTCTTATATGCATCCTTTTAACACGGTCTGTCCAATCCTGTCTGTATTGCTTTATCCTTTCCTTTAGGTTATATATTCCAAGGAAGTTCCTTATATCGTCATTTCCGTCGGTTACTACTAGTCATCATTATCATCAGCATCATCCTCAAGGTTTAAACAAAGAATGGTTTGTTCTGTTCTCAAATAGGCAAATATTAGAGCTGGTCACTCCAACGGTTCCTCGGACGTCCCACACCTCTCCGTCCCCTCGGCTTATAGTTCAATAGTTGTTTGGGGATGCGGCAGTCATCCATTCGGCAAAGATATTACCACCAATTCAGCCGATACTTGGCGATTCTGTCGAGTATACTCATAATATTCAGTTCCTGCCGTATATCTGTGTTTCTTCTATGATCATGTAGAGTATACCCTGCCACCTGCCTGAGAATCTCATTTCAGCCGCTTGGATCGACTGGCCTGGCCTTTCGTTAAAATCCAATTCTCAGACTCATAAAGAAGTGTGAGAAGAGCCATCATCTTGTAGAATTTTAGGCGTGTCCCTTTACTTTGCTGACTTAAGAGTTCCCCTGATGGTCCCTCACATAAGGAAGTACTAATGAAGTGAAGTACATAAGGAATTGACGTATTAATGAAGTATTAATTAAGTGAAGTACTTGATCTTCTTCTTCTTCTTCTTCTTCTTCTTCTTCTTCTTCTTCTTCTTCTTCTTCTTCTTCTTCTTCTTCTTCTTCTTCTTCTTCTTCTTCTTCTTCTTCTTCTTCTTCTTCTTCTTCTTCTTCAAAGACTAATCCAAGAATGGTTTGTTCCTGTCTCCAATAGACAAAGATTACAGCTGGTCACTCCAGCGCTTCCTCGGACGTCCCACACCTCTCCGTTCCCTCGGTTTATATAGTTCCATAGTTGTTTGGGGATGCGGCAGTCATCCATTCGACAAAGATGTTCCCACCAATTCAGCCGATACTGGGCGATCCTTTCGAGTATATTCATAATATTCAGTTCCTATGGTTACTCCTAGTACTGATCGTAAAAATCTCACTAGCCTGTATCCGGATTTGGGTCTTTGCGTTCAGTGTCCAAGTCTCAGTGCTATAAAGGCCGCATGGCACTGCCATCACTTTATAAAATTTAAAAAGGCCGCACTCTTCTGACCTTTCCATTCAGTGTTCTTCTTATCGTTCCACACATGTGATCAAACTTCTCTTTTAAAAACAAAATATTATTAATTATTATTATTATTAACCTAGAATAATTTCATGATTATTTCGTTTTCGTGATTTTCTTTCGTCGATTCGAATTCTATGCAGTGTTCTACAGTGCTTACATTCTTCTCGTCGAATGGATTAATCGTTCTGTAATGGAATTGTTCGGTGTCACATTTCCGGTATATCGGCATCGGATTGGTCACGTCATTTATCGATAAACGACTTAAAAGATACAAAATAATCGAGTGAAGAGCAGAACGTCGCTAAAGTACACATTACAAAGGAATTTATTGACGGCCGCGGTGTTGTCACACTAAACACCTTGCAAAAATGTTTGTTTCGTGCGTTGACATCCTGTAGCAATTAACAGGACAATTAGTACATCCCGTCGTGCCGTTCGGCCATCATCAGGTGTTAACGCCGACAAAATTCACCGCAATTCGTTATTGAACGTGCACCACCGCTAACAGCTGAGAATGACGTCAGAACGACACGAAATAACACGGTATTCTTAATTGAGGTTTTTTCTAGCTTTTAGCTTTCATGGCATAGCAGCATGGAGGGACTCTACGAAGCACGCTTAACCAACCGAATGCGTCGTTATTCAACTCAAACTATAAGTGCTAGCGCTGTTCAATTGACTTCGCGGTCGTAATAAACTACATTCATAAGTAAAACCAAATATGGAACTTCAAATCAAGTTCTATAAGATTATGACAGTCCCCACTCTTTTATACGGTTCCGAAACATGGATATTATCTAACAAAGATACAAGTCATATACTTGCAGTAGAGATGAATTTGTTGAGATGCGTAAGGGAATGTACATACATTGAAACGATAGAATTAGAAACGATGTGACAAGACGTGAATTGGGTATATTCTCTGTAAATGCAAGAATCGGGGAATGTAAGCTGAGACGGATTGAACACTTAGGTAGAATGGAGGCGAAAAGGCTACCTCAACAAGTTTTACAATATGAGACTAAAGGAAAACGAGATGTGGGAACACCACGAAAAAGATGGTTTGAAAATAGAGATCGGAACAGATGATGTCGCCTATTCCTGGAATGAACAAGAAGAAGTAAAACATAATCGAAATGCATAAATGCTACGTGTGAAATGAAACAGTTTGCCAAGCAAAGATTACCTAAGAATAAGCTTATCGCTCTTAGTTAGAGGACCCGCCGCCGCCTAGGTAAACTACATATGTGTGGTGCCGATGGTTGACTACGCGATCGGAGTATGGGCTACTTGGCTAGGACCCGTAGCGATAGCTGCTAGTCTCTCTCTTGGAGCGAGGATCGTTCTCGGTATGCAAAGCCCAGTACCTCACGAACCGAATCATACGAGAACCTCTGCGTGTCTGTTTCCTGAACCCCACTATACGGACATTTCCTCGAGAGTTCCACCTCCGATGTCCCGCTTCTAGGGGAATACTCTCATTACCACCCTCGGTCAACGCCCATCTGTGCCAGGCGAATCTTGGATTCTAACACTGAACTAACTCTGAGACTTCGTGGTCTCTGCAAGAAACTCGGAACGCAACACCAAAGCTTCGCGCACTCATTTTCCTCGCCTTACTTAGACGTTACTACGCCTCGCAACTTTTATCGATGAATCGAGAGCGGATTTAAAATGAAGTATCTGTTGGCGGCTGGTTCGTATTCTAAACATTTTTGAATTAAACTTTTTAGGGAAAATTTTACGCGCATATATTTTAAACGAAATATATTGGTTTCTATTTCACTGAGAATGGCAATTTTATGGAAATTAAATAACTAAAGAACGATCCGCATTAGTTTTAGGTTCTAAAGACTTGAGGAGCACGTATCGAAGTATCAACTACATTTTCTTCGTATTTTTTGTTTTGAATGCTGCGTATTTGGATACATTTTTGTGGAGTGTCTTAACTTATGGGTGTAAGGCGTGGACCGTCGGAAAAACAGAAAAGAGGAAGGTAGAAGCAATGGAAATGTGGGTCTGGAGGAGAAGGACGAGGACTAGTCGGATGGATAAGAAAAGTAATGAGCGAGTCCTCACAGATGTGGACGAAGATGGATCACTTTTAAAAATGACTGGAAGAAGAAGGGCAAACGTGTTACGACACGACCAATTCTTAAGTAACGTTTTTGGAGGGAAGGTGTTGGGGGGGGGGAACCAAGAGCAGCGTTCATCAAAGGAGATGAACTTCCTATCGTACTGCGATTTAAAGAGGACAATGATGTAGAGAGAGAGAGACGGGTAACTGGACAAGGCATTGCCTTTACATGATGATAATGATGATGTACTCGGCTCGATTTGCAGGTGTTTCATTAGAGTATTGTATACATGCCTGAGAGTCTGGTAAGAGTGTTCTGTTCCCTGGGTCGCAACACCACACACTGACGGATCGACGACTTTGCGACGAGGAAAAGAGATAGAACAAAAAAAAACATACTCACCATAAACAGACAGATAGATAGACAGGCAGACAATAAGAATCGTGTTAATTCGAAAAACTTTTGTAGTTTTTAACGATAGCATATTCAGCAGTAAAAACCACAAATAAAAACATCTATTGTAATCTACATATAAGTTATATAAAACTCAAAGTCAGAGGATTTATGGGTACTGAATACAAATCCACACCGTTACTCGGATTGTCACCAAATTTTGCACAGCTAGCCTTTGACACGGTCTAACTTGGAATTTGATATTTTGCCCCGTCCGCACGGTTTAAGCCCTTTCAATTATGCCTTTCCGTTGACGCGTATAAAGATGTCAACATTACCATGGAGACCAGAATTAATTACGATAGTAATAACTAAATAAGCAAAAGCTATTTAGCGGCATCGGAACTGTATGTTTATCCATTCCTGCAGTACATTTTCGATGTTTTATATAATATGCGATTGTATCAATATATACGATGTGGAAAAAAAGAAGTGTACTAATTGCAAACTGTCCTGTACTTAATGCAAAGCGAAAATACGTGTTGTTTTCATTTGTGAGGTTAGGTGACAACGGTTTTGGGTTTTTAGTTTACTGGTGAAATAAATAAAAGCCATGGTTGAGGAAAACATAACGTTTAACGTGTTGTACAATGCTTCTAACACAGTAACATTTAAACTAAAGAATTTAGTGTTTTTGATTTAACAGGTAATTTAATAAATATCACCAAAGGCTTTATAAACGGGTACTTTTAAATCTCCAAAGGCTGTTGCAGTAACATCATAAATTTAGTACAAGTTAAAATAGTAGAAGTGTTGAAAACAGCTTTGGAGAGAATTTGACTAATGAGTACAAAATTGTTATACGAGCTGACAGAACGCCAAATAGACATAGAGAATAAAAACTTGTATTAAAATAGCGAATTAAAGTCAAATATTCGCGTGCGAGCCGCGGGTAACAGATAGTAGGCCTATATAATAAACTACAATTAACACTGAATTTTTAGGAGGTAAACGGGTGGATTCGGTGAATCATTTTGTGTTTGTGTCGAAAACCGCTAAGTAATCTTATTTTGGCCACGTTTCTGTGTCAAGTAAAAAATCAATATAAATAAAGTGCCAACACGTTATCGCGACAACACGTTATCTGTAACATCTTGCAACGGTGTCTCTGCTCTGTAGGAACGGAAAGATTTTTGTATTATTTAAAGTAACAGTCGTAATCGTATTCCTCTAGGGAACTGAGTCTATGTGAATAAAAATAGTAATAATCAGTTGCAGTAATAGTAATAATAATAATACAAACAATAATAATAACTATAACAATAATTTAGCACACCAGCGGTATGGCGGTATTTAGCAAGACAAAATACATGGCCACAGGACAGGAGGCTAGAGAAGGAGAGCACATCCAAATTGGCATCTATTCCTTCGAAAAAGTCAACAACTTTGTTTATTTAGGATGCCAAGTTAACTCCGATGGGGAAACAACAGAAGAAATAAAGCGAAGAATCATCTCAGCTAATAGTTGCTTCTTTGGTCTCAGACCCCTGTTGCAGAGCAGAATAATTGCCAGGAGCACCAAGCTGCTTTTGTATAAAACACTGATCCGCCCAGTTCTCACCTATGGTTCTGAGACCTGGACCATTTCTAGAAAGTATGAGTCAAGCCTGTAAAATCCTTCGCAGTATATTTGGTCCAATATGTGTAGGAGGTGAATGGAGGAAAAGAACCAACCAAGAACTGAACACTCTGCTGAATGAACCAGATATTGTGAAAATTATAAAACTTGGTAGCTCAGGTGGACTGGACACGTGATCAGAATGGGGGAGAATGAAATACCAAGAAAGGCACTCACAGAATAGATCTATGGCACCAGGAGAGTTGGTAGCCCAAACTGCGTTGGGAACACGGTGTGAACTACGATGGGCGCCATATCCTTGGGACCCGGAACTGGAGAGCAGCTCCACTTGACCGGGACAACTGGCGGAGGCTGTTAAAGGAGGCCTTGACTTAGTAATGGGTTGTCGTGGCACTGTACAAGAAGCGGTGTGGCGTCAGGCCACTACTCTATAAGTTCCAGGTTCGATTCCCGAACACACCGTAAAATCAAGGTGCCCAGTGACTGTAAAAACTGAGTATAATAGGAATGCAAATTACTATTACTTAATTTTAGAATTTGCATTCCTAATATACTTAGTTTTTACTTAGTCACTTGACCTTCCCTATACTAGCTCCTCCATCCCGTCCACCATACACAACCCCACATACACATGTCCATATAGGCCTACACACCCTTAACACATGTTCACCATCCTCTAACACATTCTTAGTATTTAGTTGTTGTTAGCAGTTCTTTGAGAATAGCATCATAGGCTGAAACAACGGTCAGACTTTAAGAATAAATTGTTAAACTTCAAAGCTTATTTTGTTTTTAAGTCTTTTTAATAATTTAATTTCACTACCGTTATATTCTACCTTAAATCCTTAAATTTTCTATATGGGCGGGAAATTAATTATTGTTTTTAATACCAGTAGCGAGTGAAACATATTAAAAATAACATTTAATAATTACATAGTCGAACAAACCTTAATCTGTTTTTAGTTATAATATATGTTACTGTGATATATGTTGACTGGTATATATGTATAAACGTTTCTGTACCAATCTAATATCTAATTGTTGATTATTGCTTTTATAATTAATTAAAAATATCATTACATATAGTAATTTAAATGTAATAGTGTATAAATTAAGTTCTGTGATATTATAATTTTCTCGTTGTCTTAAAGAAAACATTTTAAGATGTAAACAAACTATCTCAACTCTTTCACATATACAATGATACATACATATGGACGCACGCGTGTGTGCGCACACACACGCACATACACAAACACGTTCACACAAATAATTGTTCTGTTTTGTCCGACATTTCTTTTGTATTCATACACAGGTCCTGATGATGACAATCAACCTTATCGAAACGTCGACAGAAATAAGTTAAAATTTGTTTTTTATATTTTTGACCGATCCTCACAAACCCTACACTGAAAAGTTATATTCTACCTTATTGAGCATATATCACGCTTGAAAGTGAAGACTGTCCGCTGACTGGTTGACTGTGTAAGAGGAGAATTTTTCTACCTCACCATACGCGGTAGATTTTTCATTGAAATTTCTGTGGGTTTTGGACACTTTGTGCGTGTTTTGTCCGTTGCTGTCGTGCATTGTTGGTGTCTGAGCTAATCAGAAGCAAGACTGACGCGTTCGTCTCGACTGTTCTTCGGCCAATCAGATTTCCCCTAAGCACAGCGCGACGTGTTGCCAACAGTACAACTTTGCTACGTCCAATGGTCGTTTTATTAGTATGGCGTTGGTATAGGCAGTGGCGTTACTGGACGGGATCAGAGGATCGATTCTCACCCCCACCGGAACTATTAAACATTTCAACGAAATTCCATAGGCCTAATCCCTTAACGTACGCCTATTTGTAAACCAATTGTGTTATAAAACAATAATTGTAGAAATAAAAGGAAATATAATATTTTTAAATTCAAAAATAGAGCTTACTTAATAATAACAGTTGGTTAACATTTGTGGTAAACATATATGTCGGTTTACTCAAAAACTTTAAGACGAAAAGAACTGATAAATCTATACGAATAGAATTCCGAATTTCTCATCTGTCTTGAGGAAAACGGAGAGTCCACCCTTCAAGCCACTCTCATCCCCCAGAAGCTAATCTCGTATCCTCCCCAGAAACTAGTTTCACCCGCCCTCACCAGAAGCGACTTCGAGTTACGCCACTGGGCACATGTACTAGTATTGATACGACGGTCTCACTGATCGTCGTGTGGTACAGTGGAAAAGAAAATACAAGACACCAATGAAATCAACTAATAACCAGCTTTAATTATCACAATTAATAATATGTAAATCAACAAGATAGACGCTTACAAAAATTCAAGTAAAATTTGTCCACACGCAATAATAATGTCAACTATAAAGAATGCCGCACTAATTATAACACAACAATATTTCGCTACAATATTTCTACAAACACTCGATCCGCGCTAAGAAAATCGCTCACTCTCAATTACCTGACAAGCCGGCTGCTACGGTTTTTTATACGTCTTCGAGAAATTTTCCATCCTCAATGTGCACGCCACTTAATGCGAAATTCAAGTGTTCTCCAGAGGACTCTGGAAGTACTTAAGCGCGGCCTTGACTGAGGCTTCACCTGCTTGACTTGTGAGGGGGGTGGAGAACGTTCTGGACTGTTCGATAGGGCTCTCGTTGCGGCATGTTACTAGTAGTGATTGTAAACCAAAACGAAACATTAAAAGATTTAATGTAGAATTCATAAATATAACAATTAGTTATAAAACTTTAGACATTATCTGTTATAATAATTTAATGATTAGGTCTCACATATTTCTATTATATTATTAAAAATCATCCTAACGATTTAATAAATAATTAGCTTCATACTAATAAATAAATAACTTCACAACTAAGTAATAATTAACTTCATAAAAATAAAATTTGCTCAAAATATCAGTTGTTAATAAATTTTACAATCAGCTGTTAACGAGCGGGGTCGACACTTGACAATCAGATGTTTAGGTATTGTATATATAACTAGAGCACGTGGAACGAACTGTCTGTGCGAACAGAGAAATTTTACCGCGTACAGGAAAATTCGACGCGGTAAACAAAAAGAACTGTAAAGAAAGAAGAAAAATAATAATAAATAAAAAACAGCATGGCCATGTCGGCGCGGCACTGCAATGGTATACACTGAAAGTATGTGACTCACCGCGCTGCCGAGTGAATACATTTTTCGTTTTTTAGGTCAGCTGACTATAAAATCCACACGTAGGTAAATAAAATGTACATAGAGTTTCACGCATTCCAGTTGTGTGGTGGTAGCCTTCAGGTTCCGCGGCACCAAGGTCGCATCTCACATTCATCGCAACCATTACTTATCAATTAGCCGCGTGTCGTATACACATAAATATATGTCCTCACTTGCAAATAATTAGAGAAAGAGAAGAGACGGGGGGGAAGAGAGTACGTGTACGAGAGACGGATCGAATAAAAATTTTTCTTGTGTGTCGGAGTTCTCTTCATCAAGAATGTATACACGTCAGTCTAACAAATTAAGGCAATAGTGTTATCAAATATAGGTAGCGTGTCTGCCAAAGGAGATATGCAGTTAAGACGAATAACGTTAATATAAAATCTAACAAATATGTTGCCAGCAACAACTGTCTAAAGGCATCGAATTCACTTATGAGGAGGAACAATATTATAAAACTAAGTAGAATACAATGATATACAAGGGACAAATATATATGTATATATATATATATATTACTTTAATATTTATACTAAATTTACCTCAAGTTGTTTTTTCTATTTGGAACATGTTTCGAGAGTTCCTGTTCTCTCATATTCAGCCTTCGCCAGAGATGGCGAAGATGAGAGAACAGGAACTCTCGAAACATGTTCAAAATAGAAAAAACATCTTGAGGTAAATTTAGTATAAATATTAAATTATTATATACATCAAGAAACGGACTGTAGCAGAAAGTTATTGAAATATATATATATATATATATATATATATATTACATTTAATATTTATAAATAAATTTACCTCAAGATATACTTTTTTCCCTTATTAGGAACATGTTTCGAGAGCTCCCGTGCTCTCATCTTCAGCCTTCGCGATCTTGCGTCTGGTGAAGTATTTATGTGTTGGCTGGATGCTATTAAGGTTGTTTGTTGGTCTCTGGTATTTTAAAGTTGTATTATTGTGTGTGATTGTGGTATATGTATTTGTATTTTGTGTATTTTCGATGTTGAGTCCTTTGAATATTGTGTCATGTTTTGTCATGAAAACGGACAGGAAACGGACTGTAGCAGAAAGTGATTGAATATATATTAGGGACAACACTGATCGGAAGATTGAGGCACTTCAAAAGCGAGGTTTTTTCTTATCTACCATATATATCGTGGCATCAGTCAGCATTGTTCGTCATATGAGGCCAAGTGGGGCATTATGACCCTTAAAAACAGAAGGGCACTACAAGATATGTTATTTGTCTATAAGACTATTTGAGCTAGTCTACACGTCTATAACGGGCTTATTGAGGTAGATGTCTCGGGGATCGGTTACAGATTTCCTTACGTAAGACAAAGCAGCCATGTCTTGTTCATGTACTTGTAGCAGAGCGTGTTGGCTCCGTTGGTGAGATTCATGAAAATGGCGAATAGCGTTTGTGATAGTGAAGGCGTTGACTGTTCAAATCAGAATATTAACGCCTTTAGGAAGAATGTGATGAAGTTACTGGAGTGAAACTTTATAACTATGACATCTGATAATTTCAGAAATGTGCGTTGTGTATAAATTCATGTGACTTGTTTGTTTTACATATGTGTAGTATATTTATTTTTCTTCTATAGTATATCGTCGTTCCACCTAAAACCGACGTGCCAGTTAGGTAGAGTGCATACACCAAGGTATTCATACTGTTGTATGCACTATAATTATATAATTACCTTATTATCCACTCTAGTGATACAAAGTTTCGTCAGTTATGACGCGTTTCGGGACTAAGTCCCATCCTCAGATAACACTTATTTCAATATAATAAACTAATACAATAAAAATCGCAACCATGATACTGGTCATGTCAATAAAATAAAATAAAATAAAACTTCAAATCGCATGTGAAATGTTATACGAACCACGGCTGGAGCTCCCGCATGCGTTCACCCTCAACCGCGATCGTCACGCGACTGGTCAAAGATTAAATCCAAACCGATGGCAGTGTCGAACAAGTAGTTTGATGCAAAATTTATCTGATCATTTAGTAAACTGTTTTTAGTGGTACTATTTTTTATAGCTTTATAAATTTCAAATTTATAAATTTATTAATAAGTGATACGGTACGCAAAAAAATAAGTAATTGTTCTCTGCACTCCCTTCACACCAGAATACAGTCATTCAACTTCCCTGTTATACAGAACTCTTCACGGGATGGTTATAAGGGGAGATGTGGAGGCCATCACTAAATAAAAAAAAACAACATAACATAAACAAATTATTACTGCAATGTGTTAAACCAGTGGTTCCCAAACTTTTCAGTCTGCGGACCCCCCCAAAAAAATTAAAAATTTCACTGACCCCGACTGAGTTATGAAATAAAACAAACAGTAAATATGACACAAACTATTATATTTTAATTAAAATTTATTAAAAATCAAAATTCTTTTAACTTGCAAAATTATAATATTAATGATATCAAACAAAGTTTAATGTGAACAATGAAGCTGCTTTTTGAACAATTAGCTCTGCAATATTAGGTTTAATGTCTGATAATTTCGATATTAAGTCACTCTCGACATCTAGTTTATTTCTTAACTTTGCCAACCTCGGCTGTATCTTTCCAGCCACACGTGTCGAAATCCAGCTACTTAGGCGTAAAACCAGCTACACGGAAAACATTTTGCTTAGATAGAGTGTTTATACGTGAGATACAGTGCTTATACGTGGACTAAAAGAGCGCGATCAGTTCTGCGTTGATGCGGCGCTTTAGTCAGTTCGGCTGACAAACAGACCTGTTACTACACGACATGATTTAACGACATTATTAAAGCCATTAATTTGAAATTACATTTACAATTAAAATTAGTTTAAATCAAAAAAATACTGAAATCTTCTACTAACTGTTTTAGGATTCCAAAATTTAGATTTTACGGTATCGGAGAAAATTACGGTATATTCTATTTTTTCTTAAAAGTGTCCGCGGACCCCTTGAATCATTGTCGCGGACCCTACTTTGGGAACCACTATGTTAAACGGTCCCAGGCAGTAGAACGAGGGATATTTAGGCCGTAGTCCGTTAACCCTAGTCCGTTCCTACGGGATGTTTGCCCGTGTACGTAAATTGTATCATTAACACCTCCCTATCTCCAAAATTATTTGTATTACTATTATTACTATTATCAGAAAATAACGGGTAAGTTTAAGTCGTTAGTACCATATGATCAATATTATACGTACCCAAGACAAAGTAGTTCCTGATGGTGGGAAGACCGTCCCGAGTTGTTAACATTGAGTAACGTACATAGACTGTGTGTGTGTGTGTGTGTGTGTGTGTGTGTGTGTGTGTGTGTGTGTGTGTGTGTGTGTGTGTGTGTGTGTGTGTGTGTGTGTGTGTGTGTGAACACGCGTAAACTGTCGGTATCGATTTGGGGTAAATTCAATTTGCTTCTTACGGTGAAACATTGAAACATTTGTACGTTAATATAATCTCTTTTCATTAAATTTGATTCTTATTACAAAAAGAAACCTTTAAAATCTGTTTTAACCGTTCAAATGTTAGAGAAAATCTCGAAGAAATATTCTGTGAAGGAGTACACTTTCATTTACTTTACAAATGAAAACAAATAACTGAATAAATTTAAAGATATTCCTTCAACCAGAGAAGATTACGTTGAGCGTTTTAAATGTCGAAATGGTCGAGAATAACGACACGTTTGACCTATTGGAGAAAAATAACCAAAGGTACACACTGTAACGTATTATTATCGGGCGCAAGTTAAACTTGGCAAGAACTAGACACACACACACACGCAAGCAAGCAAGCGCGTGAATACAATACTACTGGACAGAGTACTCATTTACAATCTTCACTTTCTTCTTGTAACCTTAAACCCCAGTTTTGATGTTGTCAGATCATCGCCCTTTCTCTTGAAGCCCTTGCGCCCTGTTAGACCCATTTCTGCACTCACTCGACTCAGCGTTTTTCCGCCATTTCTAACAATCTTGACTCTGACATCACAGTCGTATAGCTATTGATTAATCGTGTTTAACGGCTTAATTGTGTCTTATTATTGTCCCTAATCTTAAAACTGTCATGGCCGGATTAAGGCTATGGGGGCCCGGGACTATTTAAGAGCAGGGGTCCTTGTATAAATTTTCGCGTTTTGCACAATACTATACTTTATTCAGACGATCATTTAATTATTTATTATTATTACCGGGGCCCTACAGTCTATGCCGCATCCCGCATTTCGATCGCCATTTCTCCCTATCTTTCCAGTCATCGTCTTCAATAGCTTGATCTCTCATGCTTTTCCTAATTCCTGTTCTCCATTGTGTTGTCAGTCTTCCTTTCCTTCTCCTGTTTTGTGGTCTGTAAGTCAATTCTTTCTTTGTCCATCGCTTCTCCTCCATCCTCATTACGTGACCATACCATAGCAACTGTCTGGATTCTATTCTTTCTGCTGTTGTAAATATGCGCCCTGTTTTCCTTTTTATATCTTCGTTTCTAACATGTTGCATTCTATAAATATTACACGCTCTTCTTAAGAAGTCCATTTCCACAGTTTCTATCATCTTTTTCTCTTTATCTGAAAGTTGCCACCATTCGCAGCCATAAGTTAAAATGGGCTCCACAATAGTTGTGTAGATTGTCAGTTTAGTTTGAAGTTTCATTTTGTTCGACCAAAGTAACAAGCTTAGCAAACGAATAGCCTTTTTCCTCTGTTGTATCCTATTTTTGATGTGATTCTGTGTTGTTCCATCTTCTGAAATAATGCTTCTCAAATATTTGAATTCGCTACGATCATTTAATAAATATAATAAACAAAATATTGTTCTTAAACCGTATTTTTACTCACATATTTTTTTATTTTATATTGATTAAATAGATGCTGAATCTGTTTGCTATTATTTTATTTCGCAGATCTTTTTACAATAATCAGCAATACAAATAAATCAGAGATTACAAAATAATGAAATTGAAATATTTCTTTCTGCTCCTCTTTTCGGCAAACTCTGCTTTCAAATCATCCAAATCCAATATTTTTAATAATTCTGTTTCAATGGTTAATCTTGCTAAATTACGCGTAGTTAAGCGGCTATCAAGCATTGTTAATCGATATTATCGGACGTATATTTTTCTCGAGCCTTCTCCAAAAATCATCATAAAACAATTGTGATAGCTTATAACTGGGGAAATTTTGAGCGTTAAACTTTACTTCTTTGGCTTTCACCATAATCTTATGTACCTAAACATGTCCCCCAAGTTTAATTTAAATCCGTGATACGCACTTCAGGTACTCTCCTTGTCAGTGAGGTTTTAATATTTCGCTTGCTCGGAAAATGTTATTTATTCCTTCGAAAATGAGAATTTTTAAATGGTCGGGCATGGGGCCCCCTGACAAGCGGGGCCCGGGGCTTTAGCCCTCGCCAGCCCCAACCTTAATCCGGCACCGCATACTAGGTATGTATATAGAATACATAGTTTTAAATTTTTTAAGAGCGGAAGATTTACACTTATTTCTAGAAGTAAAATTGAAATTTTAATTCAATGCAATTTTTCTCGTACCTTTCAACATACGTCTCATACTTTTCAACATGATTTTATGAAAAGTACCACTTGATACATTGTAGGCTTAAGTGAAGCAAACTGTAAATGCTATAATCGTGTAGTAAGATAACAAATAATAAGATAACACCACACAACCAAACAACATACTAAACGACCAATTACAATATAAATCACATACACTTTTCGATACAATTATACAAAAAACAAACAATAATTTGGATCCCCGCGCCAATCCCCTTCCTCTACACACCACCCCCACTATACCTTCCAAGCAACAACCGTTACTAAGTACTGGCAGTCTGTTTCTAAGCTGACGAAGGCGAATACGACGCCGAAACGCGTTCGACGAAAAAGACAAGTAAGTTTCACAAGAGAAAGTTTCAATATTATATAAAGTGTAGTGCTGTGAAAGAAGATGATGAACAAACAATACAACAAATAAAAATAACGATTATTTAAAAAGCAAAATTTTATAAAGCTGCGATACTGGAAAGAACGTAAATTTTAAATATTAATTTGCAGGAACTAATTTCTGTTCTTGTTTAAATGTTCTTGTTCAAGCAAAAATATTCTGAGGAAATCAGAAAACACTATAAATAAAAATATCTTCCTTACCTTAAGAATCGAATTTTTAATCTTCTAGACTGTTGTTTAAAAATCAAAAATCTTAAAATTAATATAGAAGTTGATACTTATTTTAAAGAAATGTTTCATTTTAAACCAGAAAGTTCCATGAAAAAACTTTTTTCCGGTTTTTTATGACAGTTTCTTTAAATGTCCTGTCATTTAAAATACATTTTCAGTTTCTACCCATAGTTTACACTAGATTTCGACTATGTTTAGAACTGCGGTCACAAGTTGTGCTTACAAAACGAAAGAGATTAGATTCTGCTAAATTTGTCGGCTGTAATTTAGTTGGCAGTGGGCTTGTCATATTTACGCCAATTATTTCATAGCCTCTTTACAAAATTAAAATATTGTGTTATTAAAATCCCTATAATAAAATCAGTGAAACTTTATAAAATCTAAACGATTCAAGGATTTCTCAGAAAAAAATATTTTAATAAACAGGGCACAAAAAAACATCGCAGAAGTTAACGCGCGGAGCCGTGGGACTAATACCTTCACCGCGCGCTGACCTTTTAACGTTCGTGGCTTAAGTCCGCTGCTTCTGAATAGGCCTACTTGTTCTGTTTAATTGACAGCTAAGTTCCTGTAAACAATTTATAATTTGTAATTGGCATTTTATTGTACTAGATATTCTGATTTTTCTATTTTCCGCTGTTGCGATGCTGCCAATGAAACGGGAAATATTGTATCGGTGACAGCAGAAAGAAATTGGGTAAGACACCAAAAGAAAATCTTATAACGTCCACCCCAGTTTTCGTGTAATTATTTGTTTGATAGTTTTAGACAGTACATAAACATGTAGAACAAGCGTTTAAGCCGAAAAAGTAGATTTTAAAGAAGAACTATTGGAATACTATTTTCTATAAATGATAGTAAGTGACCATTTAATAGGGCAAAAGAAGTTAACTCTAGTAAAAAAAGTTGCCAAACGGGTATCATACGACTATAAGTTAGGCGAGGCGACAAGAAGAACTTTCTCTAACAATCTGGCAACAATTATTGTTTCCAGACAACTTCGATACTTTAACGTAACGAAATATCACCAATTTTTTTTTAATTCCAACGTACACCGTTTGTTAAAAGATTATGAATCCCAGTTTAAAAAAAATGTTGTTACTCATTTCTACGTATTCTGTCGATTCTGGTGCAAAACGGTACCGAACTTTTAGAAAATAAACGAATACTCATTAACGCTTTCAGTCAAGAATTTTTATTTATTATCAGAAAATTCTGAAAATTTGTACATTTACTAAACTTATTTTTTTTACATTTTTTTGTGCAAAAATATTTGGATTTGGATGATCCATACCCAAGAAATGGAGTGTCCTATATTATATAGGACACCGTGACTGAGAATGCGGAAAATTTGACAGTTTTTTATAACAAATTATTTTTTTTATAAAAGAATTATAAAAGAATTTATTTTCACATTTACTTTACATTTAATCATTAAATACTTATGATAAAAAAGAGTAAAGCACGTAAACATTTTAAAAACTTAAAAAAAGTCAGGAGTACATACAAAAATGTTGATTTTTTTGCGGTTTACAATACAAATAAATGATTTATTTTACTTGAAATGAAAGGGAAAAAAACAATTTCTCTCCTTTGAAAAACACAAAGGCAATTTGTACTTTGAGCAGAAGGTATATGCTTTTCTTGGTGCTGTTCTCCGGTAAGTGGTCCAAACCGTCATGCCTCACATCCACGACAGGCCTAATAGCAGGAACACGTGTTTTTGTGTGGACAGGTTAATTTGTTTCTCCTGAATTTGATGGCCTGCCTTTTCTTCTGAACAAATTTTCCTGACATAATCAAAGATTCCCCAACATATTGTCGGAAATGAATCAGGAAATGAATCAGGTCCATTACATTCTTTTCTGGCAGTCCTAAATCACGGTGACAGTCTCAGTCACGGTGTCCTGTATCTAGGACACGATTTTAAAAGCATTCTTTGTTAATAAATTTACACCCATATCAATATTTCACGTGATACTTCAATACATTAAAGGTTATTTTTATTTTAAAAATTTTTTAGTCGCTCTGAAAAAGTATGATATGTCATTATAAACATTATACGAGCTAGGGTTTTTGTGATACCGATAGCCAATGAACAGCTGTACTTTACATTCCTCCAAAACAGTTCATAAATTCAAGGATAGACTATACCATGTTATTAATGAATATAGAAAGGCACTAAAAATAGTACAGCATGAAAAGCATCTCAATCTGCAGTCCAGAACAGACACAGTGTTGTTCAAAATATGGTGTCCTAGATATAGGACACTGTGACTGAAAGGGTTAAAAACAGACGCTAATTTAATTAATTGTGTCCTACTAACAGAACCACGGTGTTCATGGTAGATACGGTAACTCTTTCAAGCTGGCGTGCGGTCGAGTTTTCGATCCGCACAAACAAAAGACTAATATACGTAAGGCAGCGGACAACGTTGGTATCGATAAACGAAATACAGTATCGTAAACTTCCGTTTACCATTTGTCACAGCTGATCAAATTCTTCAAATGAAATCAGAGTATTCTTTGAATATTGGAAGTGAGATTTCAAATCGACTTCAATAAATTTACACGGTCGTAAACACGTTTTTAATTTTAAACAATTCTGATGTTGTACTTTAATTTTTAGTACGCTTACGTCATATGTCGACCATTATCGATGAAACTTATCACACCAAAACAAAATGTAATATACATAAGTACGCAATGTATATTGAGACATTTAATATACAGACTATAAGACACACGTACATTTAAATAACAATTTAATTTAAATTATCCTACATAATATATAATAACAAAATATAATAGTTTTTAAAATAAACCAGATTTTAAAAGAAGCTGCCGTTAACTCAATTCTTCCAACCCTCCCTTACTGTCTTTCGCTATATGTTTAATATTCGGAGCGGCAGAAAGACGGCCTGCACGAAAACTTGACTTTAACAACATGCTAAAAATATCCGAGATGATTATATATCTACAAATAAATAAAATGTTCCTACAAAACTGTTTAGCAACTGTCAGAAATGTATTAATCTTGGAAATCACTGTCACCGACAAGAGAGAGCGCGCGCATGCTCACTCACACACACACACACACACACACACAATTGGTAAAATTGGTAAAACTGGATTGGTAAAACTGGATTTGTAAAATTTGTAAAACTGTATTGGTAAAATTGGTAAAACTGGATTGGTAAAATTGGTAAAACTGTATTGGTAAAATTCTTACCAATAAAAAACATAGTTTTGAGTTAGTCGTATTATACTGTTATGACGGTCTACTCGATCGTCGCAGTTACAGTGGAAACAAAATACAGTACAAGACACCAATTAAGTCACTAATTAGCAGCTTTAATTTTTAAAGTTAACAGTTCGTAATTAACAACACAGTCTCTACAACAAATCAGATAAAAATTGTTCACACTGAATAGAATGTCCACGAAAATTAAACACAATTGTATTACAGTTACCGTCCGATTATAAAATACAACACTTAACTAATGACCACTTGAACGCGCACAGTAATTTCGCCCGACAATAACTCTCGAACCGCGCTGTCAATATATCGCACTAATACTGAAACTTATGGCCGCTGCCGCCATGTATTTACAGCCGCCGAAAATCTAGACGATTCCTAATTGCGTCTTGGCTTGCGTATGAACTACGTAATTAACTGCGGCCTTGACACAGTCCCCACGGCTGGCGGCATCGAGAAGACTGTCGCAAGTGCGTCTACAAGCATGTACGCCACACGCGTTACATCGAGATTCTTCTGGCACATTCGACAAACACGTAGATTGTTCTGTGATGTCGTAACAATACTTATAATTAGTTAATCAACAGACACGTCATGGACAACAAAATCCAAGGATTTAATTTTTTAGTTCAAATTATTATAAACACAGCTGGTAAATGTCAATACAAGATATACAGAAAACCAACAGGAGATGTCACAATACACGTAGATTGTTATCATCCCCTAATGCCAAAACTGGTTGTTTAGAGTCCATTTATACACAAGCTATTAATAGTACCGCTTGAGACTACTGATTTTCAAGGATTAATTACAATCAAACACATAGCTGCAGCTAATTGACATAAAAGCACATTCATGGATAGCTTAATTAAGAAACAAACAAAACACAAAACCAAACCTCCTGAAGAATGAAATCAAAACAAAATACATATCAACCAATTATGGTAACATTTTGCCTAAAATTATATTTAACGCCTTAAAAGAGATAGATACAAGCATGCCCTTTAGAACAAGTGACATCCAAAACATACTTAGCACAAAAACGTGTTGGCTGTTAGAAGAAGAAAATAAGTGTAAATCAAATAACATGCAGTGACTCTAATACGTTTTACACAGGCGAAGAAGGAAGAACTGTCAAAAAAAAAAATTTAAAAGGACACCATGTCCAGAGTCAGTTAATGAATGATCAATTAAACTTCACTATATGAAACAGTGCTGAATATACAAAGTCCACAGATTGTCTCACAGGCAGCCAGTTCAACATAAAATAAGCAGTGATCTAAAGCATTGTGAGGTGTGTAAGAGACATCACATGTGCATTTAAATAGTAATGTAGTAGTATGTGTTAATGTTTCTTAAATAATTTTATTTTAATATTAATAGACTTGAACGAGCCATAACCTGATGATAGAATATATCTTCCAAAACATGTAACATAGACTATACAGCAGAAGTTACAAGATGGATCAAGGTAATTATTTACTATTATTAATTATTTACAGATATTTTGAAACTAAGAGTCATATGTCTCCTAATTTTTGCTTGTTTTTGTCATCAGAAAAACCATAGTTATTACATTAATGCAGAAATAAAATGAAATTGTGTTGTCAAATGTATTAACATGAAATTAATAAATTTTGTCAATATACAGTTCTTCAAATTATATAAAAATTATTTATTATATAACACCTATGGTATATTTTTTATACTTTCAAAGCCCATTTGGAAAACCATAAGGAGTTTCTGACTAGAATTCACGGTGCCCAACTGAAGCTGAACCCGAAGAAGTGTTCTCTATTTCAGAAGGAAGTGCAGTATCTGGGCCATCTGGTTTCGGCAGCGGTTGTTAGCATGGATCCTAATAAATTAGACACCGTAAGAGACTGGCCAGTTCCGAAGAGTAAACACAAAGTTTGGAGTTACCTGGGGTTATGCTCATATTACAGACGTTTTGTGAAAGGCTTCGTTACTATTGCTAAACCACTACATGATCTAACGGAAAATAAACGAAACTTCCAGTGGTCGAGAGAGTGTGACCAAGCATTTAGGATTTTAAAGATTGCGTTATGTTCGCAGCCAATTCTCGCTTTTCCAGCTTCCGAAGGGAAGTACATCGTAGACACAGATGCAAGCAATAATGGTCTAGGAACAGTTTTGTCTCAAGTGCAGAACGGTGAAGAACGAGTAATAGCGTATTACAGCAAGATGCTTTTTAAAGCAGAGAGAAATTATTGTGTTAAAAGGAAAGAGTTATTGGCAATTGTCAGAGTTTTGGAGCACTTCCATAAATACCTCTATGGAAGACAGTTTTCACTACGTGCCGACCTTGCCGCGCTTGCATGGCTCTTGAGATTTAAAAATCCGGAAGGACAGTTGGCAAGGTGGCTCGAAAGTCTGCAAGAGTACAACTTCAAGGTACAACATCGGCAGGGCGCCTGCATGGTAATGCAGATGGCTCTTCAGATTCATGAACAACATGCCCGGAAGTCTGCCGACATTGGCACAGAAAGGAAGAACGAAACTCAAGGGAATATGTTCAAGCCATCACTGTAGATTTCATGGCAGACGGCTGGACTACACAAGACTGTCGACAAGAACAGATGAAGACATCGGACCGATCTTGACAGCAAAAGAGGAAGGTCGCCGCCGGGATTGGCAAGATATCTGCCACGGTTCCGAAGTGCTGAAGGGCTACTGGGAACAAAGGGAATCTTATACCTTAGAAAACGGATTCCTGAAAAGGGCTTGGGAAAGTGAAGATGGACGAGACGCGGTCATGCAGTTGATAGTTCCCCAAAGTAAGGTGCAGTCTGTTTTGGAGGAGATGTATGATGGAACATCTGGAGGCCACCTTGGCGTTAACAAAACCCTTGACAAAATACGGAAGCGATTCTATTGGCTTCATCTTCGCCACGACGTAAAGGAATGGGTTCGGACGTGTGAAATATGTGCTGCAAGCAAGGGCCCACAAACCAGAACCAGGGGAAAAATGAGACAGTATAACGTTGGACTACCTTTCGAGAGGATTGCCATAGACATTGCTGGACCATTCCCAGTTACTGACGATGGAAACCGGTACATCATGGTTGTAGGTGACTACTTTACTAAGTGGGTGGAAGCCTACGCAATTCCAAATCAGGAGGTTACCACTGCGGCAGAGGAGTTAGTTCACAACTTCTGTTGCCGTTATGGAGCCCCTATGGAAATCCATACGGATCAAGGGAGAAATTTCGAGTCAGGAGTGTTTAAAGAATTATGCCGTCTACTCGGAATTCAAAAGACCAGGACAACGCCTTGTAACTAGCAAAAATTTAAAAATTTTTAAATTTTCTCCTCGACGGAGTGCGTTCACACGAAGCTGTGTCAACGACTTCCAGTTGACGCAATAAATAAAGCGTAATGAGAAGATGTCAGAGCAGCGTCGCTATCTAGACAATAGGAAGACGTTAAGTTCGACTCGGCTATAGAAATTGGATGTACAAGATGACAGGGAAAGTTTAGTTTAGAATTATTACCCGCAACAGCCGAAACAATGTAGACGAGGACATTCACACTTGTACTAAGAATTGTAGCAGATGTTCAACCAAGTTACGTAAGTATACGACGTACTGCAAAAAAGGGAGACAGTACCTTTACAAAGGAACGGACGTACTGCACTTTAAGAAACAATACGTGGAGCAGAGATTGGACAAAAACACAAGTCATGTTACTCAGCTGGAGATAACGTCTAAGTGTCAGACGGAATTTACGAGTGGAAAGTTGGGGTGACTTCACCAGCCAGCAGATGTCCAAAATTATTAATAGTTACAAAAAAAGGGGTGTAAGAGAGAACAATACTTCGGAAGAACCTAAGTATGGTGGCGGGTTATACGTAGCCAAATATTAAATTTTGAAGAGTTTAAGGAAGCGTTCTCACAAAAATACTGGGGACAAGAACGGCAAGACAGCATACGAGATCATCTGGAATATGGTAGATTTGATTGGCGTGGACCAATTACTGCGATCCAATATATAGAGCGCATATTATTGGAGAGTAGACA
>JAWRYS010001993.1:0-102891 GCA_034769895.1 Magicicada septendecula
AGACTTGCTGTTTTTAGTGAAGATCGGTTAAGGGAAAGGGGTAGTTTACTAGCAACGGTTTTTTAACAAGTGTAATTTTTACTTCCACGTTCCTTAAGGAAATGGAAGCATGGTGATGGCAAAAAAAAAATCGTGTTCGAGATTATTGCAGACTCTGATTTTACTACTCTCAAAATATGAGAAAAAGTCATTTTTCGAAAAGTGTCTCTGTGTGTGTCTGTCCGTCTACCTGTCTCTCTATCTCTAGATTTTTTTATATGGTAAACGATAACAGCTGCAATTACAAAAAAAATCAAATAATTTTTTGCATACAGGCATGATCTGTAGAGTACTCAAGACCTACTGTTTTTGGTGAAGATCGGTTAATGGAAAGGGGTAGTTTACTGCGAACGTTTTTTTTTTTAATCAAGGATAATTTGTTTTTATGGCAAACAATAACAGCCACAACTTCAAACACAATCAAATAATATTTTGCATACTGCCAAGAATTGTAGAGTTCTCAAGACCTATTGATTTTGGTAAAGATCGTTTAAGGGAAAGGGGTAGTTTACCGGCAACATTGTATGATTTGACAAGGGAAATTGTTTTTCTAATGCAAACGATAACAGCCGCAAATTCAAACAGAATCAAATGATTATTTGCATACACACCTAATTTATAGAGATCTCAAGACCTATGGTTTTTGGTGAAGATCGGTTAAGGGAAAGGGTAGTTTACCTTCGACGGTTTTTGTTTTAACAAAGGTATTTTATATGGCAAACGATAACAGCCGCAAATTCATACAGACTCAAATAATTTTTTGCATGCAGCCCTGATTTGTAGAGTACTCAAGACTTGCGGTTTTTGGTGAAGATCGGTTAAGGGAAAGGGGTAGTTTACTAGTAACGGTTTTTTATCAAGTGTAATTTTTACTTCCACGTTCCTTAAGGAAATGGAAGCATGGTGATGGCAAAAAAAATCGTGTTCCAGATTATTGCAGATTCTGATTTTACTACTCTCAAAATATGAGAAAAAGTCATTTTTCGAAAAGTGTCTCTGTGTGTGTCTGTCCGTCTGTCTGTCTCTCTATCTCTAGATTTTTTTATATGGTAAACGATAACAGCCGCAAATTCAAACAGAATCAAATAATTTTTTGCATACAAGCATGATCTGTAGAGTACTCAAGACCTACTGTTTTTGGTGAAGATCGGTTAAGGGAAAGGGGTAGTTTACTGGCAACGTTTTTTTTTTAATCAAGGATAATTTGTTTTTATGGCAAACAATAACAGCCACAACTTCAAACACAATCAAATAATATTTTGCATACTGCCACGAATTGTAGAGTTCTCAAGACCTATTGATTTTGGTAAAGATCGTTTAAGGGAAAGGGGTAGTTTACCGGCAACATTGTATTTTTTGACAAGGGTAATTGTTTTTCTAATGCAAACGATAACAGCCGCAAATTCAAACAGAATCAAATGATGTTTTGCGTACAGCCCTGATTTGTTGAGTACTCATGACCTATTGTTGTTGGTGAAGATCGGTTAAGGGTAAGGGGTAGTTTATCAGCAACGGTTTTTTATCAAGGGTAATTTTTTTCTATGGCAAATAATAACAGCTGCAAATTGAAACAGAATCACATGATGTTTTGCATACAGGCCTGATTTGTTGAGTACTCATTACCTATTGTTGTTGGTGAAGATCGGTTAAGGGAAAGGGGTAGTTTACCTGAAACATTTTATGTTTTAACGAGTTTAATTTTTTATGACAAACGATAACTACTGTAAATTCAAACAGAATCAACTACGTTTTTGCATACCTTTTTGAACTAAAGAGAGCTCAAGGTCTGTTGATTTCGTTGAAGATCGGTTAAGGGAAAGAGGTAGTTTATCAGCAACGTTTTATGTTTTGAAAAGGATAATTTTTTTATGACAAACGATAACTGCCGAAAATTCAAAGAGAATCTAATAATTTTTTGCACTTTTTCCTGAGTTGTAGAGTGCTCAATTCCTGTAGATTTTGGTGAAGATCGGTTAATGGAAGGGGGTAGTTTACCAGCAACATTTTTTGTTGTAACAAGACAAATGTTTACATGACGAACGATAACTACCGCACATTCAAACAGAAACAAACATTTTTTTGCATGCATCACTGAATTGTAGAGGACTGAATGTCTATTGATTTTGGAGATGATCGGTTAATATAAAGGGTTAGTTTACCAGAAACATTTTATGATTTAACAAGAGTAAAGTACTTAATTTTTATAAATAAAGAATCCTGACATGAAGCTCATAATAATCCACTGTAGGAACGTAGATGAAATATCTATAAATGAAGAGGTTTTGTGAACGGGTTGGGGGTAATTTTCTATTATTAATATTTATAGTTGAAGGTGGAGGGGATAATTTTTTATATGTGTACTACGTTATCGGCAACAATGAAGTAGTTTTTTGTTAAAATTCCTTCCCGGACTGTTTAGCTGTAGTCAATGTTTTCTGCAAAACCAGATATTCGGCAGTGGCATCGACTGCCATCATCAGTGAAAATCGAGTGCGAAAACGTGAGGTGGTATACGTTAGTGGCCTCAGTACTGTGGTTAATGCTGAAGCAATAAGTAGAAAGACGTAGTTTCTATGGAAATATTTCATTTTGAATATGATTTTAAATATAAATCTTAAAACAAGGAAGTCATGTATGGTTCTCCAGACCGATATTTTCTATGGTAAACGATAATAGCTGCAAATTCAAACAGAATCAAATAATATTTTGCATGCAGCCCTGAATTGTAGAGTTCTCAAGACGAGTTAGTTTTCGTGAAGATCGGTTAAGGGAATAGGGTAGTATACCAGTAATGTTTTATGTTTTAACAAGGGTATTTTATATGGCAAACGATAACAGCCGCAAATTCAAACAGAATCAATTAATTTTTGCATGCACCCTGATTTGTTGAGTGCTCAAGACCCATTGTTTTTGGTGAAGATCGGTTAAGGGAAAGGGGTAGTTTATCGGCAACGTTTTATTATTTTACAAGGGTTTTATTATGGCAAACGATAACAGCCGCAAATTCAAACAGAATCAAATGATTATTTGCATACACCCCTAATTTATAGAGATCTCAAGGCCTATGGTTTTTTGTGAAGTTCGGTTAAGGGAAAGGGTAGTTTACCTGCGACGGTTTATGTTTTAACAAAGGTATTTTATATGGCGAACGATAACAGCCGCAAATTCAAACAGAATCAAATAATTTTTTGAAATTAGAGTACTCAAGACTTGCTGTTTTTAGTGAAGATCGGTTAAGGGAAAGGGGTAGTTTACTAGCAACGGTTTTTTAACAAGTGTAATTTTTACTTCCACGTTCCTTAAGGAAATGGAAGCATGGTGATGGCAAAAAAAAAATCGTGTTCGAGATTATTGCAGACTCTGATTTTACTACTCTCAAAATATGAGAAAAAGTCATTTTTCGAAAAGTGTCTCTGTGTGTGTCTGTCCGTCTACCTGTCTCTCTATCTCTAGATTTTTTTATATGGTAAACGATAACAGCTGCAATTACAAAAAAAATCAAATAATTTTTGGCATACAGGCATGATCTGTAGAGTACTCAAGACCTACTGTTTTTGGTGAAGATCGGTTAATGGAAAGGGGTAGTTTACTGCGAACGTTTTTTTTTTTAATCAAGGATAATTTGTTTTTATGGCAAACAATAACAGCCACAACTTCAAACACAATCAAATAATATTTTGCATACTGCCAAGAATTGTAGAGTTCTCAAGACCTATTGATTTTGGTAAAGATCGTTTAAGGGAAAGGGGTAGTTTACCGGCAACATTGTATGATTTGACAAGGGAAATTGTTTTTCTAATGCAAACGATAACAGCCGCAAATTCAAACAGAATCAAATGATTATTTGCATACACACCTAATTTATAGAGATCTCAAGACCTATGGTTTTTGGTGAAGATCGGTTAAGGGAAAGGGTAGTTTACCTTCGACGGTTTTTGTTTTAACAAAGGTATTTTATATGGCAAACGATAACAGCCGCAAATTCATACAGACTCAAATAATTTTTTGCATGCAGCCCTGATTTGTAGAGTACTCAAGACTTGCGGTTTTTGGTGAAGATCGGTTAAGGGAAAGGGGTAGTTTACTAGTAACGGTTTTTTATCAAGTGTAATTTTTATTTCCACCTTCCTTAAGGAAATGGAAGTATGGTGATGGCAAAAAAAAATCGTGTTCGAGATTATTGCAGATTCTGATTTTACTACACTCAAAATATGAGAAAAAGTGATTTTTCGAAAAGTGTCTCTGTGTGTGTCTGTCCGTCTGTCTGTCTCTCTATCTCTAGATTTTTTAATATGGTAAACGATAATAGCGCAAATTCAAACATAATCAAATAATTTTTTGCATACAGGCATGATCTGTAGAGTACTCAAGACCTACTGTTTTTGGTGAAGATCGGTTAAGGGAAAGGGGTAGTTTACTGGCAACGTTTTTTTTTTTTTTAATCAAGGATAATTTGTTTTTATGGCAAACAATAACAGCCGCAACTTCAAACACAATCAAATAATATTTTGCATACTGCCACGAATTGTAGAGTTCTCAAGACCTATTGATTTTGGTAAAGATCGTTTAAGGGAAAGGGGTTGTCTACCGGCAAAATTTTATGTTTTGACAAGGGTAATTGTTTTTCTAATGCAAACGATAACAGCCGCAAATTCAAATAGAATCAAATGATGTTTTGCGTACAGCACTGATATGTTGAGTACACATGACCTATTGTTGTTGGTGAAGATCGGTTAAGGGTAAGGGGTAGTTTATCAGCAACGGTTTTTTATCAAAGGTAATTTTTTTCTATGGCAAATAATAACAGCCGCAAATTCAAACAGAATCACATGATGTTTTGCATACAGCCCTGATTGTTGAGTACTCATTACCTATTGTTGTTGGTGAAGATTGGTTAAGGGAAAGGGGTAGTTTACCTGCAACATTTTATGTTTTAACGAGTTTAATTTTTTATGACAAACGATAACTACCGTAAATTCAAACAGAATCAACTACGTTTTTGCATACCTTTTTGAACTAAAGAGAGCTCAAGGTCTGTTGATTTTGTTGAAGATCGGTTAAGGGAAAGAGGTAGTTTATCAGCAACGTTTTATGTTTTGAAAAGGATAATTTTTTTATGACAAACGATAACTGCCGAAAATTCAAAGAGAATCTAATAACTTTTTGCACTTTTTCCTGAGTTGTAGAGTGCTCAATACCTGTAGATTTTGGTGAAGATCGGTTAATGGGAGGGGGTAGTTTACCAGCAACATTTTTTGTTTTAACAAGACAAATGTTTCCATGACGAACGATAACTACCGCACATTCAAACAGAAACAAACATTTTTTTGCATGCATCACTGAATTGTAGAGGACTGAAAGTCTATTGATTTTGGAGATGATCGGTTAATATAAAGGGGTAGTTTACCTGAAACATTTTATGATTTAACAAGAGTAAAGTACTTAATTTTTATAAATAAAGAATCCTGATATGAAGCTCATAATAATCCACTGTAGGAACGTAGATGAAATATCTATAAATGAAGAGGTTTTATGAACGGGTTTGGGGTAATTTTCTATTATTAATATTTATAGTTGAAGGTGGAGGGGATAATTTTTTATATGTGTACTACGTTATCGGCAACAATGAAGTAGTTTTTTGTTAAAATTCCTTCCCGGGCTGTTTAGCTGTAGTCAATGTTTTCTGCAAAACCAGATATTCGGCAGTGGCATCGACTGCCATCATCAGTGAAAATCGAGTGCGAAAACGTGAGGTGGTATACGTTAGTGGCCTCAGTACTGTGGTTAATGCTGAAGCAATAAGTAGAAAGACGTAGTTTCTATGGAAATATTTCATTTTGAATATGATTTTAAATATAAATCTTAAAACAAGGAAGTCATGTATGGTTCTCCAGACCGATATTTTCTATGGTAAACGATAATAGCTGCAAATTAAAACAGAATCAAATAATATTTTGCATGCAGCCCTGAATTGTAGAGTTCTCAAGACGAGTTGGTTTTCGTGAAGATCGGTTAAGGGAATAGGGTAGTATACCAGTAACGTTTTATGTTTTAACAAGGGTATTTTATATGGCAAACGATAACAGCCGCAAATTCACACAGAATCATTTAATTTTTGCATGCACCCTGATTTGTTGAGTACTCAAGACCCATTGTTTTTGGTGAAGATCGGTTAAGGGAAAGGGGTAGTTTACCGGCAACGTTTTATTATTTTACAAGGGTTTTACTATGGCAAACGATAACAGCCGCAAATTCAAACAGAATCAAATGATTATTTGCATACACCCCTAATTTATAGAGATCTCAAGGCCTTTGGTTTTTGGTGAAGATCGGTTAATGGAAAGGGTAGTTTACCTCCGACTGTTTATGTTTTAACAAAGGTATTTTATATGGCGAAAGATAACAGCCGCAAATTCAAACAGATTCAAATAATTTTTTGAAATTAGAGTACTCAAGACTTGCTGTTTTTGGTGAAGATCGGTTAAGGGAAAGGGGTAGTTTACTAGCAACGGTTTTTTATCAAGTGTAATTTTTACTTCCACGTTCCTTAAGGAAATGGAAGCATGGTGATGGCAAAAAAAAAATCGTGTTCGAGATTATTGCAGACTCTGATTTTACTACTCTCAAAATATGAGAAAAAGTCATTTTTCGAAAAGTGTCTCTGTGTGTGTCTGTCCGTCTACCTGTCTCTCTATCTCTAGATTTTTTTTATATGGTAAACGATAACAGCTGCAATTTCAAATAGAATCAAATAATTTTTTGCATACAGGCATGATCTGTAGAGTACTCAAGACCTACTGTTTTTGTTGAAGATCGGTTAAGGGAAAGGGGTAGTTTACTGGCAAAGTTTTTTTTTTAATCAAGGATAATTTGTTTTTATGGCAAACAATAACAGCCGCAACTTCAAACACAATCAAATAATATTTTGCATACTGCCACGAATTGTAGAGTTCTCAAGACCTATTGATCTTGGTAAAGATCGTTTAAGGGAAAGGTGTAGTTTACCGGCAACATTGTATGTTTTGACAAGGGAAATTGTTTTTCTAATGCAAATGATAAGAGCCGCAAATTCAAACAGAATCAAATGATATTTTGCGTACAGCACTGATTTGCTGAGTACTCATGACCTATTGTTGTTGGTGAAGATCGGTTAAGGGTAAGGGGTAGTTTATCAGCAACGGTTTTTTATCAAGGGTAATTTTTTTCTATGGCAAATAATAACAGCCGCAAATTCAAACAGAATCACATGATGTTTTGCATACAGCACTGATTTGTTGAGTACTCATTACCTATTGTTGTTGGTGAAGATCGGTTAATGGAAAGGGGTAGTTTACCTGCAACATTGTATGTTTTAACGAGTTTAATTTTTTATGACAAACGATAACTACCGTTAATTCAAACAAAATCAAATACGTTTTTGCATACCTTTTTGAACTAAAGAGAACTCAAGGCCTGTTGATTTTGTTGAAGATCGGTTAAGGGAAAAAGGTAGTTTATCAGCAACGTTTTATGTTTTGAAAAGGATAATTTTTTTATGACAAACGATAACTGCCGAAAATTCAAAGAGAATCTAATAATTTTTTGCACTTTTTCCTGAGTTGTAGAGTGCTCAATACCTGTAGATTTTGGTGAAGTTCGGTTAATGGGAGGGGGTAGTTTACCAGCAACATTTTTTGTTGTAACAAGACAAATGTTTCCATGACGAAAGATAACTACCGCACATTCAAACAGAAACAAATATTTTTTTGCATGCATCACTGAATTGTAGAGGACTGAATGTCTATTGATTTTGGAGATGATCGGTTAATATAAAGGGGTAGTTTACCTGAAACATTTTATGATTTAACAAGAGTAAAGTACTTAATTTTTATAAATAAAGAATCCTGATATGAAGCTCATAATAATCCACTGTAGAAACGTAGATGAAATATCTATAAATGAAGAGGTTTTGTGAACGGGTTGGGGGTAATTTTCTATTATTAATATTTATAGTTGAAATTGGAGGGGTTAATTTTTTATATGTGTACTACGCTATCGGAAACAATGAAGTAGTTTTTTGTTAAAATTCCTTACCGGGCTGTTTAGCTGTAGTCAATGTTTTCTGCAAAACCAGATATTCGGCAGTGGCATCGACTGCCATCATCAGTGAAAATCGAGTGCTAAAACGTGAGGTGGTATACTATAGTGGCCTCAGTACTGTGGTTAATGCTGAAGCAATAAGTAGAAAGACGTAGTTTCTATGGAAATATTTCATTTTGAATATGATTTTAAATATAAATCTTAAAACAAGGAAGTCATGTATGGTTCTCCAGACTGATATTTTCTATGGCAAACGATAACAGCCGCAAATTCAAACAGACTCAAATAATTTTTTGCATGCAGCTCTGATTTGTAGAGTACTCAAGACTTGCGGTTTTTGGTGAAGATCGGTTAAGGGAAAGGGGTAGTTTACTAGCAACGGTTTTTTATCAAGTGTAATTTTTACTTCCACTTTCCTTAAGGAAATGGAAGCATGGTGATGGCAAAAATAAATCGTGTTCGAGATTATTGCAGATTCTGATTTTACTGCTCTCAAAATATGAGAAAAAGTCATTTTTCGAAAAGTGTCTCTGTGTGTGTCTGTCCGTCTGTCTGTCTCTCTATCTCTAGATTTTTTTATATGGTAATCGATAACAGCCGCATATTCAAACAGAATCAAATAATTTTTTGCATACAGGCATGATCTGTAGAGTACTCAAGACCTACTGTTTTTGGTGAAGATCGGTTAAGGGAAAGGGGTAGTTTACTGGCAACGTTTTTTTTTTAATCAAGGATAATTTGTTTTTATGGCAAACAATTACAGCCGCAACTTCAAACACAATCAAATAATATTTTGCATACTGCCACGAATTGTAGAGTTCTCAAGACCTATTGATTTTGGTAAAGATCGTTTAAGGGAAAGGGGTAGTTTACTAGCAACGGTTTTTTATCAAGTGTAATTTTTACTTCCACTTTCCTTAAGGAAATGGAAGCATGGTGATGGCAAAAATAAATCGTGTTCGAGATTATTGCAGATTCTGATTTTACTATTCTCAAAATATGAGAAAAAGTCATTTTTCGAAAAGTGTCTCTGTGTGTGTCTGTCCGTCTGTCTGTCTCTCTATCTCTAGATTTTTTTATATGGTAATCGATAACAGCCGCATATTCAAACAGAATCAAATAATTTTTTGCATACAGGCATGATCTGTAGAGTACTCAAGACCTACTGTTTTTGGTGAAGATCGGTTAAGGGAAAGGGGTAGTTTACTGGCAACGTTTTTTTTTTAATCAAGGATAATTTGTTTTTATGGCAAACAATTACAGCCGCAACTTCAAACACAATCAAATAATATTTTGCATACTGCCACGAATTGTAGAGTTCTCAAGACCTATTGATTTTGGTAAAGATCGTTTAAGGGAAAGGGGTAGTTTACCGGCAACATTGTATATTTTGACAAGGGAAATTGTTTTTCTAATGCAAACGATAACAGCCGCAAATTCAAACAGAATCAAATGATGTTTTGCGTACAGCACTGATTTGTTGAGTACTCATGACCTATTGTTGTTGGTGAAGATCGGTTAAGGGTAAGGGGTAGTTTATCAGCAACGGTTTTTTATCAAGGGTAATTTTTTTCTATGGCAAATAATAACAGCCGCAAATTCAAACAGAATCACATGATGTTTTGCATACAGCCCTGATTTGTTGAGTACTCATTACCTATTGTTGTTGGTGAAGATCGGTTAAGGGAAAGGGGTAGTTTACCTGCAACATTGTATGTTTTAACGAGTTTAATTTTTTATAACAAACGATAACTACCGTTAATTCAAACAAAATCAACTACGTTTTTGCATACCTTTTTGAACTAAAGAGAACTCAAGGCCTGTTGATTTTGTTGAAGATCGGTTAAGGGAAAAAGGTAGTTTATCAGCAACGTTTTATGTTTTGAAAAGGATAATTTTTTTATGACAAACGATAACTGCCGAAAATTCAAAGAGAATCTAATAATTTTTTGGACTTTTTCCTGAGTTGTAGAGTGCTCAATACCTGTAGATTTTGGTGAAGATCGGTTAATGGGAGAGGGTAGTTTACCAGCAACATTTTTTGTTGTAACAAGACAAATGTTTCCATGACGAACGATAACTACCGCACATTCAAACAGAAACAAACATTTTTTTGCATGCATCACTGAATTGTAGAGGACTGAAAGTCTATTGATTTTGGAGATGATCGGTTAATATAAAGGGGTAGTTTACCCGAAACATTTTATGATTTAACAAGAGTAAAGTACTTAATTTTTATAAATAAAGAATCCTGATATGAAGCTCATAATAATCCACTGTAGGAACGTAGATGAAATATCTATAAATGAAGAGGTTTTGTGAACGGGTTGGGGGTAATTTTCTATTATTAATATTTATAGTTGAAGGTGGAGGGGATAATTTTTTATATGTGTACTACGTTATCGGCAACAATGAAGTAGTTTTTTGTTAAAATTCCTTCCCGGGCTGTTTAGCTGTAGTCAATGTTTTCTGCAAAACCAGATATTCGGCAGTGGCATCGACTGCCATCATCAGTGAAAATCGAGTGCGAAAACGTGAGGTGGTATACGTTAGTGGCCTCAGTACTGTGGTTAATGCTGAAGCAATAAGTAGAAAGACGTAGTTTCTATGGAAATATTTCATTTTGAATATGATTTTAAATATAAATCTTAAAACAAGGAAGTCATGTATGGTTCTCCAGACCGATATTTTCTATGGTAAACGATAATAGCTGCAAATTCAAACAGAATCAAATAATATTTTGCATGCAGCCCTGAATTGTAGAGTTCTCAAGACGAGTCGGTTTTCGTGAAGATCGGTTAAGGGAATAGGGTAGTATACCAGTAACGTTTTATGTTTTAACAAGGGTATTTTATATGGCAAACGATAACAGCCGCAAATTCAAACAGAATCAATTAATTTTTGCATGCACCCTGATTTGTTGAGTACTCAAGACCCATTGTTTTTGGTGAAGATCGGTTAAGGGAAAGGGGTAGTTTACCGGCAACGTTTTATTATTTTACAAGGGTTTTCTTATGGCAAACGATAACAGCCGCAAATTCAAACAGAATCAAATGATTATTTGCATACACCCCTAATTTATAGAGATCTCAAGGCCTATGGTTTTTGGTGAAGATCGGTTATGGGAAAGGGTAGTTTACCTGCGACGGTTTATGTTTTAACAAAGGTATTTTATATGGCAAACGATAACAGCCGCAAATTCAAACAGACTCAAATAATTTTTTGCATGCAGCCCTGATTTGTAGAGTACTCAAGACTTGCGGTTTTTGGTGAAGATCGGTTAAGGGAAAGGGGTAGTTTACTAGCAACGGTTTTTTATCAAGTGTAATTTTTACTTCCACGTTCCTTAAGGAAATGGAAGCATGGTGATGGCAAAAAAAATCGTGTTCGAGATTATTGCAGATTCTGATTTTACTACTCTCAAAATATGAGAAAAAGTCATTTTTCGAAAAGTGTCTCTGTGTGTGTCTGTCCGTCTGTCTGTCGCTCTATCTCTAGATTTTTTTATATGGTAAACGATAACAGCCGCAAATTCAAACAGAATCAAACAATTTTTTGCATACAGGCATGATCTGTAGAGTACTCAAGACCTACTGTTTTTGGTGAAGATCGGTGAAGGGAAAGGGGTAGTTTACTGGCAACGTTTTTTTTTTAATCAAGGATAATTTGTTTTTATGGCAAACAATTACAGCCGCAACTTCAAACACAATCAAATAATATTTTGCATACTGCCACGAATTGTAGAGTTCTCAAGACCTATTGATTTTGGTAAAGATCGTTTAAGGGAAAGGGGTAGTTTACCGGCAACATTGTATGTTTTGACAAGGGAAATTATTTGTCTAATGCAAACGATAACAGCCGCAAATTCAAACAGAATCAAATGATGTTTTGCGTACAGCACTGATTTGTTGAGTACTCATGACCTATTGTTGTTGGTGAAGATCGGTTAACGGTAAGGGGTAGTTTATCAGCAACGGTTTTTTATCAAGGGTAATTTTTTTCTATGGCAAATAATAACAGCCGCAAATTCAAACAGAATCACATGATGTTTTGCATACAGCCCTGATTTGTTGAGTACTCATTACCTATTGTTGTTGGTGAAGATCGGTTAATGGAAAGGGGTAGTTTACCTGCAACATTGTATGTTTTAACGAGTTTAATTTTTTATGACAAACGATAACTACCGTTAATTCAAACAAAATCAACTACGTTTTTGCATACCTTTTTGAACTAAAGAGAACTCAAGGCCTGTTGATTTTGTTGAAGATCGGTTAAGGGAAAAAGGTAGTTTATCAGCAACGTTTTTGTTTTGAAAAGGATAATTTTTTTATGACAAACGATAACTGCCGAAAATTCAAAGAGAATCTAATAATTTTTTGCACTTTTTCCTGAGTTGTAGAGTGCTCAATACCTGTAGATTTTGGTGAAGTTCGGTTAATGGGAGGGGGTAGTTTACCAGCAACATTTTTTGTTGTAACAAGACAAATGTTTCCATGACGAAAGATAACTACCGCACATTCAAACAGAAACAAATATTTTTTTGCATGCATCACTGAATTGTAGAGGACTGAAAGTCTATTGATTTTGGAGATGATCGGTTGATATAAAGGGGTAGTATACCTGAAACATTTTATGATTTAACAAGAGCAAAGTACTTAATTTTTATAAATAAAGAATCCTGATATGAAGCTCATAATAATCCACTGTAGAAACGTAGATGAAATATCTATAAATGAAGAGGTTTTGTGAACGGGTTGGGGGTAATTTTCTATTATTAATATTTATAGTTGAAATTGGAAGGGTTAATTTTTTATATGTGTACTACGCTATCGGCATCAATGAAGTAGTTTTTTGTTAAAATTCCTTCCCGGGCTGTTTAGCTGTAGTCAATGTTTTCTGCAAAACCAGATATTCGGCAGTGGCATCGACTGCCATCATCAGTGAAAATCGAGTGCTAAAACGTGAGGTGGTATACGTTAGTGGCCTCAGTACTGTGGTTAATGCTGAAGCAATAAGTAGAAAGACGTAGTTTCTATGGAAATATTTCATTTTGAATATGATTTTAAATATAAATCTTAAAACAAGGAAGTCATGTATGGTTCTCCAGACTGATATTTTCTATGGCAAACGATAACAGCCGCAAATTCAAACAGACTCAAATAATTTTTTGCATGCAGCTCTGATTTGTAGAGTACTCAAGACTTGCGGTTTTTGGTGAAGATCGGTTAAGGGAAAGGGGTAGTTTACTAGCAACGGTTTTTTATCAAGTGTAATTTTTACTTCCACGTTCCTTAAGGAAATGGAAGCATGGTGATGGCAAAAATAAATCGTGTTCGAGATTATTGCAGATTCTGATTTTACTACTCTCAAAATATGAGAAAAAGTCATTTTTCGAAAAGTGTCTCTGTGTGTGTCTGTCCGTCTGTCTGTCTCTCTATCTCTAGATTTTTTTATATGGTAATCGATAACAGCCGCATATTCAAACAGAATCAAATAATTTTTTGCATACAGGCATGATCTGTAGAGTACTCAAGACCTACTGTTTTTGGTGAAGATCGGTTAAGGGAAAGGGGTAGTTTACTGGCAACGTTTTTTTTTAATCAAGGATAATTTGTTTTTATGGCAAACAATTACAGCCGCAACTTCAAACACAATCAAATAATATTTTGCATACTGCCACGAATTGTAGAGTTCTCAAGACCTATTGATTTTGGTAAAGATCGTTTAAGGGAAAGGGGTAGTTTACCGGCAACATTGTATGTTTTGACAAGGGAAATTGTTTTTCTAATGCAAACGATAACAGCCGCAAATTCAAACAGAATCAAATGATGTTTTGCGTACAGCACTGATTTGTTGAGTACTCATGACCTATTGTTGTTGGTGAAGATCGGTTAAGGGTAAGGGGTAGTTTATCAGCAACGGTTTTTTATCAAGGGTAATTTTTTTCTATGGCAAATAATAACAGCCGCAAATTCAAACAGAATCACATGATGTTTTGCATACAGCCCTGATTTGTTGAGTACTCATTACCTATTGTTGTTGGTGAAGATCGGTTAAGGGAAAGGGGTAGTTTACCTGCAACATTGTATGTTTTAACGAGTTTAATTTTTTATAACAAACGATAACTACCGTTAATTCAAACAAAATCAACTACGTTTTTGCATATCTTTTTGAACTAAAGAGAACTCAAGGCCTGTTGATTTTGTTGAAGATCGGTTAAGGGAAAAAGGTAGTTTATCAGCAACGTTTTATGTTTTGAAAAGGATAATTTTTTTATGACAAACGATAACTGCCGAAAATTCAAAGAGAATCTAATAATTTTTTGCACTTTTTCCTGAGTTGTAGAGTGCTCAATACCTGTAGATTTTGGTGAAGGTCGGTTAATGGGAGGGGGTAGTTTACCAGCAACATTTTTTGTTGTAACAAGACAAATGTTTCCATGACGAACGATAACTACCGCACATTCAAACAGAAACAAACATTTTTTTGCATGCATCACTGAATTGTAGAGGATTGAAAGTCTATTGATTTTGGAGATGATCGGTTAATATAAAGGGGTAGTTTACCTGAAACATTTTATGATTTAACAAGAGTAAAGTACTTAATTTTTATAAATAAAGAATCCTGATATGAAGCTCATAATAATCCACTGTAGGAACGTAGATGAAATATCTATAAATGAAGAGGTTTTGTGAACGGGTTGGGGGTAATTTTCTATTATTAATATTTATAGTTGAAGGTGGAGGGGATAATTTTTTATATGTGTACTACGTTATCGGCAACAATGAAGTAGTTTTTTGTTAAAATTCCTTCCCGGGCTGTTTAGCTGTAGTCAATGTTTTCTGCAAAACCAGATATTCGGCAGTGGCATCGACTGCCATCATCAGTGAAAATCGAGTGCGAAAACGTGAGGTGGTATACGTTAGTGGCCTCAGTACTGTGGTTAATGCTGAAGCAATAAGTAGAAAGACGTAGTTTCTATGGAAATATTTCATTTTGAATATGATTTTAAATATAAATCTTAAAACAAGGAAGTCATGTATGGTTCTCCAGACCGATATTTTCTATGGTAAACGATAATAGCTGCAAATTCAAACAGAATCAAATAATATTTTGCATGCAGCCCTGAATTGTAGAGTTCTCAAGACGAGTCGGTTTTCGTGAAGTTCGGTTAAGGGAATAGGGTAGTATACCAGTAACGTTTTATGTTTTAACAAGGGTATTTTATATGGCAAACGATAACAGCCGCAAATTCAAACAGAATCAATTAATTTTTGCATGCACCCTGATTTGTTGAGTACTCAAGACCCATTGTTTTTGGTGAAGATCGGTTAAGGGAAAGGGGTAGTTTACCGGCAACGTTTTATTATTTTACAAGGGTTTTCTTATGGCAAACGATAACAGCCGAAAATTCAAACAGAATCAAATGATTATTTGCATACACCCCTAATTTATAGAGATCTCAAGGCCTATGGTTTTTGGTGAAGATCGGTTAAGGGAAAGGGTAGTTTACCTACGACGGTTTATGTTTTAACAAAGGTATTTTATATGGCAAACGATAACAGCCGCAAATTCAAAAAGACTCAAATAATTTTTTGCATGCATCTCTGATTTGTAGAGTACTCAAGACTTGCGGTTTTTGGTGAAGATCGGTTAAGGGAAAGGGGTAGTTTACTAGCAACGGTTTTTTATCAAGTGTAATTTTTACTTCCACGTTCCTTAAGGAAATGGAAGCATGGTGATGGCAAAAATAAATCGTGTTCGAGATTATTGCAGATTCTGATTTTACTACTCTCAAAATATGAGAAAAAGTCATTTTTCGAAAAGTGTCTCTGTGTGTGTCTGTCCGTCTGTCTGTCTCTCTATCTCTAGATTTTTTTATATGGTAATCGATAACAGCCGCATATTCAAACAGAATCAAATAATTTTTTGCATACAGGCATGATCTGTAGAGTACTCAAGACCTACTGTTTTTGGTGAAGATCGGTGAAGGGAAAGGGGTAGTTTACTGGCAACGTTTTTTTTTTAATCAAGGATAATTTGTTTTTATGGCAAACAATTACAGCCGCAACTTCAAACACAATCAAATAATATTTTGCATACTGCCACGAATTGTAGAGTTCTCAAGACCTATTGATTTTGGTAAAGATCGTTTAAGGGAAAGGGGTAGTTTACCGGCAACATTGTATGTTTTGACAAGGGAAATTGTTTTTCTAATGCAAACGATAACAGCCGCAATTTCAAACATAATCAAATGATGTTTTGCGTCCAGCACTGATTTCTTTGAGTACTCATGACCTATTGTTGTTGGTGAAGATCGGTTAACGGTAAGGGGTAGTTTATCAGCAACGGTTTTTTATCAAGGGTAATTTTTTTCTATGGCAAATAATAACAGCCGCAAATTCAAACAGAATCACATGATGTTTTGCATACAGCCCTGATTTGTTGAGTACTCATTACCTATTGTTGTTGGTGAAGATCGGTTAAGGGAAAGGGGTAGTTTACCTGCAACATTGTATGTTTTAACGAGTTTAATTTTATATGACAAACGGTAACTACCGTTAATTCAAACAAAATCAACTACGTTTTTGCATACCTTTTTGAACTAAAGAGAACTCAAGGCCTGTTGATTTTGTTGAAGATCGGTTAAGGGAAAAAGGTAGTTTATCAGCAACGTTTTATGTTTTGAAAAGGATAATTTTTTTATGACAAACGATAACTGCCGAAAATTCAAAGAGAATCTAATAATTTTTTGGACTTTTTCCTGAGTTGTAGAGTGCTCAATACCTGTAGATTTTGGTGAAGATCGGTTAATGGGAGGGGGTAGTTTACCAGCAACATTTTTTGTTGTAACAAGACAAATGTTTCCATGACGAACGATAACTACCGCACATTCAAACAGAAACAAACATTTTTTTGCATGCATCACTGAATTGTAGAGGACTGAAAGTCTATTGATTTTGGAGATGATCGGTTAATATAAAGGGGTAGTTTACCTGAAACATTTTATGATTTAACAAGAGTAAAGTACTTAATTTTTATAAATAAAGAATCCTGATATGAAGCTCATAATAATCCACTGTAGGAACGTAGATGAAATATCTATAAATGAAGAGGTTTTGTGAACGGGTTGGGGGTAATTTTCTATTATTAATATTTATAGTTGAAGGTGGAGGGGATAATTTTTTATATGTGTACTACGTTATCGGCAACAATGAAGTAGTTTTTTGTTAAAATTCCTTCCCGGGCTGTTTAGCTGTAGTCAATGTTTTCTGCAAAACCATCTGGTTCTGCATGCTATTCGGCAGTGGCATCGACTGCCATCATCAGTGAAAATCGAGTGCGAAAACGTGAGGTGGTATACGTTAGTGGCCTCAGTACTGTGGTTAGTGCTGAAGCAATAAGTAGAAAGACGTAGTTTCTATGGAAATATTTCATTTTGAATATGATTTTAAATATAAATCTTAAAACAAGGAAGTCATGTATGGTTCTCCAGACTGATATTTTCTATGGTAAACGATAATAGCTGCAAATTCAAACAGAATCAAATAATATTTTGCATGCAGCCCTGAATTGTAGAGTTCTCAAGACGAGTTGGTTTTCGTGAAGATCGGTTAAGGGAATAGGGTAGTATACTAGTAAAATTTTATGTTTTAACAAGGGTATTTATATGGCAAACGATAACAGCCGCAAATTCAAACAGAATCAATTAATTTTTGCATGCACCCTGATTTGTTGAGTACTCAAGACCCATTGTTTTTGGTGAAGATCGGTTAAGGGAAAGGGGTAGTTTACCGGCAACGTTTTATTATTTTACAAGGGTTTTCTTATGGCAAACGATAACAGCCGCAAATTCAAACAGAATCAAATGATTATTTGCATACACCACTAATTTATAGAGATCTCAAGGCCTGTGGTTTTTGGTGAAGATCGGTTAAGGGAAAGGGTAGTTTACCTGCGACGGTTTATGTTTTAACAAAGGTATTTTATATGGCAAACGATAACAGCCGCAAATTCAAACAGACTCAAATAATTTTTTGCATGCAGCCCTGATTTGTAGAGTACTCAAGACTTGCGGTTTTTGGTGAAGATCGGTTAATGGGAGGGGGTAGTTTACCAGCAACATTTTTTGTTGTAACAAGACAAATGTTTCCATGACGAACGATAACTACCGCACATTCAAACAGAAACAAACATTTTTTTGCATGCATCACTGAATTGTAGAGGACTGAAAGTCTATTGATTTTGGAGATGATCGGTTAATATAAAGGGGTAGTTTACCGGAAACATTTTATGATTTAACAAGAGTAAAGTACTTAATTTTTATAAATAAAGAATCCTGATATGAAGCTCATAATAATCCACTGTAGGAACGTAGATGAAATATCTATAAATGAAGAGGTTTTGTGAACGGGTTGGGGGTAATTTTCTATTATTAATATTTATAGTTGAAGGTGGAGGGGATAATTTTTTATATGTGTACTACGTTATCGGCAACAATGAAGTAGTTTTTTGTTAAAATTCCTTCCCGGGCTGTTTAGCTGTAGTCAATGTTTTCTGCAAAACCATCTGGTTCTGCATGCTATTCGGCAGTGGCATCGACTGCCATCATCAGTGAAAATCGAGTGCGAAAACGTGAGGTGGTATACGTTAGTGGCCTCAGTACTGTGGTTAATGCTGAAGCAATAAGTAGAAAGACGTAGTTTCTATGGAAATATTTCATTTTGAATATGATTTTAAATATAAATCTTAAAACAAGGAAGTCATGTATGGTTCTCCAGACCGATATTTTCTATGGTAAACGATAATAGCTGCAAATTCAAACAGAATCAAATAATATTTTGCATGCAGCCCTGAATTGTAGAGTTCTCAAGACGAGTTGGTTTTCGTGAAGATCGGTTAAGGGAATATAGTAGTATACCAGTAAAATTTTATGTTTTAACAAGGGTATTTATATGGCAAACGATAACAGCCGCAAATTCAAACAGAATCAATTAATTTTTGCATGCACCCTGATTTGTTGAGTACTCAAGACCCATTGTTTTTGGTGAAGATCGGTTAAGGGAAAGGGGTAGTTTACCGGCAACGTTTTATTATTTTACAAGGGTTTTCTTATGGCAAACGATAACAGCCGCAAATTCAAACAGAATCAAATGATTATTTGCATACACCCCTAATTTATAGAGATCTCAAGGCCTATGGTTTTTGGTGAAGATCGGTTAAGGGAAAGGGTAGTTTACCTACGACGGTTTATGTTTTAACAAAGGTATTTTATATGGCAAACGATAACAGCCGCAAATTCAAACAGACTCAAATAATTTTTTGCATGCAGCCCTGATTTGTAGGGTACTCAAGACTTGCGGTTTTTGGTGAAGATCGGTTAAGGGAAAGGGGTAGTTTACTAGCAACGGTTTTTTATCAAGTGTAATTTTTACTTCCACGTTCCTTAAGGAAATGGAAGCATGGTGATGGCAAAAATAAATCGTGTTCGAGATTATTGCAGATTCTGATTTTACTACTCTCAAAATATGAGAAAAAGTCATTTTTCGGAAAGTGTCTCTGTGTGTGTCTGTCCGTCTGTCTGTCTCTCTATCTCTAGATTTTTTTATATGGTAATCGATAACAGCCGCATATTCAAACAGAATCAAATAATTTTTTGCATAAAGGCATGATCTGTAGAGTACTCAAGACCTACTGTTTTTGGTGAAGATCGGTGAAGGGAAAGGGGTAGTTTACTGGCAACGTTTTTTTTTTAATCAAGGATAATTTGTTTTTATGGCAAACAATTACAGCCGCAACTTCAAACACAATCAAATAATATTTTGCATACTGCCACGAATTGTAGAGTTCTCAAGACCTATTGATTTTGGTAAAGATCGTTTAAGGGAAAGGGGTAGTTTACCGGCAACATTGTATGTTTTGACAAGGGAAATTGTTTGTCTAATGCAAACGATAACAGCCGCAAATTCAAACAGAATCAAATGATGTTTTGCGTACAGCACTGATTTGTTGAGTACTCATGACCTATTGTTGTTGGTGAAGATCGGTTAACGGTAAGGGGTAGTTTATCAGCAACGGTTTTTTATCAAGGGTAATTTTTTTCTATGGCAAATAATAACAGCCGCAAATTCAAACAGAATCACATGATGTTTTGCATACAGCCCTGATTTGTTGAGTACTCATTACCTATTGTTGTTGGTGAAGATCGGTTAAGGGAAAGGGGTAGTTTACCAGCAACATTGTATGTTTTAACGAGTTTAATTTTTTATGACAAACGATAACTACCGTTAATTCAAACAAAATCAACTACGTTTTTGCATACCTTTTTGAACTAAAGAGAACTCAAGGCCTGTTGATTTTGTTGAAGATCGGTTAAGGGAAAAAGGTAGTTTATCAGCAACGTTTTATGTTTTGAAAAGGATAATTTTTTTATGACAAACGATAACTGCCGAAAATTCAAAGAGAATCTAATAATTTTTTGCACTTTTTCCTGAGTTGTAGAGTGCTCAATACCTGTAGATTTTGGTGAAGATCGGTTAATGGGAGGGGGTAGTTTACCAGCAACATTTTTTGTTGTAACAAGACAAATGTTTCCATGACGAACGATAACTACCGCACATTCAAACAGAAACAAACATTTTTTTGCATGCATCACTGAATTGTAGAGGACTGAAAGTCTATTGATTTTGGAGATGATCGGTTAATATAAAGGGGTAGTTTACCGGAAACATTTTATGATTTAACAAGAGTAAAGCACTTAATTTTTATAAATAAAGAATCCTGATATGAAGCTCATAATAATCCACTGTAGGAACGTAGATGAAATATCTATAAATGAAGAGGTTTTGTGAACGGGTTGGGGGTAATTTTCTATTATTAATATTTATAGTTGAAGGTGGAGGGGATAATTTTTTATATGTGTACTACGTTATCGGCAACAATGAAGTAGTTTTTTGTTAAAATTCCTTCCCGGGCTGTTTAGCTGTAGTCAATGTTTTCTGCAAAACCAGATATTCGGCAGTGGCATCGACTGCCATCATCAGTGAAAATCGAGTGCGAAAACGTGAGGTGGTATACGTTAGTGGCCTCAGTACTGTGGTTAATGCTGAAGCAATAAGTAGAAAGACGTAGTTTCTATGGAAATATTTCATTTTGAATATGATTTTAAATATAAATCTTAAAACAAGGAAGTCATGTACAGTTCTCCAGACCGATATTTTCTATGGTATACGATAATAGCTGCAAATTCAAACAGAATCAAATAATATTTTGCATGCAGCCCTGAATTGTAGAGTTCTCAAGACGAGTTGGTTTTCGTGAAGATCGGTTAAGGGAATAGGGTAGTATACCAGTAACGTTTTATGTTTTAACAAGGGTATTTTATATGGCAAACGATAACAGCCGCAAATTCAAACAGAATCAATTAATTTTTGCATGCACCCTGATTTGTTGAGTACTCAAGACCCATTGTTTTTGGTGAAGATCGGTTAAGGGAAAGGGGTAGTTTACCGGCAACGTTTTATTATTTTACAAGGGTTTTATTATGGCAAACGATAACAGCCGCAAATTCAAACAGAATCAAATGATTATTTGCATACACCCCTAATTTATAGAGATCTCAAGGCCTATGGTTTTTGGTGAAGATCGGTTAAGGGAAAGGGTAGTTTACCTGCGACGGTTTATGTTTTAACAAAGGTATTTTATATGGCAAACGATAACAGCCGCAAATTCAAACAGACTCAAATAATTTTTGCATGCAGCCCTGATTTGTAGAGTACTCAAGACTTGCGGTTTTTGGTGAAGATCGGTTAAGGGAAAGGGGTAGTTTAATAGCAACGGTTTTTTATCAATTGTAATTTTTACTTCCACGTTCCTTAAGGAAATGGAAGCATGGTGATGGCAAAAAAAAATCGTGTTCGATATTATTGCGGATTCTGATTTTACTACTCTCAAAATATGAGAAAAAGTCATTTTCGAAAAGTGTCTCTGTGTGTGTCTGTCCGTCTGTCTGTCTCTCTATCTCTAGATTTTTTTATATGGTAAACGATAACAGCCGCAAATACAAAAAGAATCAAATAATTTTTTGCATACAGGCATGATCTGTAGAGTACTCAAGACCTACTGTTTTTGGTGAAGATCGGTTAAGGGAAAGGGGTAGTTTACTGGTAACGTTTTTTTTTTAATCAACGATAATTAGTTTTTATGGCAAACAATAACAGCCGCAACTTCAAACACAATCAAATAATATTTTGCATACTGCCACGAATTGTAGAGTTCTCAAGACCTATTGATTTTGGTAAAGATCGTTTAAGGGAAAGGGGTAGTTTACCGGCAACATCGTTTGTTTTGACAAGGGAAATTGTTTTTCTAATGCAAAAGATATTAACCGCAATTTCAAACAGAATCAAATGATGTTTTGCGTACAGCCCTGATTTGTTGAGTACTCATGACCTATTGTTGTTGGTGAAGATCGGTTAAGGGTAAGGGGTAGTTTATCAGCAACGGTTTTTTATCAAGGGTAATTTTTTTCTATGGCAAATAATAACAGCCGCAAATTCAAACAGAATCACATGATGTTTTGCATACAGCCCTGATTTGTTGAGTACTCATTAAATATTGTTGTTGGTGAAGATCGGTTAAGGGAAAGGGGTAGTTTACCTGCAACATTCTATGTTTTAACGAGTTTAATTTTTTATGACAAACGATAACTACCGTTAATTCAAACAAAATCAACTACGTTTTTGCATACCTTTTTGAACTAAAGAGAACTCAAGGCCTGTTGATTTTGTTGAAGATCGGTTAAGGGAAAAAGGTAGTTTATCAGCAACGTTTTATGTTTTGAAAAGGATAATTTTTTTATGACAAACGATAACTGCCGAAAATTCAAAGAGAATCTAATAATTTTTTGGACTTTTTCCTGAGTTGTAGAGTGCTCAATACCTGTAGATTTTGGTGAAGATCGGTTAATGGGAGGGGGTAGTTTACCAGCAACATTTTTTGTTGTAACAAGACAAATGTTTCCATGACGAACGATAACTACCGCACATTCAAACAGAAACAAACATTTTTTTGCATGCATCACTGAATTGTAGAGGACTGAAAGTCTATTGATTTTGGAGATGATCGGTTAATATAAAGGGGTAGTTTACCTGAAACATTTTATGATTTAACAAGAGTAAAGTACTTAATTTTTATAAATAAAGAATCCTGATATGAAGCTCATAATAATCCACTGTAGGAACGTAGATGAAATATCTATAAATGAAGAGGTTTTGTGAACGGGTTGGGGTAATTTTCTATTATTAATATTTATAGTTGAAGGTGGAGGGGATAATTTTTTATATGTGTACTACGTTATCGGCAACAATGAAGTAGTTTTTTGTTAAAATTCCTTCCCGGGCTGTTTAGCTGTAGTCAATGTTTTCTGCAAAACCAGATATTCGGCAGTGGCATCGACTGCCATCATCAGTGAAAATCGAGTGCGAAAACGTGAGGTGGTATACGTTAGTGGCCTCAGTACTGTGGTTAATGCTGAAGCAATAAGTAGAAAGACGTAGTTTCTATGGAAATATTTCATTTTGAATATGATTTTAAATATAAATCTTAAAACAAGGAAGTCAGGTATGGTTCTCCAGACCGATATTTTCTATGGTAAACGATAATAGCTGCAAATTCAAACAGAATCAAATAATATTTTGCATGCAGCCCTGAATTGTAGAGTTCTCAAGACGAGTTTGTTTTCGTGAAGATCGGTTAAGGGAATAGGGTAGTATACCAGTAAAGTTTTATGTTTTAACAAGGGTATTTTATATGGCAAACGATAACAGCCGCAAATTCAAACAGAATCAATTAATTTTTGCATGCACCCTGATTTGTTGAGTACTCAAGACCCATTGTTTTTGGTGAAGATCGGTTAAGGGAAAGGGGTAGTTTACCGGCAACGTTTTATTATTTTACAAGGGTTATCTTATGGCAAACGATAACAGCCGCAAATTCAAACAGAATCAAATGATTATTTGCATACACCCCTAATTTATAGAGATCTCAAGGCCTATGGTTTTTGGTCAAGATCGGTTAAGGGAAAGGGTAGTTTACCTGCGACGGTTTATGTTTTAACAAAGGTATTTTATATGGCAAACGATAACAGCCGCAAATTCAAACAGACTCAAATAATTTTTTGCATGCAGCCCTGATTTGTAGAGTACTCAAGACTTGCGGTTTTTGGTGAAGATCGGTTAAGGGAAAGGGGTAGTTTACTAGCAACGGTTTTTTATCAAGTGTAATTTTTACTTCCACGTTCCTTAAGGAAATGGAAGCATGGTGATGGCAAAAAAAAATCGTGTTCGAGATTATTGCAGAGTCTGATTTTACTACTCTCAAAATATGAGAAAAAGTCATTTTTCGAAAAGTGTCTCTGTGTGTGTCTGTCCGTCTGTCTGTCTCTCTATCTCTAGAGTTTTTTATATGGTAAGCGATAACAGCCGCAAATTCAAAGAGAATCAAATAATTTTTGCATACAGGCATGATCTGTAGAGTGCTCAAGACGTACTGTTTTGGTGAAGATCGGTTAAGGGAAAGGGGTAGTTTACTGGCAACGTTTTTTTTTTAATCAAGGATAATTTGTTTTTATGGCAAACAATAACAGCCGCAACTTCAAACACAATCAAATAATATTTTGCATACTGCCACGAATTGTAGAGTTCTCAAGACCTATTGATTTTGGTAAGGATCGTTTAAGGGAAAGGGGTAGTTTACCGGCAACATTGTATGTTTTGACAAGGGAAATTGTTTTTCTAATTCAAACGATAATAGCCGCAAATTCAAACAGAATCAAATAATTTTTTGCATACAGGCATGATCTGTAGAGTAATCAAGACCTACTGTTTTTGGTGAAGATCGGTTAAGGGAAAGGGGTAGTTTACTGGTAACGTTTTTTTTTTAATCAAGGATAATTAGTTTTTATGGCAAACAATAACAGCCGCAACTTCAAACACAATCAAATAATATTTTGCATATTGGCACGAATTGTAGAGTTCTCAAGACCTATTGATTTTGGTAAAGATCGTTTAAGGGAAAGGGGTAGTTTACCGGCAACATTGTATGTTTTGACAAGGGAAATTGTTTTTCTAATGCAAACGATAATAGCCGCAAAATCAAACAGAATCAAATGATGTTTTGCGTACAGCCCTGATTTGTTGAGTACTCATTACCTATTGTTGTTGGTGAAGATCGGTTAAGGGAAAGGGGTAGTTTACCTGCAACATTTTATGTTTTAACGAGTTTAATTTTTTATGACAAACGATAGCTACCGTAAATTCAAACAGAATCAACTACGTTTTTGCATACCTTTTTGAACTAAAGAGAGCTCAACTTCTGTTGATTTTGTTCAAGATCGGTTAAGGGAAAGAGGTAGTTTATCAGCAACGTTTTATGTTTTGAAAAGGATAATTTTTTTATGACAAACGATAACTGCCGAAAATTCAAAGAGAATCTAATAATTTTTTGGACTTTTTCCTGAGTTGTAGAGTGCTCAATACCTGTAGATTTTAGTGAAGATCGGTTAATGGAAGGGGGTAGTTTACCAGCAACATTTTTTGTTGTAACAAGACAAATGTTTCCATGACGAACGATAACTACCGCACATTCAAACAGAAACAAACATTTTTTTGCATGCATCACTGAATTGTAGAGGACTGAAAGTCTATTGATTTTGGAGATGATCGGTTAATATAAAGGGGTAGTTTACCTGAAACATTTTATGATTTAACAAGAGTAAAGTACTTAATTTTTATAAATAAAGAATCCTGATATGAAGCTCATAATAAACCACTGTAGGAACGTAGACGAAATATCTATAAATGAAGAGGTTTTGTGAACGGGTTGGGGGTAATTTTCTATTATTAATATTTATAGTTGAAGGTGGAGGGGATAATTTTTTATATGTGTACTACGTTATCGGCAACAATGAAGTAGTTTTTTGTTAAAATTCCTTCCCGGGCTGTTTAGCTGTAGTCAATGTTTTCTGCAAAACCAGATATTCGGCAGTGGCATCGACTGCCATCATCAGTGAAAATCGAGTGCGAAAACGTGAGGTGGTATACGTTAGTGGCCTCAGTACTGTGGTTAATGCTGAAGCAATAAGTAGAAAGACGTAGTTTCTATGGAAATATTTCATTTTGAATATGATTTTAAATATAAATCTTAAAACAAGGAAGTCATGTATGGTTCTCCAGACCGAAATTTCCTATGGTAAACGATAATAGCTGCAAATTCAAACAGAATCAAATAATATTTTGCATGCAGCCCTGAATTGTAGAGTTCTCAAGACGAGTTGGTTTTCGTGAAGATCGGTTAAGGGAATAGGGTAGTATACCAGTAACGTTTTATGTTTTAACAAGGGTATTTTATATGGCAAACGATAACAGCCGCAAATTAAAACAGAATCAATTAATTTTTTGCATGCACCCAGATTTGTTGAGTACTCAAGACCCATTGTTTTTGGTGAAGATCGGTTAAGGGAAAGGGGTAGTTTACCGGCAACGTTTTATTATTTTACAAGGGTTTTCATATGGCAAACGATAACAGCCGCAAATTCAAACAGAATCAAATGATTATTTGCATACACCCCTAATTTATAGAGATCTCAAGACCTATGGTTTTTGGTGAAGATCGGTTAAGGGAAAGGGTAGTTTACCTACGACGGTTTATGTTTTAACAAAGGTATTTTATATGGCGAACGATAACAGCCGCAAATTCAAACAGACTCAAATAATTTTTTACATACAGGCATGATCTGTAGAGTACTCAAGACCTACTGTTTTTGGTGAAGATCGGTTCAGGGAAAGGGGTAGTTTACTGGCAACGTTTTTTTTTAATCAAGGATAATTTGTTTTTATGGCAAACAATAACAACCGCAACTTCAAACACAATCAAATAATATTTTGCATACTGCCACGAATTGTAGAGTTCTCAAGACCTATGGTTTTTGGTGAAGATCGGTTAAGGGAAAGGGTAGTTTACCTGCGACGGTTTATGTTTTAACAAAGGTATTTTATATGGCGAACGATAACAGCCGCAAATTCAAACAGACTAAAATAATTTTTTGCATGCAGCCCTGATTTGTAGAGTACTCAAGACTTGCCATTTTTGGTGAAGATCGGTTAAGGGAAAGGGGTAGTTTACTAGTAACGGTTTTTTATCAAGTGTAGTTTTTACTTCCACGGTCCTTAAAGAAATGGAAGCATGGTGATGGCAAAGAAAAATCGTGTTCGAGATTATTGCAGATTCTGATTTTACTACTCTCAAAATATGAGAAAAAGTCATTTTTCGGAAAGTGTCGCTGTGTGTGTCTGTCCGTCTGTCTGTCTCTCTCTCTAGATTTTTTTATATGGTAAACGATAACAGCCGCAAATTCAAACAGAATCAAATAATTTTTTGCATACAGGCATGATCTGTAGAGTACTCAAGACCTACTGTTTTTGGTGAAGATCGGTTAAGGGAAAGGGGTAGTTTACTGGCAACGTTTTTTTTTAATCAAGGATAATTTGTTTTTATGGCAAACAATAACAACCGCAACTTCAACCACAATCAAATAATATTTTGCATACTGCAACGAATTGTAGAGTTATCAAGACCTATTGATTTTGGTAAAGATCGTTTAAGGGAAAGGGGTAGTTTACCGGCAACATTGTATGTTTTGACAAGGGAAATTGTTTTTCTAATGCAAAAGATAATAACCGCAAATTCAAACAGAATCAAATGATGTTTTGCGTACAGCCCTGATTTGTTGAGTACTCATGACCTATTGTTGTTGGTGAAGATCGGTTAAGGGTAAGGGGTAGTTTATCAGCAACGGTTTTTTATCAAGGGTAATTTTTTTTTATGGCAAATAATAACAGCCGCAAATTCAAACAGAATCACATGATGTTTTGCATACAGCCCTGATTTGTTGAGTACTCATTACCTATTGTTGTTGGTGAAGATCGGTTAAGGGAAAGGGGTAGTTTACCTGCAACATTTTATGTTTTAACGAGTTTAATTTTTTATGACAAACGATAACTACCGTAAATTCAAACAGAATCAGCTACGTTTTTGCATACCTTTCTGAACTAAAGAGAGCTCAAGGTCTGTTGATTTTGTTGAAGATTGGTTAAGGGAAAGAGGTAGTTTATCAGCAACGTTTTATGTTTTGAAAAGATAATTTTTTTATGACAAACGATAAGTGCCGAAAATTCAAAGAGAATCTAATAATTTTTTGCAATTTTTCCTGAGTTGTAGAATGCTCAATACCTGTAGATTTTGGTGAAGATCGGTTAATGGAAGGGGGTAGTTTACCAGCAACATTTTTTGTTGTAACAAGACAAATGTTTCCATGACGAACGATAACTACCGCACATTCAAACAGAAACAAACATTTTTTTGCATGCATCACTGAATTGTAGAGGACTGAAAGTCTATTGATTTTGGAGATGATCGGTTAATATAAAGGGGTAGGTTACCTGAAACATTTTATGATTTAACAAGAGTAAAGTACTTAATTTTTATAAATAAAGAATCCTGATATGAAGCTCATAATAATCCACTGTAGGAACGTAGATGAAATATCTATAAATGAAGAGGTTTTTTGAACGGGTTGGGGGTAATTTTCTATTATTAATATTTATAGTTGAAGGTGGAGGGGATAATTTTTTATATGTGTACTACGTTATCGGCAACAATGAAGTAGTTTTTTGTTAAAATTCCTTCCCGGGCTGTTTAGCTGTAGTCAATGTTTTCTGCAAAACCAGATATTGGGCAGTGGCATCGACTGCCATCATCAGAGAAAATCGAGTGCGAAAACGTGAGGTGGTATACGTTAGTGGCGTCAGTACTGTGGTTAATGCTGAAGCAATAAGTAGAAAGACGTAGTTTCTATGGAAATATTTCATTTTGAATATGATTTTAAATAAAAATCTTAAAACAAGGAAGTCATGTATGGTTCTCCAGACCGATATTTTCTATGGTAAACGATAATAGCTGCAAATTCAAACAGAATCAAATAATATTTTGCACGCAGCCCTGAATTGTTGAGTTCTCAAGACGAGTTGGTTTTCGTGAAGATCGGTTAAGGGAATAGGGTAGTATACCAGTAACGTTTTATGTTTTAACAAGGGTATTTTATATGGCAAACGATAACAGCCGCAAATTCAAACAGAATCAATTAATTTTTGCATGCACCCTGATTTGTTGAGTACTCAAGACCCATTGTTTTTGGTGAAGATCGGTTAAGGGAAAGGGGTAGTTTACCGGCAACGTTTTATTATTTTACAAGGGTTTTCTTATGGCAAACGATAACAGCCGCTAATTCAAACAGAATCAAATGACTATTTGCATACACCCCTAATTTATAGAGATCTCAAGACCTATGGTTTTTGGTGAAGGTCGGTTAAGGGTAAGGGTAGTTTACCTGCGACGGTTTATTTTTTAACAAAGGTATTTTATATGGCAAACGATAACAGCCGCAAATTCAAACAGACTCAAATAATTTTTTGCATGCAGCCCTGATTTGTAGAGTACTCAAGACCTGCGGTTTTTGGTGAAGAACGGTTAAGGGATAGGGGTAGTTTACCAGCATCGGTTTTTTATCAAGGGTAATTTTTTCTATGGTAAACGATAGTAGGCGCAAATTCAAACATAATCAAATAATGTTTTGCATACAGCCCTGAATTGTAGAGTTCTCAAGACGTGCTGGTTTTGGTGAAGATCGGTTAAGGGAAATGGGTAGTTTACCCGGCAACGTTTTATGTTTAACAAGGGTATTTTATATGGCAAACGATAACAGCTGCAAATTCAAACAGAATCAAATAATTTTTTGCATGCAGCCCTGATTTGTTGAGTACTCAAGACCTATTGTTTTTTTTGAAGATCGGTTAAGTGAAATGGGTAGTTTACCCGCAACGGTTTTTTATCAAGTGTATTTTTTACTTCCATGTTCCTTAAGGAAATGGAAGTATGGTGATGGCAAAAAAAAAATCGTGTTCGAGATTATTGCAGATTCTGATTTTACTACACTCAAAATATGAGAAAAAGTCATTTTTCGAAAAGTGTCTCTGTGTGTGTCGCTGTGGGTGTCTGTCCGTCTGTCTGTCTCTCTATCTCTAGATTTTTTTTGTATGGTAAACGATAACAGCCGCAAATTCAAACAGAATCAAACAATTTTTTGCATACAGGCATGATCTGTAGAGTACTCAAGACCTACTGTTTTCGGTAAAGATCGGTTAAGGGAAAGGGGTAGTTTACTGGCAACGTTTTTTTTAAAATCAAGGATAATTTGTTTTTATGGCAAACAATAACAGCCGCAACTTCAAACACAATCAAATAATATTTTGCATACTGCCACGAATTGTAGAGTTCTCAAGACCTATTGATTTTGGTTAAGATCGTTTAAGGGAAAGGGGTAGTTTACCGGCAACATTGTATGTTTTGACAAGGGTAACTTTTTTCTAATGCAAACGATAACAGACGTAAATTCAAACAGAATCAAATGATGTTTTGCATTCAGCACTGATTTTTTGAGTTCTCATGACCTATTGTTGTTGGTGAAGATCGGTTAAGGGTAAGGGGTAGTTTATCAGCAACGGTTTTTTATCAAGGGTAATTTTTTCCTCTGGCAAATAATAACAGCCGAAAATTCAAACAGAATCAAATGATGTTTTGCATACAGCCCTGATTTGTTGAGTACTCATGACCTATTGTTGTTGGTGAAGATCGGTTTAGGGGAAGGGGTAGTTTACTAGCAACATTTTATGTTTTATCATGGGTAATTTTTTAATGACAAACGATAACTGCCGTAAATTCAAAGAGAATCAACTACGTTTTTGCATACCTTTTTGAACTAAAGATAACTCAAAGTCTGTTGATTTTGTTGAAGATCGGTTAAGGGAAAGGGGTAATTTATCAGCAACGTTTTATGTTTTAAAAACATAATTTGTTTGACAAACGATAACTTGCGAAAATTCAAAGAGAATCTAATAATTTTTTGCACACTTTCCTGAGTTGTAGAGTGCTCAAGAACTGTTGATTTTGGTGATGATCGGTTAATGGAAGGGAGTAGTTCCATATTATGTTGTAACAAGAGAAATGTTTCCATGACGACCAATAACTACTGCACATTCAAACAGAATCAAACATTTTTTTGCATGCGTCTCTGAAATGCAGAGGACTGAAGGTCTATTGATTTTGGAGATGATCAGTTAAGAGAAAGGGGTAGTTTACCTGCAACGGTTTTTTATCAAGGGTAATTTTTTCTATGGTAAACGCTAATAGCCGCAAATTCAAACAGAATCAAATAATGTTTTGCGTACAGCCCTGAATTTTAGAGTTCTCAAGACTTGTTGGTTTTAGTGAAGGTCGGTTATGGGAATAGGGTAGTTTATCAGTAACATTTTATGTTTTAAGAAGGGTAATTTTTATTATGACGAACGATAACTGCCGTACATTAAAACAGAATCAACTACTCTTCTGCATACCTATAAATTATACAGAACTCAAGGTTTGTTGATTTTGTTCAAGATCGTTTAAGGGAAAGGGGTAGTTTACTTACAACGTTTTATGTTTTAACAAGGGTATTTTCTATTGGAAACGGTAACAGCCGCAAATACAAACAGAATCAAATGATTATTTGCATACAGCCCTAAATTGTAGAGTTCTCAAGACTTATTGTTTTTGGTGAAGATCGGTTAAGAGAAGGGGTAGTTTACCGGCAACGTTTTTTTATCAAGGGTAATTTTTTATATGACGAACGATAACTGCCGTAAATTCAAACAGAATCAACTACGTTTTTGCATACCTTTTTGTATTATAGAGACCTCAAGGTATGTTGCTTTTGTTGAAGATCGGTTTTGGGAAAGGGGTAGTTTACCAGCAACATTTTATGTTTTATGAAGGGTAATTCTTTTTTGACGAAATATAACATCCGTTAATTCAAAGAGAATCAAATAATATTTTGCATACGTTCCTAATTTGTAGAGTACTCAAGGTTTGTTGATTTTCGTGAAGATCGGGCGAGGGAAAGGGGTAGTTTACCAGCAACATTTTATGTTGTAACAGGAGAAATGTTTTCATGTCGAACGATAACTGCCGCACATTCAGAACAGAATCAAATATTTTCTTGCTTGCATCTCTCTATTGTAGAGAACTGAAATCTATTGATTTTGGTGACGATCGGTTAAGAGAAAGGGTTAGTTTACCAGCAACGTTTTATGTTTTAACAAGAGTAAAGTACTTAATTTTGATAAATAAAGTATTCTGATTAGAAGCTCATGATAATCCAGTGTAGAGACGTAGATGAAATATCTATAAATGAAGAGGTTAGGTGAACGGGAGGGTGTAATTATCTATTAATGAAAATTATAGTCGAAGGGGGGGAGAATTTTTTATATGTGTACTACGTTATCGGCAACGAAGAAGTACTTTTTTGTTAAAATTCCTTCCCGGGCTGTTTAGCCGTAGTCAATGTTTTCTGCAAAACCTGACTTTTCGGCAGTGGCATCGACTGCCATCATCAGTGAAAATCGAGTGCGAAAACGTGAGGTGGTATACGTTAGTGGCCTCAGTACTGTGGTTAATGCTGAAGCAATAAGTAGAAAGACGTAGTTTCTATGGAAATATTTCATTTTGAAAATGATTTTAAATATAAATCTTAAAACAAGGAAGTCATGTATGGTTCTCCGGACCGATATTTTCTATGGTAAACGATAATAGCTGCAAATTCAAACAGAATCAAATAATATTTTGCATGCAGCCCTGAATTGTAGAGTTCTCAAGACGAGTTGGTTTTCGTGAAGATCGGTTAAGGGAATAGGGTAGTATACCAGTAACGTTTTATGTTTTAACAAGGGTATTTTATATGGCAAACGATAACAGCTGCAAATTCAAACAGAATCAATTAATTTTTGCATGCACCCTTATTTGTTGAGTACTCAAGACCCATTGTTTTTGGTGAAGATCGGTTAAGGGAAAGGGGTAGTTTACCGGCAACGTTTTATTATTTTACAAGGGTTTTCTTATGGCAAACGATAACAGCCGCTAATTCAAACAGAATCAAATGACTATTTGCATACACCCCTAATTTATAGAGATCTCAAGACCTATGGTTTTTGGTGAAGTCGGTTAAGGGAAAGGGTAGTTTACCTGCGACGGTTTATTTTTTAACAAAGGTATTTTATATGGCAAACGATAACAGCCGCAAATTCAAACAGACTCAAATAATTTTTTGCATGCAGCCCTGATTTGTAGAGTACTCAAGACCTGAGGTTTTTGGTGAAGAACGGTTAAGGGATAGGGGTAGTTTACCAGCATCGGTTTTTTATCAAGGGTAATTTTTTCTATGGTAAACGATAGTAGGCGCAAATTCAAACATAATCAAATAATGTTTTGCATACAGCCCTGAATTGTAGAGTTCTCAAGACGTGCTGGTTTTGGTGAAGATCGGTTAAGGGAAATGGGTAGTTTACCCGGCAACGTTTTATGTTTTAACAAGGGTATTGTATATGGCAAACGATAACAGCTGCAAATTCAAACAGAATCAAATAATTTTTTGCATGCAGCCCTGATTTGTTGAGTACTCAAGACCTATTGTTTTTTTTGAAGATCGGTTAAGTGAAATGGGTAGTTTACCCGCAACGGTTTTTTATCAAGTGTATTTTACTTCCATATTCCTTAAGGAATGGAAGTATGGTGATGGCAAAAAAAATCGTGTTCGAGATTATTGCATATTCTGATTCTACTACACTCAAAACATGAAAAAAAGTCGTTTTCCGAAAAGTGTCTGTGTGTGTGTCTGTCTGTCTGTCTGTCTGTCTGTAGATTTTTTTTCTATGGCAAACGATAACTGCCGCAAATTCAAACAGAATCAAATAATTTTTTGCATGCAGTCCGGATTTGCAGAGTACTCGCGACCTATTGTTTTTGGTGAAGATCGGTTAAGGGAAAGGGGTAGTTTACCTGTAACGGTTTTTTTTTTTAGCAAGGGTAATTTTGTTTGTTTGGCAAACGATAACAGCCGCAAATTCAAACAGAATCAAATAATGTTTCGCATACAGCCCTGAATTGTAGAGTTCTCAAGATCTGTTGATTTTGGTGAAGATCGGTTAAGGGAAAGGGGTGTTTTACCTGTAACGTTTTACGTTTTAACAAGGGTATTTCTTATGGCAAACGATAACAGCCGCAAATTCAAACAGAATCAAAAGATTATTTGCATACAGCCCTAAATTGTAGAGTTCTCAACACCTTTTGTTTTTGGTGAAGTTCGGTTGAGGGAAAGGGGTAGTTTACCTGCAACGTTTTTTTAACAAGGGTATTTTCTATTGCAAACGATAACAGCCGCAAATTCAAACAGAATCAAATAATGTTTTGCTTACAGCCCTGATTTGTAAAGTACTCAAGACCTGTTGTTTTTGGTGAAGATCGGTTAAGGGAAAGGGGTAGTTTACCAGTAACGTTTTATGTTTTAACAAGGGTATTTCCTATGGCAAACAATAACAGCCGCAAATTCAAACAGAATCAAAAGATTATTTGCATACAGCCCTACATTGTAGAGTTCTCAAGACCTAATGTTTTTGGTGAAGATCGGTTAAGGGAAAGGGGTAGTTTACCTGCAACGTTTTTTTAACAAGGGTATTTTCTATGGCAAACGATAACAGCCGCAAATTCAAACAGAATCAAATAATGTTTAGCAGACAGTCCTGATTTGCAGAGTACTCAAGACCTATTGTTTTTGGTGAAGATCGGTTAAGGGAAGGGGTAGTTTACCTGCAACTTTTTTTTATCAAGCGTATTTTCTATGGCAAACGATAACAGCCGCAAATTCAAACAGAATCAAATATTTTTTTGCATACGTCCCTGAATTGTAGAGGTCTCAATGACTTTCGATTTTGGTGAAGATCGGTTAAGGGGAAGGGGTAGTTTACCTGCAACCTTTTACGTTTTAACAAGAGTAAAGTACTTGAAAATTTATTTAAACTTTTTGAAACAATGGTAATTGTTAAAAATAAAATAATTTTGTTGCCAAGCAATAAAATTATAATTTTTTCATTTTAATGTAATATAATATTTTTCATTTAATACAGCAATAAAAAGGCAGGTAAGACACAGCCTGGCTGTTTCGCTGAAAATGATTTTAAATATAAATCTTAGAATATGGAAGTCATGTATGGTTCTCCATACCGATATTTTTACTTCCATGTTCCTTTAGGAAATGGAAGTATGGTGATGGCAAAAAAAAATCGTGTTCAAGATTATTGCAGATTCTGATTTTACTACACTCAAAATATGAGAAAAAGTCATTTTTCGAAAAGTGTCTCTGTGTGTGTCGCTGTGTGTGTCTGTCCGTCTGTCTGTCTCTCTATCTCTAGATTTTTTTATATGGTAAACGATAACAGCCGCAAATTCAAACAGAATCAAACAATTTTCTGCATACAGGCATGACCTGTAGAGTACTCAAGACCTACTGTTTTTGGTGAAGATCGGTTAAGGGAAAGGGGTAGTTTACTGGCAACCTTTTTTTTTTAAAATCAAGGATAATTTGTTTTTATGGCAAACAATAACAGCCGCAACTTCAAACACAATCAAATAATATTTTGCATACTGCCACGAATTGTAGAGTTCTCAAGACCTATTGATTTTGGTTAAGATCGTTTAAGGGAAAGGGGTAGTTTACCGGCAACATTGTATGTTTTGACAAGGGTAATTTTTTTCTAATGCAAACGATAACAGACGCAAATTCAAACAGAATCAAATGATGTTTTGCATTCAGCACTGATTTTTTGGGTTCTCATGACCTATTGTTGTTGGTGAAGATCGGTTAAGGGTAAGGGGTAGTTTATCAGCAACGGTTTTTTATCAAGGGTAATTTTTTTCTCTGGCAAATAATAACAGCCGAAAATTCAAATAGAATCAAATGATGTTTTGCATACAGCCCTGATTTGTTGAGTACTCATGACCTATTTTTGTTGGTGAAGATCGGTTAAGGGGAAGGGGTAGTTTACCAGCAACATTTTATGTTTTATCATGGGTAATTTTTTAATGACAAACGATAACTGCCGTAAATTCAAAGAGAATCATCTACGTTTTTGCATACCTATTTGAAATAATGATAACTCAAAGTCTGTTGATTTTGTTGAAGATCGGTTAAGGGAAAGGGGTAATTTATCAGCAACGTTTTATGTTTTAAAAACATAATTTGTTTGACAAACGATAACTGCCGAAAATTCAAAGAGAATCTAATAATTTTTTGCACACTTTCCTGTGTTGTAGAGTGCTCAATGTCTGTTGATTTTGGTGATGATCGGTTAATGGAAGGGAGTAGTTCCATTTTATGTTGTAACAAGAGAAATGTTTCCATGACGACCAATAACTACTGCACATTCAAACAGAATCAAACATTTTTTTGCATGCGTCTCTGAAATGCAGAGGACTGAAGGTCTATTGATTTTGGAGATGATCAGTTAAGAGAAAGGGGTAGTTTACCTGCAACGGTTTTTTATCAAGGGTAATTTTTTCTATGGTAAACGCTAATAGCCGCAAATTCAAACAGAATCAAATAATGTTTTGCGTACAGCCCTGAATTTTAGAGTTCTCAAGACTTGTTGGTTTTAGTGAAGGTCGGTTATGGGAATAGGGTAGTTTATCAGTAACATTTTATGTTTTAAGAAGGGTAATTTTTATTATGACGAACGATAACTGCCGTACATTAAAACAGAATCAACTACTCTTCTGCATACCTATAAATTATACAGAACTCAAGGTTTGTTGATTTTGTTCAAGATCGTTTAATGGAAAGGGGTAGTTTACTTAAAACGTTTTATGTTTTAACAAGGGTATTTTCTATGGGAAACGGTAACAGCCGCAAATACAAACAGAATCAAATGATTATTTGCATACAGCCCTAAATTGTAGAGTTCTCAAGACTTATTGTTTTTGGTGAAGATCGGTTAAGAGAAGGGGTAGTTTACCGGCAACGTTTTTTTATCAAGGGTAATTTTTTATATGACGAACGATAACTGCCGTAAATTCAAACAGAATCAACTACGTTTTTGCATACCTTTTTGTATTATAGAGACCTCAAGGTATGTTGCTTTTGTTGAAGATCGGTTTTGGGAAAGGGGTAGTTTACCAGCAACATTTTATGTTTTATGAAGGGTAATTCTTTTTTGACGAAATATAACATCCGTTAATTCAAAGAGAATCAAATAATATTTTGCATACGTTCCTAATTTGTAGAGTACTCAAGGTTTGTTGATTTTCGTGAAGATCGGGCGAGGGAAAGGGGTAGTTTACCAGCAACATTTTATGTTGTAACAGGAGAAATGTTTTCATGTCGAACGATAACTGCCGCACATTCAAAACAGAATCAAATATTTTCTTGCTTGCATCTCTCTATTGTAGAGAACTGAAATCTATTGATTTTGGTGACGATCGGTTAAGAGAAAGGGTTAGTTTACCAGCAACGTTTTATGTTTTAACAAGAGTAAAGTACTTAATTTTGATAAATAAAGTATTCTGATTAGAAGCTCATGATAATGCAGTGTAGAGACGTAGATGAAATATCTATAAATGAAGAGGTTAGGTGAACGGGAGGGTGTAATTATCTATTAATGAAAATTATAGTCGAAGGGGGGGAGAATTTTTTATATGTGTACTACGTTATCGGCAACGAAGAAGTACTTTTTTGTTAAAATTCCTTCCCGGGCTGTTTAGCTGTAGTCAATGTTTTCTGCAAAACCTGACTTTTCGGCAGTGGCATCGACTGCCATCATCAGTGAAAATCGAGTGCGAAAACGTGAGGTGGTATACGTTAGTGGCCTCAGTACTGTGGTTAATGCTGAAGCAATAAGTAGAAAGAAGTAGTTTCTATGGAAATATTTCATTTTGAAAATGATTTTAAATATAAATCTTAAAACAAGGAAGTCATGTATGGTTCTCCGGACCGATATTTCCTATGGTAAACGATAATAGCTGCAAATTCAAACAGAATCAAATAATATTTTGCATGCAGCCCTGAATTGTAGAGTTCTCAATACGAGTTGGTTTTCGTGAAGATCGGTTAAGGGAATAGGGTAGTATACCAGTAACGTTTTATGTTTTAACAAGGGTATTTTATATGGCAAACGATAACAGCCGCAAATTCAAACAGAATCAATTAATTTTTGCATGCACCCTGATTTGTTGAGTACTCAAGACCCATTGTTTTTGGTGAAGATCGGTTAAGGGAAAGGGGTAGTTTACCGGCAACGTTTTATTATTTTACAAGGGTTTTCTTATGGCAAACGATAACAGCCGCAAATTCAAACAGAATCAAATGATTATTTGCATACACCCCTAATTTATAGAGATCTCAAGACCTATGGTTTTTGGTGAAGGTCGGTTAAGGGAAAGGGTAGTTTACCTGCGACGGTTTATTTTTTAACAAAGGTATTTTATATGGCAAACGATAACAGCCGCAAATTCAAACAGACTCAAATAATTTTTTGCATGCAGCCCTGATTTGTAGAGTACTCAAGACCTGCGGTTTTTGGTGAAGAACGGTTAAGGGATAGGGGTAGTTTACCAGCATCGGTTTTTTATCAAGGGTAATTTTTTCTATGGTAAACGATAGTAGGCGCAAATTCAAACATAATCAAATAATGTTTTGCATACAGCCCTGAATTGTAGAGTTCTCAAGACGTGCTGGTTTTGGTGAAGATCGGTTAAGGGAAATGGGTAGTTTACCCGGCAACGTTTTATGTTTTAACAAGGGTATTTTATATGGCAAACGACAATAGCTGCAAATTCAAACAGAATCAAATAATTTTTTGCATGCAGCCCTGATTTGTTGAGTACTCAAGACCTATTGTTTTTTTTTGAAGATCGGTTAAGTGAAATGGGTAGTTTACTGGCAACGTTTTTCTTAAAATCAAGGATAATTTGTTTTTATGGCAAACAATAACAGCCGCAACTTCAAACACAATCAAATAATATTTTGCATACTGCCACGAATTGTAGAGTTCTCAAGGCCTATTGATTTTGGTTAAGATCGTTTAAGTGAAAGGGGTAGTTTACCGGCAACATTGTATGTTTTGACAAGGGTAATTTTTTTCTTATGCAAACGATAACAGACGCAAATTCAAACAGGATCAAATGATGTTTTGCATTCAGCACTGATTTTTTGAGTTCTCATGACCTATTGTTGTTGGTGAAGATCGGTTAAGGGTAAGGGGTAGTTTATCAGCAACGGTTTTTTATCAAGGGTAATTTTTTTCTCTGGCAAATAATAACAGCCGAAAATTCAAACAGAATCAAATGATGTTTTGCATACAGCCCTGATTTGTTGAGTACTCATGACCTATTGTTGTTGGTGAAAATCGGTTAAGGGGAAGGGGTAGTTTACCAGCAACATTTTATGTTTTATCATGGGTAATTTTTTAATGACAAACGATAACTGCCGTAAATTCAAAGAGAATCAACTACGTTTTTGCATACCTTTTTGAACTAAAGATAACTCAATGTCTGTTGATTTTGTTGAAGATCGGTTAAGGGAAAGGGGTAATTTATCAGCAACGTTTTATGTTTTAAAAACATAATTTGTTTGACAAACGATAACTGCCGAAAATTCAAAGAGAATCTAATAATTTTTTGCACACTTTCCTGTGTTGTAGAGTGCTCAATGTCTGTTGATTTTGGTGATGATCGGTTAATGGAAGGGAGTAGTTCAATTTTATGTTGTAACAAGAGAAATGTTTCCATGACGACCAATAACTACTGCACATTCAAACAGAATCAAACATTTTTTTGCATACGTCTCTGAAATGCAGAGGACTGAAGGTCTATTGATTTTGGAGATGATCAGTTAAGAGAAAGGGGTAGTTTACCTGCAACGGTTTTTTATCAAGGGTAATTTTTTCTATGGTAAACGCTAATTGCCGCAAATTCAAACAGAATCAAATAATGTTTTGCGTACAGCCCTGAATTTTAGAGTTCTCAAGACTTGTTGGTTTTAGTGAAGGTCGGTTATGGGAATAGGGTAGTTTATCAGTAACATTTTATGTTTTAAGAAGGGTAATTTTTATTATGACGAACGATAACTGCCGTACATTAAAACAGAATCAACTACTCTTCTGCATACCTATAAATTATACAGAACTCAAGGTTTGTTGATTTTGTTCAAGATCGTTTAAGGGAAAGGGGTAGTTTACTTACAACGTTTTATGTTTTAACAAGGGTATTTTCTATGGGAAACGGTAACAGCCGCAAATACAAACAGAATCAAATGATTATTTGCATACAGCCCTAAATTGTAGAGTTCTCAAGACTTATTGTTTTTGGTGAAGATCGGTTAAGAGAAGGGGTAGTTTACCGGCAACGTTTTTTTATCAAGGGTAATTTTTTATATGACGAACGATAACTGCCGTAAATTCAAACAGAATCAACTACGTTTTTGCATACCTTTTTGTATTATAGAGACCTCAAGGTATGTTGCTTGTGTTGAAGATCGGTTTTGGGAAAGGGGTAGTTTACCAGCAACATTTTATGTTTTATGAAGGGTAATTCTTTTTTGACGATATATAACATCCGTTAATTCAAAGAGAATCAAATAATATTTTGCATACGTTCCTAATTTGTAGAGTACTCAAGGTTTGTTGATTTTCGTGAAGATCGGGCGAGGGAAAGGGGTAGTTTACCAGCAACATTTTATGTTGTAACAGGAGAAATGTTTTCATGTCGAACGATAACTGCCGCACATTCAAAACAGAATCAAATATTTTCTTGCTTGCATCTCTCTATTGTAGAGAACTGAAATCTATTGATTTTGGTGACGATCGGTTAAGAGAAAGGGTTAGTTTACCAGCAACGTTTTATGTTTTAACAAGAGTAAAGTACTTAATTTTGATAAATAAAGTATTCTGATTAGAAGCTCATGATAATCCAGTGTAGAGACGTAGATGAAATATCTATAAATGAAGAGGTTAGGTGAACGGGAGGGTGTAATTATCTATTAATGAAAATTATAGTCGAAGGGGGGGAGAATTTTTTATATGTGTACTACGTTATCGGCAACGAAGAAGTACTTTTTTGTTAAAATTCCTTCCCGGGCTGTTTAGCCGTAGTCAATGTTTTCTGCAAAACCTGACTTTTCGGCAGTGGCATCGACTGCCATCATCAGTGAAAATCGAGTGCGAAAACGTGAGGTGGTATACGTTAGTGGCCTCAGTACTGTGGTTAATGCTGAAGCAATAAGTAGAAAGACGTAGTTTCTATGGAAATATTTCATTTTGAAAATGATTTTAAATATAAATCTTAAAACAAGGAAGTCATGTATGGTTCTCCGGACCGATATTTTCTATGGTAAACGATAATAGCTGCAAATTCAAACAGAATCAAATAATATTTTGCATGCAGCCCTGAATTGTAGAGTTCTCAATACGAGTTGGTTTTCGTGAAGATCGGTTAAGGGAATAGGGTAGTATACCAGTAACGTTTTATGTTTTAACAAGGGTATTTTATATGGCAAACGATAACAGCCGCAAATTCAAACAGAATCAATTAATTTTTGCGTGCACCCTGATTTGTTGAGTACTCAAGAACCATTGTTTTTGGTGAAGATCGGTTAAGGGAAAGGGGTAGTTTACCGGCAACGTTTTATTATTTTACAAGGGTTTTCTTATGGCAAACGATAACAGCCGCAAATTCAAACAGAATCAAATGGTTATTTGCATACACCCCTAATTTATAGAGATCTCAAGACCTATGGTTTTTGGTGAAGGTCGGTTAAGGGAAAGGGTAGTTTACCTGCGACGGTTTATTTTTTAACAAGGGTATTTTATATGGCAAACGATAACAGCCGCAAATTTAAACAGAATCAATTAATTTTTGCATGCACCCTGATTTGTTGAGTACTCAAGACCCATTGTTTTTGGTGAAGATCGGTTAAGGGAAAGGGGTAGTTTACCGGCAACGTTTTATTATTTTACAAGGGTTTTCTTATGGCATACGATAACAGCCGCAAATTCAAACAGAATCAAATGATTATTTGCATACACCCCTAATTTATAGAGATCTCAAGACCTATGGTTTTTGGTGAAGGTCGGTTAAGGGAAAGGGTAGTTTACCTGCGACAGTTTATTTTTTAACAAAGGTATTTTATATGGCAAACGATAACAGCCGCAAATTCAAACAGACTCAAATAATTTTTTGCATGGAGCCCTGATTTGTAGAGTACTCAAGACCTGCGGTTTTTGGTGAAGAACGGTTAAGGGATAAAGGGTAGTTTACCAGCATCGGTTTTTTATCAAGGGTAATTTTTTCTATGGTAAACGATAGTAGGCGCAAATTCAAACATAATCAAATAATATTTTGCATACAGCCCTGATTTGTAGAGTACTCAAGACCTGCGGTTTTTGGTGAAGAACGGTTAAGGGATAGGGGTAGTTTACCACCATCGGTTTTTTATCAAGGGTAATTTTTTCTATGGTAAACGATAGTAGGCGCAAATTCAAACATAATCAAATAATGTTTTGCATACAGCCCTGAATTGTAGAGTTCTCAAGACGTGCTGGTTTTGGTGAAGAACGGTTAAGGGAAATGGGTAGTTTACCCGGCAACGTTTTATGTTTTAACAAGGGTATTTTTTATGGCAAACGATAACAGCTGCAAATTCAAGCAGAATCAAATAATTTTTTGCATGCAGCCCTGATTAGTTGAGTACTCAAGACCTATTTTTTTTTTGAAGATCGGTTAAGTGAAATGGGTAGTTTACCCGCAACGGTTTTTTATCAAGTGTATTTTTTACTTCCATGTTCCTTACGGAAATGGAAGTATGGTGATGGCAAAAAAAAAATCGTGTTCGAGATTATTGCAGATTCTGATTTTACTACACTCAAAATATGAGAAAAAGTCATTTTTCGAAAAGTGTCTCTGTGTGTGTCGCTGTGTGTGTCTGTCCGTCTGTCTGTCTCTCTATCTCTAAATTTTTTTATATGGTAAACGATAACAGCCGCAAATTCAAACAGAATCAAACAATTTTTTGTAACAGGCATGATCTGTAGAGTACTCAAGACCTACTGTTTTTGGTAAAGATCGGTTAAGGGAAAGGGGTAGTTTACTGGCAACGTTTTTTTTAAAATCAAGGATAATTTGTTTTTATGGCAAACAATAACAGCCGCAACTTCAAACACAATCAAATAATATTTTGCATGCTGCCACGAATTGTAGAGTTCTCAAGGCCTATTGATTTTGGTTAAGATCGTTTAAGGGAAAGGGGTAGTTTACTGGCAACATTGTATGTTTTGACAAGGGTAATTTTTTTCTAATGTAAACGATAACAGACGCAAATTCAAACAGAATCAAATGATGTTTTGCTTTCAGCACTGATTTTTTGAGTTCTCATGACCTATTGTTGTTGGTGAAGATCGGTTAAGGGTAAGGGGTAGTTTATCAGCAACGGTTTTTTATCAAGGGTAATTTTTTTCTCTGGCAAATAATAACAGCCGAAAATTCAAACAGAATCGAATGATGTTTTGCATACAGCCCTTATTTGTTGAGTACTCATGACCTATTGTTGTTGGTGAAGATCGGTTAAGGAGAAGGGGTAGTTTACCAGCAACATTTTATGTTTTATAATGGGTAATTTTTTAATGACAAACGATAACTGCCGTAAATTCAAAGAGAATCAACTACGTTTTTGCATACCTTTTTGAACTAAAGATAACTCAATGTCTGTTGATTTTGTTGAAGATCGGTTAAGGGAAAGGGGTAATTTATCAGCAACGTTTTATGTTTTAAAAAGATAATTTTTTTGACAAACGATAACTGCCGAAAATTCAAAGAGAATCTAATAATTTTTTGCACACTTTCCTGTGTTGTAGAGTGCTCAATGTCTGTTGATTTTGGTGATGATCGGTTAATGGAAGGGAGTAGTTCCATTTTATGTTGTAACAAGAGAAATGTTTCCATGACGACCAATAACTACTGCACATTCAAACAGAATCAAACATTTTTTTGCATGCGTCTCTGAAATGCAGAGGACTGAAGGTCTATTGATTTTGGAGATGTTCAGTTAAGAGAAAGGGGTAGTTTACCTGCAACGGTTTTTTATCAAGGGTAATTTTTTCTATGCTAAACGCTAATAGCCGCAAATTCAAACAGAATCAAATAATGTCTTGCGTACAGCCATGAATTTTAGAGTTCTCAAGACTTGTTGGTTTTAGTGAAGGTCGGTTATGGGAATAGGGTAGTTTATCAGTAACATTTTATGTTTTAAGAAGGGTAATTTTTATTATGACGAACGATAACTGCCGTACATTAAAACAGAATCAACTACTCTTCTGCATACCTATAAATTATACAGAACTCAAGGTTTGTTGATTTTGTTCAAGATCGTTTAAGGGAAAGAGGTAGTTTACTTACAACTTTTTATGTTTTAACAAGGGTATTTTCTATTGGAAACGGTAACAGCCGCAAATACAAACAGAATCAAATGATTATTTGCATACAGCCCTAAATTGTAGAGTTCTCAAGACTTATTGTTTTTGGTGAAGATCGGTTAAGAGAAGGGGTAGTTTACCGGCAACGTTTTTTTATCAAGGGTAATTTTTTATATGACGAACGATAACTGCCGTAAATTCAAACAGAATCAACTACGTTTTTGCATCCCTATTTGTATTATAGAGACCTCAAGGTATGTTGCTTTTGTTGAAGATCGGTTTTGGGAAAGGGGTAGTTTACCAGCAACATTTTATGTTTTATGAAGGGTAATTCTTTTTTGACGAAATATAACATCCGTTAATTCAAAGAGAATCAAATAATATTTTGCATACGTTCCTAATTTGTAGAGTACTCAAGGTTTGTTGATTTTCGTGAAGATCGGGCGAGGGAAAGGGGTAGTTTACCAGCAACATTTTATGTTGTAACAGGAGAAATGTTTTCATGTCGAACGATAACTGCCGCACATTCAGAACAGAATGAAATATTTTCTTGCTTGCATCTCTCTATTGTAGAGAACTGAAATCTATTGATTTTGGTGACGATCGGTTAAGAGAAAGGGTTAGTTTACCAGCAACGTTTTATGTTTTAACAAGAGTAAAGTACTTAATTTTGATAAATAAAGTATTCTGATTAGAAGCTCATGATAATCCAGTGTAGAGACGTAGATGAAATATCTATAAATGAAGAGGTTAGGTGAACGGGAGGGTGTAATTATCTATTAATGAAAATTATAGTCGAAGGGGGGAGAATTTTTTATATGTGTACTACGTTATCGGCAACGAAGAGAATTTTTTATATGTGTACTACGTTATCGGCAACGAAGAAGTAGTTTTTTGTTAAAATTCCTTCCCGGGCTGTTTAGCCGTAGTCAATGTTTTCTGCAAAACCAGACTTTTCGGCAGTGGGATCGACTGCCATCATCAGTGAAAATCGAGTGCGAAAACGTGAGGTGGTATACGTTAGTGGCCTCAGTACTGTGGTTAATGCTGAAGCAATAAGTAGAAAGACGTAGTTTCTATGGAAATATTTCATTTTGAAAATGATTTTAAATATAAATCTTAAAACAAGGAAGTCATGTATGGTTCTCCAGAACGATATTTTCTATGGTATACGATAATAGCTGTAAATTCAAACAGAATCAAATAATATTTTGCATGCAGCCCTGAATTGTAGAGTTCTCAAGACGAGTTGGTTTTCGTGAAGATCGGTTAAGGGAATAGGGTAGTATACCAGTAACGTTTTATGTTTTAACAAGGGTATTTTATATGGCAAACGATAACAGCCGCAAATTCAAACAGAATCAATTAATTTTTGCATGCACCCTGATTTGTTGAGTACTCAAGACCCATTGTTTTTGGTGAAGATCGGTTAAGGGAAAGGGGTAGTTTACCGGCAACGTTTTATTATTTTACAAGGGTTTTCTTATGGCAAACGATAACAGCCGCAAATTCAAACAGAATCAAATGATTATTTGCATACACCCCTAATTTATAGAGATCTCAAGACCTATGGTTTTTGGTGAAGGTCGGTTAAGGGAAAGGGTAGTTTACCTGCGACGGTTTATTTTTTAACAAAGGTATTTTATATGGCAAACGATAACAGCCGCAAATTCAAACAGACTCAAATAATTTTTTGCATGCAGCCCTGATTTGTAGAGTACTCAAGACCTGCGGTTTTTGGTGAAGAACGGTTAAGGGATAGGGGTAGTTTACTAGCATCGTTTTTTTATCAAGGGTAATTTTTTCTATGGTAAACGATAATAGGCGCAAATTCAAACATAATCAAATAATGTTTTGCATACAGCCCTGAATTGTAGAGTTCTCAAGACGTGCTGTTTTTGGTGAAGATCGGTTAAGGGAAATGGGTAGTTTACCCGGCAACGTTTTATGTTTTAACAAGGGTATTTTATATGGCAAACGATAACAGCTGCAAATTCAAACAGAATCAAATAATTTTTTGCATGCAGCCCTGATTTGTTGAGTACTCAAGACCTATTGTTTTTTTTTGAAGATCGGTTAAGTGAAAGGGGTAGTTTACCCGCAACATTTTATGTTTTATCATGGGTAATTTTTTAATGACAAACGATAACTGCCGTAAATTCAAAGAGAATCAACTACGTTTTTGCATACCTTTTTGAACTAAAGATAACTCAAAGTCTGTTGATTTTGTTGAAGATCGGTTAAGGGAAAGGGGTAATTTATCAGCAACGTTTTATGTTTTAAAAAGATAATTTTTTTGACAAACGATAACTGCCGAAAATTCAAAGAGAATCTAATAATTTTTTGCACACTTTCCTGTGTTGTAGAGTGCTCAATGTCTGTCGATTTTGGTGATGATCGGTTACGTTATCGGCAACGAAGAGAATTTTTTATATGTGTACTACGTTATCGGCAACGAAGAAGTAGTTCTTTGTTAAAATTCCTTCCCGGGCTGTTAAGCCGTAGTCCAATGTTTTCTGCAAAACCAGACTTTTCGGCAGTGCCTTCGACTGCCATCATCAGTGAAAATCGAGTGCGAAAACATGAGGTGGTATACGTTAGTGACCACAGTACTGTGGTTAAGGCTGAACCAATAAGTAGAAAGAAGCAGTTTCTGAAATATTTCAGTTCGAATATGATTTTAAATATAAATCTTAGAACATGGAAGTCATGTATGGTTCTCCATATGGAGAACCGAAATTTTCATTTTAATTTAAATCATGTATGAGAGAAAATATATCGTTCTTGGCAGGCAAGATTATCTCAATTTTGTAATATTTACGTGTTTCCATTTTATTATTATGATTACCGCAATAAAAAGGCTGACAACACACACACACACACACACACACACAATTTGCGTTATTTCTGGCCTCACTCATGTTTATTTTCTTACATTTGCACGCTTTTTAAATGGAAAGTGCCGAAACACACACCAACACAACGCGTGCAAGCAGAGAAAGCGTCTAGCGTGGATAGCGATTTGCTTCCTGTGGATCGCTGGGCAGTGTAACTGCACGTGTTTACAGAGAAACGGTTCACAGACAGAAGACTTTTCGTCTTTAGGGAATGAACCCTCTGCAAAATGCTCAGGGTCCATGACTGACTACGGAGCGCTTCGGAGGAGGGATGATTATCTGCGTAGTTCGGTTTCTTTATAAGAATAAAGTAACCCTACCTAATGTTTTATGGATAAAGTGAATGAAAATAACATTATATTAAACGACTACCCCATAATAACAAAAATATCTATAAATAGTGAAATTAATTTGAGGGTGGGGATATTTTTATAGAAATTATCGAACCGAATTCAAGTAAATTATTTTAAACATAAATCTTTCAACATGGAAGTCATGTATGGTTCTCCATACCGAATTTTTTACTTCCATGTTCCTTAAGAAAATGGAAGTATGGTGATGGAAAAAAAAATCGTGTTCGAGATTATTGCAGATTCTGATTGTACTACACTCAAAACATGAAAGAAAGTCATTTTTCGAAAAGTGTCTGTGTGTGTGTCTGTCTGTCTGTGTGTCTGTGCGTCTGTGTGTCTGTAAATTTTTTTTATGGCAAACGATAACAGCCGCAAATTCAAACATAATCAAATAAATTTTTGAATACAGCCCTGAATTGTAGAGTTATCAAGACCTGTTGGTTTTGGTGAAGATCGGTTAAGGGAATGGGGTAGTTTACCAGCAACGTTTTATGTTTTAACAACGGTATTTTCTATGCCAAACGATAACAGCCGCAAATTCAAACAGAATAAATAATTTTTGCATACAGCCCTGATTTATAGAGTACTCAAGAATTATTGTTTTTGGTGAAGATCGGTAAAGGGAAAGGGGTAGTTTACCTGCAACGGTTTTTTATCAAATGTAATTTTTGTATATGGCAAACGATAATAGCCGCAAATTCAAACAGAATCAAATGATGTTTTGCATACAGCCCTGTGTTGTAGAGTTATCAGTACCTATTGGTGTTGGTGAAGATCGGTTAAGGGAAAGGGGTAGTTTACCAGCAACATTTTATGTTTTAACAAGGGTAATTTTTTTATACAACGAACGATAACTGCCGTAAATTCAAACAGATTCAACTACGTTTTTGCATACCTTTTTGAACTAAAGAGAACTCAAGGTCTGTTGATTTTGTTGAAGATCGGTTAAGGGGAAGGGGAAGTTTATCAGCAACGTTTTATGTTTTAAAAATGGTAATTTTTTTTTGACGAACGGTAACTGCCGAAAGGTCAAAGAGAATCTAATAATTTTCCGCACACTTTCCTGAGTTGTAGAGAGCTCAAGGACTGTTGATTTGGTGAAGATTGGTTAAGGGAAGGGGGTAGTTTACCTGCAACATTTTATGTTGAACCAAGAGAAATGTTTACATGACGAAACGATAACTGCCGCACATTCAAACAGAATCAAATATTTTTTTGCATGCATCACTGAATTGTAGAGGACTGAAGGCCTATTGATTTTGGTGAAGATCGGTGAAGATAAAGAGGTATTTTACCTGCAACCTTTTATGTTTTAACAAGAGTAAAATACATAATTTTGATAAACAAAGTAGCCTTATAAGAAGCTTATAAAAATCCACTGCAGAAACGTAGATAAAATATCTATAAATGAAGAGGCTAGTTGAACGGGGTGGGGGTAACTTTCTATTAATGAAAATTATAGTTGAAGAGGGAGGATCGAAAATTTTATGTGTACTACGTTATCGGCAACAAAGAAGTAGTTTCTGTTAAAATTCCTTCCCGGGCTGTTTAGCCGTAGTCCAATGTTTTCTGCAAAACCAGACGTTTCGGCAGTGCCATCGACTTCCATCATCAGTGAAAATCGAGTGCGAAAAAGTGAGGTGGTATACGTTAGTGACCAAAGTACTGTGGTTAAGGCTGAAGCAATAGAAAGAAGTAGTTTCTATGGAAATATTTCATTTCGAATATGCTTTTCAATATAAATCTTAAAACATGGAAATCATGTATGGTTCTCCATACCGATATTTTAACAATTACCATTGTTTGAAAAAGTTTAAATGAATTTTCAAGTACTTCAATCTTGTTAAAACGTTGCAGGTAAACTACCCCTTCCCCTTAACCGATCTTCACCAAAATCGATAAGCCTTGCCTTCTCTACAGCTTAGGTAGGTATGCAAAATTTATTTTAATCTATTTGAATTTTCGGCAGTTATCGTTTGCCATAGAAAAATTCTAAGCACAGACACTTTTTGAAAAACGATTTTTCTTCGTGTTTTCAGGGTAGTACAATCAGAATCTGCTCCCACCTCGAACTCGATTTTTTTCACCATCACCATATTTCCATTTACGTATGGAACATGGAAGTAATTAACATAAAGTTTTAATGAAACATTAAAAAAAGCACTTAAAATAATCGAGTGTGTCTATCGTCATTTCTAAATTAAAAATCGTAGACCTATCTATAAATCATTAACCAAACTGTTTAAAAAGTCCCAAAGAACGATAAGATGTAAAATAAGTTTTGTTTTTACTTCCATGTTCCTTAAAGAAATGGAAGTATGGTGATGGCAAAAAAAATCGTGTTCGAGATTATTGCAGATTCTGATTGTACTACACTCAAAACATGAAAAAAAGTCATTTTTCGAAAAGTGTCTGTGTGTCTGTCTGTCTGTGTGTCGGTCTGTCTATGTGTCTGTGTGTCTCTCTGTAGATTTTTTTTTTTGGCAAACGATAACAGCCGCAAATTCAAACTGAATCAAATAATTTTTTGCATACAGCCCTGATTTGTTGAGTACTCAAGACCTATTGTTTTTGGTGAAGATCGGTTAAGCGAAAGGGGTAGTTTACCCGCAACGGTTTTTTATCAAGTGTAATTTTTACTTCCATGTTCCTTAAGGAAATGGATGTATGGTGATGGCAAAAAAAATCGTGTTCGAGATTATTGCAGATTCTGATTGTACTACCCTGAAAACATGAAGAAAAATCGTTTTTCAAAAAGTGTCTGTGCGTAGAATTTTTCTATGGCAAACGATAACTGCCGAAAATTCAATCATAATCAAATAATGTTTTGCATACTGCCCTGAATTGTAGAGTTCTGAAGACCTGTGGTTTTTGGTGGAGATCGGTTAAGGGAAAAGGGTAGTTTACTAGCAACGTTTTATGTTTTAACAAGGGTATTTTCTATGGCAAACGATAAGAGCCGCAAATTCAAACAGAATGAAATACGTTTTTGCACACCTTCCTGAATTGGAGTACTCAAGGCCTGCGGATTTTGGAAAATATCAGTTAAGAGTAAAGGCTAGTTTACCAGCAACGTTTTATGTTTTAAAAATGTAATTTTATTTTTATGACGCATGATAACTGCCGCATATTAAAAGAGAATCAAATAGTTTTTTGCATACATTCCTGCAGTTTTAAGTACTCAATGTCTGTTGATTTTGGTAAAGATCGGTTAAGGGGAAGGGGTAGTTTACCTACCACATTTACTGTTTTAACAAAAGTAATTATTCTATGACGAACGATAACTCCCGCACATTCAAATAAAATCAAATAATATTCTGCATACTTCCCTGATTTGTGGAGGACTCAAGGCTTATTGATTTTGGTGAAGATCAGTTAAGAGACAGGGGTAGCTTACTGGCAACGTTTTATGTGATAACAAGGTTAATTTTTCCTATGACAAACTATAACTGCCGTAAATTCAAACATAATCAAATACGTTTTTGCATACGTCCCTGTATTGTAGAGACATCAAAGTCTGTTGATTTTGGTGAAGGTCTGTTAAGGCAAAGGGGTAGTTTACCGGCAACATTTTATGTTGTAACAAGAGAAAGATTTTGTATGACGAACGATAACTGCCGTAAATTCAAACAGAATCAACTAATTTTTTACATATTTGCCTGAGTTGTAGGAGACTCAAGGCCTGTTGATTTTGGTGAAGATCGGTTACGGGAAAAGGGCAGTTTACCAGAAACATTTTTTTGTTGGAACAAGAGTAAAGTACTTAATTTTGATAAACAAAGTATCCTGTTAAGAAGATCTTAATAATCCACTGTAGAAACGTAGATGAAATATCTATAAATAAAGAGGCTAGTTGAACGGGATGGGGGTGATTTTCTATAAATGAAAATTATAGTTGAAGTTGGAGGGGATACTTTTTATATGTGTACTTCGTTATCGCCAACAAAGTAGTTGTTTGTTGTTAAAATTCCTTCCCGTGCTGTTTGGCCGTAGTCCAATGTTTTCTGCAAAACCAGACATTTCGGTAGTGCCGTCGACTGCCATCATCAGTAAAAATGGAGTGTGATAACGTTTGGTGGTATACGTTAGTGACCACAGCACTGTGGTTAAGGCTGAAGCAATAAGTGGAAAGTAGTAGTTTCTATGGAAACATTTCATTTCGTAAATGATTTTAAATATAAATCTTAGAACATGGAAGTCATGTATGGTTCTCCATACCGATATTTTAATCAGTAGTTAATATTTGTCAAGTTTTCTTATTTTTGTGTATTTGCATAATTAAGGTTATCGTGTTAACCTAACACCAGTGAAGCAGGTTTAACCTACAACAGGGGCGAACCTAGGATTTCATTTCAGGGGGGGGATTTTCTTCATCCACATATCGTTTTCTTAGTGTACTTTTTTTCTTATTATAATAAAAATCGTACCAATAAATTAATACAATGGATAAATAATGGTTGTAATTCACTGATTTCATAAAAACCAATTAATAACATACTGTTTGACCTGGAAGCCTAATACTACCTTTCTGTAAAATATAAATACTTAAAGAAAATGCTAAAATTATGAAAGTAAATTTTGTATGTGTGTATGTGTGTTTGTGTTGTAGGGTTAACACATGCAAGAATTCGAAAAAAGTTTAAATGAACAAATGTTTAATTTTACAATATTTTATTTCTTAGAATCTATTATGAAAAATAATATCAAGAAATTAAAACTCATTCACATTATGTGGTTTGTGATTGAAGTTATCAACATATAACATTAAGTTAAAATATAAACAGATATGTCCCTATTTATCGTATCCAGCGGAAAATCATATCCTACTCTCTTTCAAGCCAGCTTCACAGTTAAGTACATAAATTTCGGTGCATTAAGGATTTTTTTTGGCAGTCTACAATGAAAATTTGAAGAACATATTCAAATTTTGGACAAAGAATATAATAAACTGCTCTATCATGGTAAAAGGGTGACAGGAGTCTTGTGGAGAGTCTGATTTGCATGAACAAGCGGTGTATAAATGGTACAAAGGTTCAAAGACTGTCGTGAATGTCGTGATAGCAGTGGCGGCTCGTCCACAATAGTTCATTGAAACTCCTAAATATTTAAATATTTTTAAGGGTTTGTTTCAGTTTTTAAATAACGAGATTTTGAAATTAATCGTGTTGACTGACCAATAATCTTTTCGATAGCAAGCGAACTGCTCGCTACTATTGCTCGAGGTGCAAAACAGCTCTCAGCACGTCCAAGGCTATGTAGAGAGCTTTGGAGGGGGAGCTCACTATACGCAAATTTACATTGAACTGTCGCTTAGCCACAGAGACGAATATTTCCGATGAGGGCCGAATCGCCCCGACCGGGACTGTCAACATTTTCGTACCACCATCATTATGATTTTTACCATATTATTTCTCCGTTTACTTTCCGTTTTGTGTCAGATTCCTCTGTTTCATACATTCTGCAATGAAAATTTGTGCAGTGACGTCTTAAAATAAATTAGTGCTGTCCAGTCAATGCAGAAAAACTTTTTTCGCCAACTTGTAGGTTTTAATGAAAGTGTTATTTGGTTCTAAAAAAGGATGAATTTTTTACATAAACATTTAACAACTTCAACAATAAACAACTTAACACAAAGTCTAAAAGATACTGTGAGCAGCGTAGCAATTGGGTCTTGAACAATTTATCCACAAAATATGTGATCCCAAAATAGGCTAGGCATTTAACTACCCTACTATTTTAACTATATACTTTTAGAATAATTTACAAACAACATAAACACAACCTAATATTACTAATTCAACAGTCATTTCTCCATGTTGCGACCCATACCGTGTGTTATTTGGAATGGGATAAATTACTCTTACTTTACTAGAAACATTCAGACATTGAACCGCCAACTGTCAGAACCATGAACCGCCACCGCGTGATAGTCTGAAGAAGATTGTGGTTTTGTGTTCCATGAACTGGGTGCGACGGTAAGTCGGCCACTTGTGTCAAGCAGTGCACAGAGAACGGCACAGTCTGTGGAACTGCACTGCCGCGGTAATGTACCGGGAAATACGTCATTCCTTGCTCAAGAATTAAATGCGGGGGCATCGACACTGCAACAGCCGTACTCGCCAGATATGTCCCATTGCGACAGTAATGTAAAGTAAAACCACGTGGTACTGACGAAGACGTCAAACATAATAACGCTAAGCGAGCTGAAACTGAACGCTACATCAAACACTGCGTTCCACTTGAAGAAACGTTGGCGTACAAGCGTTAGCTTACATCCGACTGAAGGCGATCAGAACAAATGTAGACGAATCAAGGCAAAACTTTCCAAATTATCGAAAACTGCAGGAAGCGTTTGGTCAAACCCTTTATATTACACATTGATGACTTTAGACAGGCGACATTGTTTTTTGAAGCTATTGAGATGATTATTCGCAAAGCTTGCTTTCTTTCGCTCAGTGATTTAAATTAGACTTAAAAACTATAATTGAAAAAGTGACAGCAGGAGTATTTCATGAGGGTAAATAAGGCCGGTGACTGCGTTATACAGTTGTTTTATGACCGCTATATTGGGTAAGCGGTAAAGAACAGCAACGCTATTATGTTCCGTTAACAAACTCTGCATTGAACTGTTGTACGGGGGAAGAGATTTTGACACACACACACACACACACACACACACACACACACACACACACACACACACACACACACAGAGGGCCGGATTTAAGGGTAGGCTGACTAGGCTGCAGCCTAGGGACCCGCACCACATAAAAATGTAAAAAAAAATTATAAAAAAGAAAAAATAAATGAATATTCTTCGAGCCTTCGATCAGCCCTGACTGCATCATTTGTGGGAGGGGCGGTGTTTCTGGACAGTGCTGCGCTCTTCACAGCTAAATAGTGAATTAAGTAACAAAGGATAATCGTTCCACCCAGGGTTGTCGATATTCCACGGGCAATATGGCGACCGTTAGAAATTCGCATGCGCAGATGACTTTTCAGCATAATAACGTTTTAAAAATTAACGCGCGATATTTAAACTACCATTTTCAAGATGTGTTATATCTGATTTCAATAATTATTTTAATTTGTAAAATGCGAATTTCTACCATTTTCTTATTGTTCTACATTTAGGCCACTAATGCAATTTATAATTAAAGAAAAATAATAAGTATGAAAGTCTGAACATGAAATAGACGGCAGTTCGAACAGATCTGAACAGATTCGTGCAATTTTCAAAGTGTCTGAATCATGCTATGTAATCCGTGCAACGTCACCTCTCAACCTCTGAGTGTTTGAGTTATTAAATGGAAGTATGGTGTGACAAAAAAAATCGTGTTCGAGATTATTGCAGATTCTGATTGTACTACACTCAAAACATGAAAAAAAGTCATTTTTCGAAAAGTGTATGTCTGTCTATCTGTCTATTTGTCTTCTGTCTGCGTGTCTGTAGATTTTTTCCTATGGCAAACGATAACAGCCGCAAATACAAACAGAATAAAATAATTTTTTGCATACAGCCCTGATTTGTAGAGTACTCAAGATCTATTGTTTTTCGTGAAGATCGGTTAAGGGGAAGGGGTAGTTTACCATCAACGGTTTTTTTAATCAAGGGTAATTTTTTTCTTTGGCAAACGATAACAGCCGCAAATTCAAACAGAATCAACTACTCTTTTGCATACAGCGCAGAATTGTAGAGTTCTCAAGACCTATTGTTTTTGGTGAAGATCGGTTAAGGGAAACGGGTAGTTTACCAGCAACGTTTTATGTTTAAACAAGGGTATTTTCTATGGTAAACGATAACAGCCACAAATTCAAACAGAATCAAATGATTATTTGCATACAGCCATACATTGTTAAGATCTCAGCACCTGTTGTTTTTGGTGAAGATCGGTTAAGGGAAAGGGGTAGTTTACCTGCAACGTTTTATGTTTTAACAAGGGTACTTTTTGGCAAACTATAACAGCCGCAAATTCAAACAGAAACAAATAATTTTTGCATGCAGCCCTGATTTGTAGAGTACTCAAGACCTGTTGTTTTTGGTGAAGATCGGTTAAGGGAAAGGGGTAGTTTACCAGCAACGGTTTTTTATCAAGGGTAATTTTTTATATGGTAAACGATAATAGCCGCAAATTCAAACAGAATCAAATAATGTTTTGCATACTGTCCTGAATTGTAGAGTTCTCAAGCCCTGTTGGTGTTGGTGAAGATCGGTTAAGGGAATAGGGTAGTTTACCAGCAGCGGTTTTTTATCAAGGGTATTTTACTTCCATGTTCCTTAAGGAAATGGAAGTATAGTGATGGCAAAAAAAAATCGTGTTCGAGATTATTGCAGAATATGATTGTACTTCACTCAAAACATGAAAAAAAGTCATTTTTCGAAAAGTGTCTGTGTGTGTGTCTGCGTGTCTGTCTGTCTGTCTGTCTGTTTGTCTGTCTGTAATTTTTTTGCTATGGCAACGATAACAGCCGCAAATTCAAACAGAATCAAATAATTTTTTGCATACAGCCATGATTAGTAGAGTACTCGCGACCTATTGTTTTTGGTGAACATCGATTGAGGGAAAGGGGTAGTTTATCAGCAACGATTTTTTATATCAAGGGTAATTTTGTTTGTTTGGCAAACTATAACAGCCGCAAACTCAAACAGAATCAAATAATGTTTCGCATACAGCCCTGAATTGTAGGGTTCTCAAGATCTGTTGATTTTGGTAAAGATCGGTTAAGGGAAAGGGGTAGTTTACCAGCAACGTTTTATGTTTTAACAAGGGTATTTTCTATGGCAAACGATAACAGCCGCAAATTCAAACATAATCAAATACGTTTTTGCATACAGCCCTGATTTCTTGAGTACTAATGACCTATTGTTTTTGGTGAAGATCGTTTAAGGGAAAGGGGTAGTTAGCAGCCACGTTTTTTGTTTTATCATGGGTATTTTGTATGGCAAACGATAACAGCCGTAAATTCAAACAGAATCAAATAAGTTTTTGCATACAGCACTGATTTGTAGAGTACTCAAGACCTATTGTTTTTAGTGAAGATCGGTTAAGGGAAAGGGGTAGTTTACCAGCAACGTTTTATGTTTCAACAAGGGTATTTTCTATGGCAAACGATAACAGCCGCAAATTCTAACAGAATCAAATTATTATTTGCATACAGCCCTAAATTGTAGTGTTCGCAAGACCTATTGTTTTTGGTGAAGATAGGTTAACGGAAAGGGGTAGTTTACCGGCAACGTTTTGTGTTTTAACAAGGGTATTTTTTCTGTGACGAACGATAACTGCCGTAAATTGAAAGAGAATCAACTAATGTTTTGCATACCGCCCTGAATTGTAGAGTTCTCAAGACCTATTGTTATTGGTGAAGATCGGTTAATGGAATAGGGTTTTTTACCAGCAACGTTTTATGTTTTATCAAGGGTGTTTTATATGGCAAACGATAACAGCCGCAAATTCAAACAGAATCAAATAATTGTTTGCATACAAGCCTGAATTGTAGAGTACCCAAGACCTGTGTTTTTGGTGAAGATCGGTTAAGGGAAAGGGGAGTTTTACCAGCAACGGTTTTTTCAAGGGTAATTTTTTTCCATAGTAAACGATAACAGCCGCAAATTCAAACAGAATCAAATGATGTTTTGCATATAGCTTTGTATTGTAGAGTTCTCAATATCTGTTGGTGTTGGTGAAGATCGGTTAAGGGAAAGGGGTAGTTTACCAGCAACATTTTATGGTTTAACAAGGGTAATTTTTTATATGACGAACGATAACTGCCGTAAATTCAAACAGAATCAACTAGGTTTTTGCATACCTTTTTGAACTAATGAGAACTCAAGGTCTGTTGATTTTGTTGAAGATCGGTTAAGGGAAGGAGTAGTTTATCAGCAACGTTTTATGACTTAAAAAGGGTAATTTTTTATGACGAATGATAACTGCCGAAAATTAAATGAGAATAAAATAATTTTTTGCACTCTTTCCTGAGTTGCAGAGAGCTCAAGGTCTATTGATTTTGGTGAAGATCAGTTAAGGGAAAGGGGTAGTTTACCTGCAACATTTTATGTTGTAACAAGAGAAATGTTTCCATGACGAACGATAACTGCCGCACATTCAAACAGAATCAAATATTTTTTTGCATGCTTCCCTGAATTGTAGAGGACGGAAGGTCTGTTGATTTTGGAGAAGATCGGTTAAGAGAAAGGGGTAGTTTACCTGAAACATTTTATGATTTAACAAGAGTAAAGTACTTAATTTTTATAAATAAAGTATCCTGATAAGAAGCTCATAGTAATCCACTGTAGGAAACGTAGATGAAATATCTATAAATGAAGAGGTTAGGTGAACGGGGTGGGGGTAATTTTCTATTATTAAAAATTATAATTGAAGGTGGAGGGCAGAATTTTTTATATGTGTACTACGTTATCGGCAACAAAGAAGTAGTTTTTTGTTAAAATTGCTTCCCGGGGTCTTAAGCCGTAGTTCAATGTTTTCTGCAAAACCAGACTTTTCGGCAGTGCCATCGACTGCCATCATCGGTGAAAATCGAGTGCGAAAACGTGAGGTGGTATACGTTAGTGACCACAGTACTGTGGTTAATGCTGAAGCAATAAGTAGAAAGACGTAGTTTCTATGGAAATATTTCATTTCGAATATGATTTTAAATATAAATCTTAGAACATGGAAGTCATGTATGGTTCTCCATACCGATATTTTTCTATGGCAAACGATAACAGCCGTAAAATTCGAACAGAATCAAATAATGTTTTGCCTACAGCCCTGTATTGTTGATTTCTCAAGACCTGCTTGTTTTGGTGTAGATCGGTTAAGAGAATAGGGTAGTTTACCAGCAACAATTTATGTTTTACCAAGGGTAATTTTTTCTATGACGAACGATAACTGCCGTAAATTCAAACCAAATCAACTACTCTTTTGAATACCTTTTTGAGTTATACAGAACTCAAGGTTTGTTAATTTGGTTGAAGATCGGTTATGGGAAAGGGGTAGTTTACCGGCAACGTTTTATATTTTAACAAGGTATTTACTATGGCAAACGATAAGTGCCGCAAATTCAAACAGAATCAAATAATGTTTTGCAAACAGCCCTGTATTGTAGAGTTATCACGACCTGTTGTTGTTAGTGAAGACCGCTTAAGGAAAAGGGGTAGTTTACCAGTAACATTTTATGTTTTAACAAGGGTAATTTTTATATGACAAACGATAACTGCCGTAAATTCAAACCAAATCAACTACTCTTTTGAATACCTTTTTGAGTAATACAGAACTCAAGGTTTGTTGATTTGGTTGAAGACCGTTTAAGGGAATAGGGTAGTTTACCGGTAACATTTTATGTTTTAACAAGGGGAATTTTTTATATGACGGACAATAACTGCCGTAATTTCAAACACAATCAACTACTCTTTTGCATAACTTTTTGAATTATGCAGAACTCAATGTTTGTTGATTTTGTTCAAGATCGGTTAAGGGAAAGGGGTTGTTTACGGGCAACATTTTTTGTTTAACAAGGGTATTTTATATTGCAAACGATAAAAGCCGCAAATTCAAACAGAATCAAATAATGTTTAGCATACAGCACTGAATTGTAGAGTACTCAAGTCATATTGATTTTGTTGAAGATCGGTTAATGGAAAGGGGTAGTTTACCAGCAACATTTTATATTTTAACAAGAGTATGTTCTATGGCAAACGATAAAAGCCGCAAATTTCAACAGAATCAAATAATTGGTTGCATGCATTACAGAATTGTAGAGCTCTCAGGACCTATTGTTTTTGGTGAAGATCGGTTAAGGGAAAGGGGTAGTTTACCAGCAACGTTTTATGTTTTAAAAGGGTATTTTCTATGGCAAACGTTAAAAGCCGAAAATTCAAACAGAATCAAATACGTTTTTGCATATAGCCCTGATTTGTAGAGTACTCAAGACGTATTGTTTTTGGTGAAAATCGGTTAAATTGAAGGGGTAGTTTACGAGCAACGTTTTTCTTATCAACGGTAATTTTTTTCTATGGCAAACGATAACAGCCGTAAAATTCGAACAGTATCAAATAATGTTTTGCCTACAGCCCTGCATTGTTGATTTCTCAAGACATGCTTGTTTTGGTGTACATCGGTTAAGAGAATAGGGTAGTTTACCAGCAACAATTTATGTTTTACCAAGGGTAATTTTTTCTATGACGAACGATAACTGCCGTAAATTCAAACCAAATCAACTACTCTTTTGAATACCTTTTTGAGTTATACAGAACTCAAGGTTTGTTAATTTGGTTGAAGATCGGTTATGGGAAAGGGGTAGTTTACCGGCAACGTTTTATATTTTAACAAGGTATTTACTATGGCAAACGATAAGTGCCGCAAATTCAAACAGAATCAAATAATGTTTTGCAAACAGCCCTGTATTGTAGAGTTATCACGACCTGTTGTTGTTAGTGAAGACCGCTTAAGGAAAAGGGGTAGTTTACCAGTAACATTTTATGTTTTAACAAGGGTAATTTTTATATGACAAACGATAACTGCCGTAAATTCAAACCAAATCAACTACTCTTTTGAATACCTTTTTGAGTAATACAGAACTCAAGGTTTGTTGATTTGGTTGAAGACCGTTTAAGGGAATAGGGTAGTTTACCGGTAACATTTTATGTTTTAACAAGGGGAATTTTTTATATGACGGACAATAACTGCCGTAATTTCAAACAGAATCAACTACTCTTTTGCATAACTTTTTGAATTATGCAGAACTCAATGTTTGTTGATTTTGTTCAAGATCGGTTAAGGGAAAGGGGTTGTTTACGGGCAACATTTTTTGTTTAACAAGGGTATTTTATATTGCAAACGATAAAAGCCGCAAATTCAAACAGAATCAAATAATGTTTAGCATACAGCACTGAATTGTAGAGTACTCAAGTCATATTGATTTTGTTGAAGATCGGTTAATGGAAAGGGGTAGTTTACCAGCAACATTTTATATTTTAACAAGAGTATGTTCTATGGCAAACGATAAAAGCCGCAAATTTCAACAGAATCAAATAATTGGTTGCATGCATTACAGAATTGTAGAGCTCTCAGGACCTATTGTTTTTGGTGAAGATCGGTTAAGGGAAAGGGGTAGTTTACCAGCAACGTTTTATGTTTTAAAAGGGTATTTTCTATGGCAAACGTTAAAAGCCGAAAATTCAAACAGAATCAAATACGTTTTTGCATATAGCCCTGATTTGTAGAGTACTCAAGACGTATTGTTTTTGGTGAAAATCGGTTAAATTGAAGGGGTAGTTTACGAGCAACGTTTTTCTTATCAACGGTAATTTTTTTCTATGGCAAACGATAACAGCCGTAAAATTCGAACAGTATCAAATAATGTTTTGCCTACAGCCCTGTATTGTTGATTTCTCAAGACATGCTTGTTTTGGTGTACATCGGTTAAGAGAATAGGGTAGTTTACCAGCAACAATTTATGTTTTACCAAGGGTAATTTTTTCTATGACGAACGATAACTGCCGTAAATTCAAACCAAATCAACTACTCTTTTGAATACCTTTTTGAGTTATACAGAACTCAAGGTTTGTTAATTTGGTTGAAGATCGGTTATGGGAAAGGGGTAGTTTACCGGCAACGTTTTATATTTTAACAAGGTATTTACTATGGCAAACGATAAGTGCCGCAAATTCAAACAGAATCAAATAATGTTTTGCAAACAGCCCTGTATTGTAGAGTTATCACGACCTGTTGTTGTTAGTGAAGACTGCTTAAGGAAAAGGGGTAGTTTACCAGTAACATTTTATGTTTTAACAAGGGTAATTTTTATATGACAAACGATAACTGCCGTAAATTCAAACCAAATCAACTACTCTTTTGAATACCTTTTTGAGTAATACAGAACTCAAGGTTTGTTGATTTGGTTGAAGACCGTTTAAGGGAATAGGGTAGTTTACCGGTAACATTTTATGTTTTAACAAGGGGAATTTTTTATATGACGGACAATAACTGCCGTAATTTCAAACACAATCAACTACTCTTTTGCATAACTTTTTGAATTATGCAGAACTCAATGTTTGTTGATTTTGTTCAAGATCGGTTAAGGGAAAGGGGTTGTTTACGGGCAACATTTTTTGTTTAACAAGGGTATTTTATATTGCAAACGATAAAAGCCGCAAATTCAAACAGAATCAAATAATGTTTAGCATACAGCACTGAATTGTAGAGTACTCAAGTCATATTGATTTTGTTGAAGATCGGTTAATGGAAAGGGGTAGTTTACCAGCAACATTTTATATTTTAACAAGAGTATGTTCTATGGCAAACGATAAAAGCCGCAAATTTCAACAGAATCAAATAATTGGTTGCATGCATTACAGAATTGTAGAGCTCTCAGGACCTATTGTTTTTGGTGAAGATCGGTTAAGGGAAAGGGGTAGTTTACCAGCAACGTTTTATGTTTTAAAAGGGTATTTTCTATGGCAAACGTTAAAAGCCGAAAATTCAAACAGAATCAAATACGTTTTTGCATATAGCCCTGATTTTATAGAGTACTCAAGACGTATTGTTTTTGGTGAAAATCGGTTAAATTGAAGGGGTAGTTTACGAGCAACGTTTTTCTTATCAACGGTAATTTTTTTCTATGGCAAACGATAACAGCCGTAAAATTCGAACAGTATCAAATAATGTTTTGCCTACAGCCCTGCATTGTTGATTTCTCAAGACATGCTTGTTTTGGTGTACATCGGTTAAGAGAATAGGGTAGTTTACCAGCAACAATTTATGTTTTACCAAGGGTAATTTTTTCTATGACGAACGATAACTGCCGTAAATTCAAACCAAATCAACTACTCTTTTGAATACCTTTTTGAGTTATACAGAACTCAAGGTTTGTTGATTTGGTTGAAGATCGGTTATGGGAAAGGGGTAGTTTACCGGCAACGTTTTATATTTTAACAAGGTATTTACTATGGCAAACGATAAGTGCCCCAAATTCAAACAGAATAAAATAATGTTTTGCATACAGCCCTGTATTGTAGAGTTATCACGACCTGTTGTTGTTAGTGAAGACCGCTTAAGGACAAGGGGTAGTTTACCAGTAACATTTTATGTTTTAACAAGGGTAATTTTTTATATGACAAACGATAAATGCCGTAAATTCAAACCAAATCAACTACTCTTTTGAATAACTTTTTGTGTTATACAGAACTCAAGGTTTGTTGATTTGGTTGAAGATCGGTTATTGGAAAGGGGTAGTTTACCGGCAACGTTTTATACTTTAACAAGGTATTTATTATGGCAAACGATAAGAGCCGCAAATTCAAACAGAATCAAATAATGTTTTGCATACAGCCCTGTATTGTAGAGTTATCACGACCTGTTGTTGTTAGTGAAGATCGCTTAAGGAAAAGGGGTAGTTTACCAGTAACATTTTATGTTTTAACAAGGGTAATTTTTTATATGACAAACGATAACTGCCGTAAATTCAAACAGAATAATCTACTTTTTTTGCATACGTTCCTGAAACCTCGTGAACTCAAGACCTGTTGGTGTTAGTGAAGATCGGTTAAAGGAAAGGGGTAGTTTACCAGCAACATTTTATTTTTAACAAGGGTAATTTTTTATATGACGAACGAAAACTGCCGTAAATTCAAAATGAATCAACTACTTCTTTGCATACATTTTTTTAATTGTACAGTACTCCTTGTCTGTTGATTTTTTTGAAGATCGGTTAAGGGAAAGGGGTAGTTTACCAGCAACCTTTTATGTTTTAACAAGGGTAATTTTCTTTTAGGAAAGATAACTGCCGTAAATTCAAAGAGAATCAAATAATTTTTTGCACACATTCCTGATTTGTAGAGAACTTAAGGCTTGTTGATTTTGGTGACGATAAAGACGGTTAAGGGAAAGAGGTAGTTTACCAGCAACATTTAATTGTACAAGAGAAATGTTTTCATGACGAACGATAACTGCCGCACATTCAAACAGAATCAAATTTTTTTTTTGCATGCATCCCACAATTGTAGAGAACTGAAAGTCTATTGATTTTTGTGAAGATCGGTTAAGAGAAAGGGGTAGTTTACCGGCAACGTTTTATGTTTTAACAGGAGTAAAGTACTTAATTTTGATAAATAAAGTATCCTGATTATAAGCTCATAGTAATCCACTGTAGAAACGTAAATGATATATGTATAAATGAAGAGGCTAGTTGAACGGGGTGGGGGAAATTTTCTATTAATGAAAATTATAGTAGAAGGGGAGGGGAGAATTTTTTATATGTGTACAACGTTATCGGCAACAGAGAAGTACTTCTTTGTTAAAATTCCTTCCCGCGCTGGTTAGCCGTAGTCCAATGTTTTCTGCAAAACCAGACTTTTCGGTAGTCCATCGACTGCCATCATCAGTGAAAATCGAGTGCGAAAACGTGAGGTGGTATACGTTAGTGACCACAGCACTGTGGTTAAGGCTGAAGCAATAAGTAGAAAGAAGTAGTTTCTATGGAAATATTTCATTTCGAATATGACTTTAAATATAAGTCTTAGAACATGGAAGTCATGCATGGTTCTCCATACCGATATTTTTATATGGTAAACGATAATAGCCGCAAATTCAAACAGAATCAAATAATGTTTTGCATACTGTCCTGAATTGTAGAGTTCTCAAGCCCTGTTGGTTTTGGTGAAGATCGGTTAAGGGAATAGGGTAGTTTACCAGCAACGGTTTTTTTTTCAAGGGTAATTTTTTATATGGCAAACGATAACAGCCGCAAATTCAAACAGAATCAAATAATTTTTTGCATACGGTCCTGATTTGTAGAGTCCGCAAGACCTCTTGTTTTTGGTGAAGATCGGTTGAGGGAAAGGGGTAGTTTACCTTCAACATTTTATGTTGTAACAAGAGAAATGTTTCCATGACGAACGATAACTGCCGCACATTCAAACAGAATCAAATATTTTTTGCCATGCATCCCTGAATTGTAGAGGACTGAAGGTCTATTGACTTTGGAGAAGATCGGTTAAGAGAAAGGGGTAGTTTACCGGAAACATTTTATGATTTAAGAAGAGTAAAGTACTTAATTTTTATAAATAAAGTATCCTGATAAGAAGCTCATAATAATCCACTGTAGAAACGTAGATGAAATATCTATAAATGAAGAGGTTTGGTGAACGGGGTGGGGGTAATTTTCTAATATTAAAAATTATAGTTGAAGGTGGAGGGGAGAATTTTTTAAATGTGTACTACGTTATCGGCAACAAAGAAGTAGTTTTTTGTTAAAATTCTTTCCCGGGTTGTTTGGCCATAGTCCAATGTTTTCTGCCAAACCAGACTTTTCGGCAGTGGCATCGACTGCCATCATCAGTGAAAATCGAGTGTGAAAACGTGAGGTGGTATACGTTAGTGACCACAGTACTGTGGTTAATGCTGAAGCAATAAGTAGAAAGACGTAATTTCTATGGAAATATTTCATTTCGAATATGATTTTAAATATAAATCTTAGAACATGGAAGTCATATATGGTTCTCCATACCGATATTTTAGTTACATCTGAGAATTGAGTTTTCCAATTGTAATCAAGTTACAGTTTAGTTGATCCTTTGAGTTATCTTTCAATGTTAAAGCATTTCTAACTGTAATAAAAGCGGTTTCGTCTCATTGTCCTAGTAGAGATATTTTTTATTCCTCTGTAAACTTTTTACCCGGACTTAAATTTGGTATATTTTCCCTAAGTTTATACAAAAAAATCTGTTCCCCAGAATTTGTCACGACTGGAAAGTAGGGGGCCCACACCACAATGTCAGCCTAGGGGCCCTCACACTCTAAATCCGGCGCTACACACACACACACACACACACACACACACACACACACACACACTTACAACTTCCTTTCTATGCGTAGAGCATAAGCGACAGATCATGCCGCTTGGCCTGCTTGCCTTCTGGTTGTTCTGTGCAGTACTATAATTTATGTTTTGCACGTGCACAACAAATGTGTTTGTATCCAGTCGTGACACTTGACATTTCCTTTATTTATTCAAACAAGTCAGTCGGTGGTCGTCCTTGATCTTCCGCTCTTCTCTTTCCTTGCCGTTTGGGCTTCCCAGTCGATACTGTGTGGGGGCTCTGCATTCTTTGCGACTTGCCTCTGAGCGACAAACTCGCCTTCAGGGTCTGTTTGTAGTTTTTCTTTTATTTGACTGTTTCTGATTCTACCTTTTCTACAAGCTTCTGTCGCACCTCTTAGACATGTCATTTTTGCTACGACAGTGTTGGTAAAACTTTTTGCGTTATGATCCACTTTTGTAAATGCAAAACGTTAGGGAATTATTTAGGCCTATAATGGATTATGTGCATACGTGTAGTGGTGTGTGTGTGTGTTGAACGTACCTCTAATACATTTACATACAAAACCAGGATCCCAGTTTATCTGAGCTACATTCAAAACACTACGTCACACATAAAAATTCAAGTGAGAGAGTATCGTAAAATGAAGTAGTTACTATAAATTGATCTGAAAAAATTACCTTTTACCATAAAAAAATTAATATCTTTAAATATTTATGCCCCTTTTTATAATTGAGCATAAACACCATGTATGCAAGAAAATAATCATCATATTAAGAAATTAAACTTATAATTACGAAACTCACTACGCGGTCACACACACACACACACACACAACATTTGTCAAATTTTTATGCTTCTGATGTTGAAGGTTTCACTCAGGAGTATTTTTCAGATGAACCATCATATTTTAGTGTTTGATTTTTTTCAGAAACAATTGTATAGAGTAGGCCTACAGTTCTACTAAATGTAGTAGAACCTCACTAATTCGTCACCTACGGGACCCAAGAGGTGAAGAATTAGTGAAATAGACGAATTAATGAGGGAGTAAGAAACACACCCATTAAAGACAATATAAAATGTTTTATTACATCATTAGCAATATACAGTAATAATGTTATGCTATAACATATTTATTGCTGGAAATGTTCAAACTCAAACAAGTTAAACACTGTAATTACAAAAAAAAAAAAACTTGTTTAATGATTGTGGGAAGGTTCTTGGATAAGTAAGTAACAATTTCATTGTTACTAAACATTTCGTAGCCTACACCGGTAAGTCTATTCCATACAAGTTTTTGACGTCGTCTTCATTCAAACTGTTAAATGCTGTTAGCGACTGCCAGATATCTAATAATTCCGATGTGGATTCAAGACCTCCTGGTTCTGTAAAGCTGTTTGTAATTCAGATGACCGTAATTTATTCCAGGCAGATTTTACAGTAGTTTCGGGAATACTTTGCTAGGCATCAGCAAATTTTTGGAAACGCATTACGCTGTAGTAACACAACACAACACTTATTGTGCCGTGTACACAAGTGCGAAATACCCATTCTCGCAACCATTACCTTCCGCAATCCGTTCCCGTGGCTATTATTAGAACCCACAATCAGCATGTTTCTGGTTTACCAGCTCTATAATAGAGCGTATTTATTACTCCCTTGTTAATAAAGGAAAAGAAAAAAAGCTTGAGTGGGTGACGAATTACAAAGGGAGACGAGTTAGTAGGTGACGAATTAGTTCGGTTCCACTGTAATTTGAAAACTGTCGAAAGTTGAAGAATCCCAACCTCTAGCCTACTTCTCCGTCACACCAGTGAATTCACACAAGAACATTCTTTCCATGTTGGCATTGTGAGATGATATCGGGATATTGTTACTTATTCTTGTGCCTTTCAGTATTTCGCATTAATTCTCTTTCAGAAATAACACTGCTGCACTGTAGAAAACAGTTACCGAATAGCGCTTTCAAGCTTTACAGGTCATCATCAGATTGAAAATATAATATTTCCGACCTGATGATGAGCTGTGACGCTTGAAAGTGCAATCAGACATTTTTTTTCTGTAGTGGTGTGTGCAACAGTGTTATTTCTGTTTGTGATTATAACCACTAACGCAACATTATTAATTAAATAACTCTCTTTCATTTTACACACTTCAAGGTCACTGGATATTTCTCAGTTGGATTATTTCTCAATGATGTGACGCATTGGTGATGGTTCTAACCGTTTTAGACTGGAGCCTTTCTACTTATTCGTATATCAGATGATGTCGCAGTTCCGTCCAACCACATCGAATATAAACCGAGGACCTTTTTTCGTGGTGGGGGGGGGGGTTTAAAACCTAAAATCAAGGTTCAAAATTTTGGTTTTCCTCATTCTTTCCTCTACAAGCATGTCTATTTCCTGGACGAGTCATAATAGGGAACGTATAGGGAGTCAATATTGCAAGAACAGGTAAAACAGGATCCTTCCTTCATAGAATTTCTCTCGTGTACGTTCCACCTACAATGACGTCTATAATGCACTACCTTAATGTACCCTTCACGCTAATATTGCACGAGTCCAATCTTTGTAAGTATGATGACAAAAATCGTGTAATCACAGGCGTATTAATTTGCTTGTGATTACTAGAAAATTTAAATTAATTAGTAGATGCTGACTTTATTGAGATAATAATACTATAATAAACAATAATGTGGTTAAGTAATCGAAAATGAAGCAGTCGCACAGATGTTAAGGCGGAAACAGTGCAATACACTTGAGTTGAAGATATTAATCTGCGCCCTCAATCACGACAGGTCTACGTACCTAATTTTTGATTTCGATTTCGATTTCGACACGACTAAACAGTACATATGAACGTTTTGTAAGACGGAAAACAATAGGTACAATAGAGGAACCACAAAAATACTTCACTTATAAAATGTTTAATGCTTAGTGCTGCACTTATTTTATATAATTTCAAGAATTTTCCTACAATGATACGACACCTAAACAAAACAGAGAAAGACGTGGAAAAACTAAATGTAATATCAAAAAGGGAATGGATTACACATTACCAGCAGCTCTGGTATAACCCTGGTATATAGATTAGATCACATAAAGAACGAAGATATAAGACAGGAATTAAAAGAACAACCAGTAACTGAACTAGCAAAAAACTATAAAAACAGATGGAAAGAGCATGTTATGCGCATGTCTCCAGAAAGAATTCCAAGAAAAATTCTGAATTATAAGCCAACCGGAAGAAGAAATGTTGGCAGACCGAGACGGAGATGGTGAAGCCGGAACAGGCAACGTGTCCAAACTTGGACAGATAGATGATGATGATGATGAATTATTTTATAAACAGTGTTATTTTGTAATCACCAAGTCGAGCCTAGACCTTAACATAGACGCACTATCATCTTAATAAATTTGTTTCTTAAAATTGTTTAAATAAATTTCAATGTTGGTCTTTTCCATTCTTTGGATTGACATTCGTGAATAATTAGTCCAATAGTACTCTTGTCGAAATCGTCTAAATCGGTTTTTATTTCCTTTGTTGAACTTTCTTATGTGTAGTGCTGAAACATTTACATTAGCCGTATACGCTGATGCGTCCTTGATAATTCTATAAACACTACGTAGAGATACACAGCACGCTTGAGCTATCCGTTCCTGTAACTGTCTTTTTGATGTTTCTTTATCTTCCGACTTGAGTCGACAGCGATCCAGACTGATTCTTTTCACTCTCTAAGCCAGAATTATAGCAATACACTAAACGCTACGCTTTTGATGAAACTTGGTGTTGTTTTGAAAAGTACGAACACAATAATCTCCACAGCTAGTCGGAGAAAACTTAGCTATGTATCTACGCCGACGCATGCGCATTACATATCAGGTTGGCACAAAATCAGTTGATTTACGTTTGGTAAATTTATCTACGCTACGCTGATTTTTAGTTATCATTTAGTAAAATTGTGATAATATTTAGTAATAGTATAAACGTTCGTTTGTTTGCGGAAATATAGTAATAGAGTACTGCTTGTACGTACGTCAATTACAAAATTTGTTTCCATATTAACGGGGGGGGGGGGTTCTAACCCTAAAGACCCCAACCCTGGGTGTGCCACTGAGTATAAACAACTTAATATTTACTGTTTACGTTAGTTTGCGATTAAATACGTTCACAGTTTTAGAATTTTAAGGTAGATCGTCTTCACGTTCACATTAAAAAAAAGAAATATTCTCAATTTTTATTACGTAATTTTTCTCTTTCAGTCCTACCTTCTTTTCCATACTCATATATTAATTGATAATATTGTTGTTATACCGTGACGATATTCCCTCAGTACTGATAGATATCATGGAATATTTATTTACACCTGAGGACGACCTCAGACTTTTAGAGGTTGAATCGTGTGTTTATTGTTTCTGAAACGATGGCGGCTAACGTACGAAATATTATAGTTTGTAATAATAACAATAATAATAGTAATAATGTGCTTGTAAGTTGGAAACCGCTGTTCTATAAGTACATTAACAACGTCATATCTCACGTTTACTAAGCACGCACGCGCGCACACACACGCGCGCGTACGTACGTACGCTGTACATTTGGTTTATGCTTCTTAGTTTATGCGCGCGCGAGCAAAATTATTTACAAAACAAGCGATTTGTTTCCTTGGTTGTTTTTTGTACATTTCAAAATAAAGTTTTTTCCTACAAGCAATAATAACATGACTGCGTTTTCAATAATATTTTGTTAGTCTCTTTCCTTTACTGGTTTACGTCTAATATTTTTAATGTTTTCTTAAGTCTACATTTCGAGTGATCAAATAAAAATTCACTTTATTACTTAAACGCGACACTTTGAATTTCTTTGGTGGTTGCTTTGTCTTGAGTTGTTGTTTCCAAACAGGGAGTACGTAACATTTAAAGTGGTTTGTCTGCTCCAAATAAATTTGTTTTGTTTTGGAAGGGGTTTTCTTAGAGACATGCAGAATTAAAAGGCAAGTACAAAATAAACAAGTAGTAATGGTTCCATAAATTAACAAACTGCCCCAATAGATTATTAAGTACACAGTGTAAATATTATAAAGTATCGATTGTCTGTGTCAGTAGGATCCATAGAAGCGATTCTTCATCATAATATTACGATAAGCTAATGAATGACAGAATACAGGATGATGGGTATTCTGGTTTAGATTATAACTCCACAAATGTTTTATGAACCCAAGTTTATTTTGAAAGAGTTCTGTCTCCTTCAAATCCAGGTAGGCGTATTAAAAGTGATAATAATAATTTTCTAAATAGAGTATTTATTTTGCAATCTATACGTACCGAAGTGATAGGCTTCTTGAATACTTTACACCGGGCCGTGATATCTCATAGAACACTGGAAAGAAAAAAATATTTTGTAAAATTAATGAAAATTATAAAGATGAAAACCTGGGAACAGACTTCATCCATGAGAATGCAGTGAAATTCTTTTTTTATTTATAGGCAGTGCAGTGCCAGTAGCTTCACCATTAAAAAATATTGGTATGGAGAACCATACATGACTTCTATGTTCTAAGATTTATATTTAAAATCATATTCGACATCAAATATTTCGATAACAACTATTTCTTTCTTCAACCATAACCTTCTTCCTTCAGTACTGTGATCACTAGCGTATACCACTTCACGTTAGCGCACTTGATTTTTACTGATGATGGCAGTCGATGGCATTGTTGAAACGTCTGGTTTTGCAGAAAACATTGGACCACGGCCAAACAGCCTGGGAATGAATTTAACAACAATCTACTAAAGTTAGCTTCGTTGCCGATAACGCAGTAGGCCTACACATATAAATTAGTATCCCCTCCCCCTTCAACTATCATTTTCATTTGTAGAAAATTACCCCCTCCCCTTCTACTACCCTTTTCATGTATAGATATTTCATCTACCTTTCTACAGTGGATTATTATGACCTTCTTTTCAGGATACTTTATTTATCAAAACTGAGTATTTTACACTTGTTAAAACATAAAAGGTTTCCGGTAAACTACCCCTTCCCCTTAACCGATCGTCACCAAAATCAATAGACCTCTACAACGTCCTCTACAACTCAGGCAAATATGCAAAAAATTATTTTATTCTGTTTTAATTTGCGGCAGTTATCGTTTGCCATAGAAAAAAATTCTACACACAGACACTATTTACAACCTCAACTTCACCTTTTACTTCTGTTTACATTGAACTTCTTATTTGTTTTCGGAAAATGAATTTTCTTCATGTTTCGAGGGTAGTACAATCAGAATCAGCCCTTATCTCGAACACGATTTTTTTTTCGCCATCACCATACTTCCATTTCGTTATGGAACATGGAAGTAAAATCAATAAAGTTTAAATCGTTATTTCTTTTATTTACGTGTAACGTTTTCTACCGCAAAAAAGAGGAAAGTAAGTAATAACATTTTTACAATTACAGAAACCAAACCACGTGTTACACTCCAGTATTTGTGGTACTCCCGACAAACGCTTTCGAGCCTTTCAGAGTTGTAAAATCACAATAACATAGGCAATACGTATATGGTAGCTACATTTCTACCATTGACAAGGGGGCACACAATTACGTAAAAACCCCTTATCACTAGCTGCCTATAAATTTGGGCGGTGTGAACTCACAAAATGTTTAATTTCACTAACAAAAGTTAGCTAATTATATAAATATATAAAACATATCTAAAATACAAATACTTATCCCTTGGTATCTGAATTTAAAGACGTATAAATATATTGTTATATGTTAGTGATCTTAGGAATGACAATGTTTCTGAAAAGCTTCTGAAGGACTTCATTAATCCAACTTTATATTGACTTCTTCCCCCACAGATATTTTAAGATTTGCTTTGTCAAACTATTGTCGTCCATTCTATATAAATGCCCAAAACATAATAGCCTTCTTATTCTCATTGTTTCTATACTTTGATATATTTCATCATTACTTCTTAATTTCCAACCTTCTGACGTTTTTCGCTGGCCTAATATTTTCCTAGAAATTCATCTTTCTAATATTTCTATTTTGTCTAAATTATAATTCAATGCTAGACACTGACTTGCATATAGGCATTCTGGCTTCACTACTGTACTGTAATGCCTTATTTTCGCATCATACAACTTTATTATTTACTAAAATTTTATTCAGTACTTAACAGAGATATTTTATCTTTAAGTATTGACAATTCGTTTCTTACTGTCCTTATTTCTGTCAACCAGAAAGGTAATTTAAAAAAAATATATTCTATATCAAAACCACGGGAACACAGATAAGATGTATGAATATGATAAGGTTTACTTGTCAATAAACATTCTGATTACTGAAATACACAGTAAAACAAGTTACTCTCTCTCTCCGCACACAAGTCAATTCACAGAGTTTATTAAAGTTGTTAATTGCGTTGATAGGGACAGTGTAACAGACATGGCGCTACTACACGACACGAAGCAAGCGAGTTCCATCCCATACGTAAAGCTTTTCTCATTAACATCTCCACACAGAAATATGCCTCATTATGATTATTCACTTTTCAGTTTTTTACCTTTTTACTTCCATTTTCCAAAGGAAATTGAAGTATGGTGATGGCGAAAAAAGTCGTGTTCGAGATAAGTGCTGATTATGATTGTAGTACCCTCAAAACATGAAGAAAAGTAATTTTTCGAAAAACGTGTGTGTGTGTGTGTGTGTGTGTGTGTGTGTGTGTGTGTGTGTGTGTGTGTAGAATTTTGTCTATGGTAAACGGTAACTGCCGCAAATTCAAACAGAATCAAATTATTTTTTGCATACCTGCCTGAGTTGTAGAGAGGACTCAAGGCCTATTGATTTTGGTGAAGATCGGTTAAGGGGGAATGGGTTGTTCACCTGTAACGTTTTACGTTTTAACAAGAATAAAGTACTTAAAAATTCATTTAAACTTTTTCAAACAATAATTGTTGAAAATAAAATAATTTTGTTGCCAGGGTATAATATTAAAATTTTTTCATTTTAATTTAAATCATGTATGAGTGAAAACATATCGTTCCTGGCAGCCAAGCATATCCAGACTGAGGTTTGATATTCACATACATTTTCTATAAATGAAAATGATAGTCGAAGGGGGAGGTGATAATTTTTTATATGTGTACTACGTTATCGGCAACAAAGAAGTAGTTTCTACGGAAATATTTCATTAAAATTTGTCGAACATAAAACTCTATTTACTAGGTGGAGGATATTTTTGTTTTCAATTATCAAACCGAATTCAAGTAAATTATTTCAAATATAAATCTTAGAACATGGAAGTCATGTACGGTTCTCTATACCGATTTTTTATATTCATTTGTAGACAGAGCTATAAACATTATTATCTTTATGCTTGATATCCTTTATCACATTACATTTTTTCCCTCTATGTAGACTACTTGATACATTCACAATGTACGTCACGCCTTTGTACAGAAACCGTCGTTAATTTTAATAAACATTTTGTCTCTTACGCATAGGCGTAATTTGGGAGTGGCAAGGGGGCACTCACCTGCCCCCCCCCAATGTTCCCAGCATTATAAAATTTTGTTTCAAGTTGTTATAAATAAAAACTAACAAATAGTCAAACAGGGGACAGTTTCTATACTTGCGAGCACAGTACGCGCTATTTATCATCGTCTGTACTGTTATCAGACGACTAGTTGCAATAAATGTGTTATTCTTATTTCTTTCAAAGAAACTTGTAAGTGGAATGTTTGACAGATTTGAATGATATACGTCAAAATTTGTGTTCGAAAAAAAATAAAGGCTAGAGACCTAATTAAATGGAATACAATGCGTGCCTTTTACACAAACAAAGACTAGTTTTGGAACACATCGTAATAAAATAATGAGGGCAGCTTTACTTCTAGGAATCTCTTTACATTCCTCTCTTTGTCACTCAAATTGTATATGTTTATAGGCCTACAATATATCTGTTGTAGGTAAACATAAGTGGAAGTGCAACTTATGAATAAAGGTTTGTTGATTATTAACAAATGAAGTAGTCCCTTATTTACTAACTAACAATTATTAGTAAACTTTATAAATTTGTATATACAACTTTTTCTTAATCTTATAATATAGATTGTCTCACTACACACTTGAATTTGTGAAGCTATACCCTGCCCCCAAAGTTGGGCCCCAAGTTACGCCCATGCTCTTACGTATCTACAATCACGTTTATGTACAGTATTAAGCAATACAGTAAAGTGCAATTATGATGTTGTCGGGTATAGGCTCTCTAGCTGCAAGGTAAACTGTAAAACCGGTTTAAAAATAAACATTTTCCTGGTAACAAAATGCAATTACGTCAACTATTCTGTGTAAGTTCAATACACTAACAATTAACTTAAGAATATTGGGTTTCATACTATGACTATCGCAGTTGAAGAATCAGTCAAGTCAACCATTTTTATGAGCTCCAGGAAATAACACATAATTCGAAATTCTGCTTACTACTGTTATGTTGGGCCAGACTTAAGCTCCTTAGACTTCGTCACGCTTTAATCAGAGTTTAAAATTAATAAGGTAAAATTTAGTTATAGAGGCAAGTGTCGTGACTGAAGTAAAATATCAATATGGAGAACCATACATTACTTCCATGTTCTAAGATTTATGTTTAAAATCATTTTCGAAATGAAATATTTCAATAGACACCACTTCTTTCTTCAGCCTTAACCACAGTACTGTGGTCACTAACGTATACCACCTCACGTTAGCGCACTCGATTTTCACTGATGATGGCAGTCGATAGCACCACCGAAACGTCTGGTTTTGTAGAAAATATTGGACGACGCCAAACAGACCGGGAAGGAATTTTAACAACAAACTACTTCTTTGTTGCCGATAACGTAGTACACATGACATGTAAATAAAAATTATCCCCTCACCATTCAACAATCAATTTCATTTAGAAAAATTACCCCTACCCTCTTCAACTAGCCTCTTCTTTTATAGACATTTCATCTATGTCTCTACAGTGGATTTTTATGATCTTCTTTTCAGGATACTTTATTTATCAAAATTATATACTTTACTCTAGTTAAAACATAACACTTTGGAGATAAACTACCCTTTCCCCGTAACCGATCTTCACCAAACCAATAGACCTTGAGCGCTCTACAACTCAGGCACATATGCAAAAAATTATTTGTTTCTGTTTGAATTTACGGCAGTTATCGTTTATCATACAAAGAACTACCACTGTTAAAACATAAAACGTTGCTGGTAAACTACCCCTTTCCCTTAATCGTTCTTCACTAAAATCAATAGGTCTTGAGTCCTCTACAACTCAGGCACATATGCAAAAAATTATTTGATTCTGTTTGAATTTACGACAGTTATCATACGTCTTACAAAAAATTACCCTTCTTACAACATAAAATGTAGCAGCTAAACTACCCCTTCCCTTAACCGATCTTCACCAAAATCAATAGGTCGTGAGTCCTTTACAATTCAGGCAAATATGCGAAAAATGATTTGATTATGTTTGAATTTGCCGCAGTTATCGTTCGTCATGGCAAAAATTACCCTTGTTAAAACATAAAACGTAGCTGATAAACTACCCCTTCCACTTCACCGATCTTCACCAAAATCAACAGACCTTGAGTTCTCCACAATTCAGGACCATATGCCAAACATTATTTGATTCTATTTGAATTTGCGGGTGTTATCGTTTGCCATATAAACCATTCTACACACAGAGACACTTTTCGAAAAATGGCTTTTCTTTCATGTTTTGAGGGCAGTACAATCAGAATCAGTCCTTATGTCGAACAGATTTTTTTTCGCCATCACCATACTTCCATTTCCTTATGGAACATGGAAGTAAAAATGAAACTGGATGAGTTTCCTATACAACAGAAATGATTTTGTATTGTTATTTAAAGTAATAAATTGTTTATAAATAAAATATATTTCATCATATTATTATTTTAATTGATGCATATAAATGGACTTTATGTGGTATTGCATTGGACTTTGTAGTGCTGCAAGACGATGCATGCAGACCGGCAGAGGTGCCCATCCCCCCAATCCTTCCCTAGTATCCCAAAATCCACCAAAATTTCATTTCGTAGGTACGGGAGATCACAATAAGTGGGTATGAAATAACCCCCAATTAACAGTGGCTCATGGAGTTTTATCAACAACTCTTGAATAACTAAAACTATTTAAGCAATTATTGGAATCAACAAACGAATGTTATTCTTTTTTGTCAATACCAAAAGTTTTCTAGTATGCCTAACCAATAACTAAATTATGAGATATGTAAAAGCCTGGTCAAGTCTGGCCTAACATAATAAGTCGTACGCTAGGCCTTATCAAGATGATCTAATTTGATTTGATTTTGTACCTGCATTTTTTTCTTCACTGATTTGTTTGATTTACGACGCTTGTAAGGGAGTAACTGAGCCACTGGTCACGCAACTGGCTTAAATTCATGTAACTTCTATGTAGTTCATGTAACTTCATGTAAATTCATGTCCCATCTGATTGGTTACAATGTAGTTGCACAACTAGTTCCCGTACTATTCAAATTGGTCGGATACTTTTCCCTCAAAGCTCACAGTGTGCCTATGTGTCTCACAGATAACTGTACAGTTCTGCATGTTTATGAATGTTCATGGGTGTCCCATCTGAGTCATTACAATGCATTTGTGCACAACTAGTTCCGGTACTATTCAAAATGGTCGGATACTTTTCCCTCAAAGCTCACAGTGTGCCTATGTGTCTCACAGATAACTGTACAGTTCTGCATGTTTATGAATGTTCATGGGTGTCCCATCTGAATCATTACAATGTATTTGTGCACAACTAGTTCCGGTACTATTCAAAATGGTCGGATACTTTTCCCTCAAAGCTCACAGTGTGCCTATGTGTCTCACAGACAACTGTACAGTTCTGCATGTTTATGAATGTTCATGGGTGTCCCATCTGAATCATTACAATGTATTTGTGCACAACTAGTTCCGGTACTATTCAAATTGGTCGGATACTTTTCCCTCAAAGCTCACAGTGTGCCTATGTGTCTCACAGATAACTGTACAGTTCTGCATGTTTATGAATGTTCATGGGTGTCCCATCTGAATCATTACAATGTAGTTGTGCACAACTAGTTCCCGTACTATTCAAATTTGTCGGATACTTTTCCCTCAAAGCTCACAGTGTGCCTATGTGTCTCACAGATAACTGTGCAGTTCTGCGTGTTTATGAATGTTCATGGGTGTCCCATCTGAATCATTACAATGTATTTGTGCACAATTAGTTCCGTACTATTCAAATTGGTCGGATACTTTCCCTCAAAGCTCACAGTGTGCCTATGTGTCTCACAGATAACTGTACAGTTCTGCATGTTTATGAATGTTCATGGGTGTCCCATCTGAATCATTACAATGTATTTGTGCACAACTAGTTCCCGTACTATTCAAATTTGTCGGATACTTTTCCCTCAAAGCTCACAGTGTGCCTATGTGTCTCACAGATAACTGTACAGTTCTGCATGTTTATGAATGTTCATGGGTGTCCCATCTGAATCATTACAATGTATTTGTGCACAACTAGTTCCCGTACTATTCAAAATGGTCGGATACTTTTCCCTCAAAGCTCACGGTGTGCCTATGTGTCTCACAGATAACTGTACAGTTCTGCATGTTTATGAATGTTCATGGGTGTCCCATCTGAATCATTACAATGTATTTGTGCACAATTAGTTCCGTACTATTCAAATTGGTCGGATACTTTCCCTCAAAGCTCACAGTGTGCCTATGTGTCTCACAGATAACTGTACAGTTCTGCATGTTTATGAATGTTCATGGGTGTCCCATCTGAATCATTACAATGTATTTGTGCACAACTAGTTCCCGTACTATTCAAATTTGTCGGATACTTTTCCCTCAAAGCTCACGGTGTGCCTATGTGTCTCACAGATAACTGTACAGTTCTGCATGTTTATGAATGTTCATGGGTGTCCCATCTGAATCATTACAATGTATTTGTGCACAACTAGTTCCCGTACTATTCAAAATGGTCGGATACTTTCCCTCAAAGCTCACAGTGTGCCTATGTGTCTCACAGATAACTGTACAGTTCTGCATGTTTATGAATGTTCATGGGCGTCCCATCTGAATCATTACAATGTAGTTGTGCACAACTAGTTCCCGTACTATTCAAAATGGTCGGATACTTTCCCTCAGAGCTCACGGTATGCCTACGGATCTCACAGATAACTGTGCAGTTCTGCATGTTTTTGAATGTTCACGGGCGTCCCATCTGATTGGTTTGAGTGACGGTCATTCGATAATGGAGTTGTACAATTCCCGACGATGCACTTCTTACAGTTTTATATTTTATGCACGTTATTTTTCCCTTCTCATTCGTTTTCCGACTGCCCACCATTTATAGGAATGAAAAAATTGTTGACGAGGTCAGTGTTTCCTTGACCGCAGTCGGAGGAACGTCTCTCGCTGACTTTCATGGGCTGGGCTTAGGTTTTTTTTAATTTCTTGGAACCGTCGCTGTTTATTGCTTACCTATTTACGCGTTGTTGTCCAATCCACTAGTTAGAACAGTTGCTTCATATCCCTGTGAAATGGTATGGAGTAAGAGGTGTTGTGTAGTTACATTCAATAGAGGAACAAGAGGGGGATTGTCCGTCCATATAAACAGACGTCGTTGGCAAAAGGGTACACTACCTCCAACAGATCACCTACCACACCATAGACATCGCCTTAAACCTCACTCTGCCCCGAATGGTCTGCCGTGGTCATTTGCGGCCTCGGCGGGGTTGTCTTATGTTAGTTGTGCAAGTGCCTTCTTTCATCAGGCGCCCGCCCTGGATACGCAACGGGCCTGCGCTGAACACCGCTATGCGGACAGTGGGGCCACGTCGGAGACAGCAGCGCTAGCCAACCGGTCCTCATATGTACCGGGAGGTTTCTCCGCTGTAACTCGGACGCGTCACCGCTGGCTTCAGGGCCCAAACCCTACCAGACTTTGGCTAGGCTGAGCACCTCATTTGTGAGATCCTCTCCCCTACCCAACTGCAAAAGGAGCACACCATCCCACCCACTTGACCTTGTTTTTCCGAAAGTCCTTGAGAGAGCCCGACCTACTTGCAGTCATCGGAGGAGTCACTCCGGGCGCTGCTACCATGCAGGGGCCTTGAGCCCCGTCCCCCCATTAGCTACAGCTACAGCTAAACCCCTTTCAGTCTTGTGTCGACAGTCGAGAGCGACGCTTGGTTCAGAGCTCGAGCCCGAGCTTGACCCCAGCATCGACCACGACCAGCTGCATACACAGCCAGAGACCGGAATAATTTGCGAGCATTTAGAAAAAAAAATTCGGACACACTCGCGCGCGCGCGCGGTCAAGTACGCGGGGCTATAGAGCCAGTGGTCGACGGCGGGTTGTGGTGATGACGTCAGGATCGGCTGCTCATGACCTACCTCAACAGCCAGTGACGTCAAAGTTGAAAATGAGTTTCGAGTGGAACCATCAAGAATAATTATTACATAAAAAATAAAAAGCATGTTCATAAAAACCATAAAAGCAGATGTTCAAAGTCTTCCGACTACATACGACAAACATTTTCAAACTGTCCTTTATTCCCATTAAGGAAATCACTGAAAAACTTATTTTCACCGTATAATTGCCGACTTTTCAGTACTTGTTACCCAATGTGACCCAACTTTTTTGGAAATTTTTCTTTGTTTTTCTTTCAAGGGATGATAAATAACTATGAAAGGAGCACTTGCAAATTTTAAATTTTTCGCTCCACATTCAACCGTCCTCGGGCTCACAGTGGAACTTTCCACAAACACCTGCACTGTTCTGCGCCGAGCTGAGCCGAGCATGTTGCGCGGCGCAAAGCTGCGCGGTCGGTGTAAAAAATTATCCCTTTGCCAAAATTAAATAGGTGTTTATGAAACACAGTTACAAATCTAGCCCTGCAAAGCGGCAGTTAAAAATACAACCCTTACAGGGTAGAAATTTTGAAAGAAAAGATTAAAAAAAGGAGCCGGAAAACAAAATAAGAAGAAAAATAGAAGCACAAAGAAGCCGAAGTATGAAATCAACAAGAAGAAAACCTAAAGCCAAAAACGGAGAATTTTATATCTCTAACGAAACGCCTGTCAGTTGGCAACCGGAAGCTTTTTGTGGAAGACTCTGAGAAAGATGAAGATAATGACTCAGAGTGCTTTTATTGTAGTGTAGGCTACTGTAATAAAAATGAAAGTAGCACGATGGATGGAAAAAATGCTTGGATGCCTTAGGCCTAAGTGGCACACGAAGAGTGCTGGACTGCGACGAAAAAGATGTTTTTTGTGTTAACACTGTCGTCAATAATCTGGTTTTTGTAATTCCTTGTAAAAACTGTACAAAACTTTTTTTTTTGTATTTGCCTATTATTTTCTGAGATGTAGTGAAAGTACAAGTTATAACTTGGTGATATCTGTAACAAATTTATGAAAAGTAAATCCACAGGACAATTTGTCTTTGTATTTGGTTGACCGTTTACCCTGTGTTAGGTAGGTTAAAGTGGCCATTATGTATGACATTTTGTAAAAATTTACTACAAAGTATTGAGTTGTGCAAAACAAATATTTTTACATATTTTAAATTGAAATTTAGTTTAATTAAAAATATTTAATTGATTTTTCTATATTACATACTAAGACCAAAAAGTATTTTTTTCTTAGGGTGGCCACTTTACCCTGCTCTGCCCTATACTACAGTCACAGTCAACTAAAAACAGTCAGTACCGCTCAGATTCAGTAAATGAGAAACACTGTCCAAATGGAACGCGCACGAACGAACACTCTCTGGATCGCGATCGTTGGTGCTCGAAGTTGCACAGTTTGCCGTCAGAACAGGCCGCGCCGTGCCACTTTGTTTGGTTCGGTGCAGCGCAGCACGGCCGGTGTGGACGCGGCTTAGAGGTGAGGAAGGCAGGGGGACAGAGGCAACATGACTTACGTCATTGAATGTAACGTTATCCTACGAACTTTAAACCTAACTTTTGCCGGTACATGAAGACTATCAGAAGGGTTAGGTCGGAAAATTACTATACCATAGGTCGAAATATAGTGTACTGGAATGAAGTTGATTTATCACACAACGTTTGGACAACTAAACAACCACTAATCTGTTGTCGTCTTCAGGTGTAAGTTAAACTAGTACATAAAGTACAAACCTAAGACTTCCCGAATTTGTCCACTAACAAACGTGAACTGTAAAAAAACTATCTAACGTATCTAAATTAGTTGAATATGTGTGGGATGATGTTCTTTTGATCATGTGGGATCAAATAGATATCGTTGTGTAGGAAACTAATACTTATAAACATAAAATCATACTGTAATATTTTATAACTGTAGCCTAACGACAATTGCCTCAGTCAGCCTAGTAAAGATGTATCTAGGTTCTGGATTAAGAATTTAAAAGAGAATGCATGTCACGGTTAGCTGTGGGCGGCCCCAGGGTGCTTAGTTTGTCTTTAAACGGGCCTTTAATTTTGTTCGTTGTGTATACTTGCGGGAGTGTGGTGGTGTTTACCGGTTCTCTCCAGCGAACATAGATGAAAAGTCGGTTTTTTTTTTATATAGTTGTTCTATAATTGTGTTTATCTTTGTAGGTGGGGGTGCTTTAGTAATGTTTTTTGACGGTTGACGCTTAGTGAACGAATCTCGGGTAGGTTTAAATTCATTTTGTTATGTACTTGCATTTGTGTGTTGCAGTTGTACTTCCTATTTACAGTATGTTTACAGTGAAATTCGTTATATTCAAACACATTGGTAAAGATTATACTTTTGAAAATTAGTAATTTAAAGTAAGTTAATTTGTTTTGCGCTAGCAGTTTTCTTTTCAATTGCGTAATTTTCGACCAAATAGTAAAGTTTATTATAGTGTTGTACAGTAGGCCTATTCTCCCCACATTCCTTATCGAGAGTAACGCAAATATCTTTGATCCGCCTAAGAGATCCTAACACTTCTTTTAAACTTTTAGAGGTTCATTAATTCCTTCTTCTTCACTCTGTACGTCATCGTCACCTATTTCTGCAAAAAGCAGAAAAAGTTACTGTACTGTAAAAGTGTATATTCCGAATAGTGCAGATTTTAATTTACCATTTCAAAATGTTTTGAATGTAAATACAGAAGTTTTTCTGACTTATCTTTGTTATCTTACGGAAATCGATACTCCCAATTGCCCTTGAGATCCAGCAACTCTAGCAAGTGTCTGAAGTACTTGTGAAATTTCATGTTGCGCCTGCAGATCAGTGTCGCCAACTTGAATGCACATTTTGTTAAAGTTTTTAATGGTGGTAACAGCAACCTCGTTCCAGGCTGTCTTGATCCAGGATACCGCATCGAGGACAGTGATTTTCATCGTCAGGTCAAATGCTGAAATGCTGTCATCCATATGGGACACAACGGACCGAAGAACTCTTTCGATAAAAAAGTTTAAATGTTTGAATTATTCCTTGGTCCAGTGCTGAAGATGAGATGTCGTGTTTGGTGGAATAAATAATAGTCTGACATTGGACATTGGACAGTGATGAAACTAGATGACATGTCGCATTATCCAATAATAAAATTAAGCGGCGAGTTTTGTTTTGCATGTTTTTATTAAATTCTTGTAACGAGTCTTCAAAAATTCTGGATGTCATCCACAGGTTTTTGTTAGCGTGCCAACTAATACCCAGTAATGTTGTACTTCGTTAACAGCTACATCCGCCCTATCTACAAAACCAGAAATTGTTTTAAACAATATATTGTGCCGCAATCTAAAACACTAAAACAACCCATTGCTAGCTATAAAATTTTGGACTTTAATTTCTATAGAAATTTCAAGTGCTTTCTCCTGTAACATACTTCCACTAACCGGGAGTTTTTGGAGCAAACACATTTAAACCACTCGTAAAGAATTTCATTTATTTGTGTACACTTGGATTCTAGCTTTCTTTCTATTCTCCGATTCATATTTGATTCCCGCTCTTTTAAAATGTGGTCTTTATTTTTTATCATGTTGTTAATCTGTATTCTTCTGTATTTAAAAACGTCGGCAAGTTTCCTTGCTGAATCACTTTTATCGCTTTAAAAAATAACATTTCGCTTAGACTGAAAAATCAAACATACTCATCCTTTGTTACTCATTTTTGACACACTGTTACACTACTAAACTACCTTTATCGTTTAACTACTGTTAAATTACAATACAAATTACAAAAACACCTCTCAAGCACACGCGGGTCGTTTACACCAATTCAGCATTATAAATATTTCAATAGTTCGGAACGTTCATGTATAACTAATCGCTGACTACTGTTTCAACGTTGTGGAAACTTCAGTGGTGTACTGTGTACAAATAACATTTTGTAAATTTAAAAATTAAGCAGATACATATGGCTAGGTTGTTTCAGTTCGTTATGTATAAACATTACTTGAGTAAACACCGACTTGGCGCTAGTTTCGGAAACCAGATTGAACATTTCATTCTGGCAAACTCTCTGAGTCAGACTACCTGTTCGCGTGTACCAGTGCCTGACGCGTAGAACGTGCTGTCGTCCTAAATACTGGCGACTGTGTTGTGCCGGCCTGGACTGTATGCGTAACCTATTCTTAGAAATCTGTGTTGTCAAACTCCAATATTTTGTTTGCTGTAAAACACTGAATTCCAGATTACTAAACATCTCGGTGGCCACTTAAACAGTTGAAAGATCTCGTTAGGGGCTCACCGTTGGCCAAGGGAAGAGGTGACCATTTAATGGAGGGGAAATTTACACTGATCTTACAAGAAATAAAATCCGTTCTGCAGAAAAGTGGCCGTTCACAGAGGTGACCGCTGAAAAAGGTGGCCGTTAGGTCAGGTTTAACTGTACTACGACAGGGGAGATTCTTTATGTACATATAAATTTTAGGTTTGTATAGGCTAAGTTAATCAGGTATTGACATGATTAATGAAAATAAACAAATATGTTTTTTACCTGTTATGAAAGACATACCATAAGTCTAAAAACGCCATTAGAATAAGTACATTTAAATGCTTATGGTGACGCAAGATTATTGCAGAAAATTGCATTAATAAAAATGTTATACAAATTAAAGTTAACTACTACTCCAATTAACAAGTAATTAACGATTGTGTTATATGTAAATGATGAGTGAAAAATGATAAAGAGACTGCAACTACTTGCCTAAAGATCAATCGTGAAAATAGACAACAAATTTTATAAAAGACAATATTATTTTACTAAAATATTATTAGTTAACATTCAATTTGATAAATTTAATATTATTTTTGTAGATGATTTCTATGAGTTCAAATTTTTAATAATGGTTCAAAGTCAGACTGTCATTATACAAATTAGAAGGAGGCCTCGATACTATCACTTACCTTATCAGAAGATTCCTAAAAAGATATGATATGATATTATTATTCTTATGATTACATAATGTAATAACATAAGTCTGCACTTTACCGATGCTTGTCTTTGTGTGTGTGTGAGAGAGAGAGAGAGAGAGAGAGAGAGAGAGAGAGAGAGAGAGAGAGAGAGAGAGAGAGAGAGATGCGGCCGCTGACATCTGGCCTCTCCGTACAGTTTCTAACGATAATACAATTTTTATTGTAGTATTCCCATACCGGACACTTTCTAATGTTTTTCACTATGTTCCAAACTTTGTGTAAGAGACAAGGTTCTCTTGTGTCTGCTGCATAAATTTTCCTAGATGCGACTGAATAACACGCTAGCCTTGGCGTCAGTCCACTCTACTATGGGGCACAAAAACTGGTTATATCCGGTTCTCAGAAGGCATGGCTTTAGTTTGTCTGATGTAAGACTTGTCGACCGACCTTGTGAAACTGATGCTTGAGTATGCACAAATCTCTTCCCAGACCAAGGTCCCGTACGCAGTTTACAGCTGTCTCTAACCCGCTAAAATTCCAGTGAATGTACCATTACAAGACACGCAAACAATTTAAAAGATATTTATAATCTGTTTATCATATACGTTTAAATATTCTATGTTATGTATGTTATTAATGTTTGTCGAATATGAAAGATATGTTATGTTTTCAGTGTGGAACATTATAAAAAAAACTATCCTGAATTTTTAGCTTTAATTTTTAATACTGGTAATGGATTAATTTTCTTTCGATATTTAATAAACAGTCAATTGATTCTTTTCCAATGTTTTAATTAAGTATTTCGTATCAACAGCGTCTCACTCCTCTATTTAAAAATAAGCTTATTGTACAACCACATATACTTAACGCAATGAACACACAAAAATCCTAGACTGTATAAGTGAGGAATAAAAATTCATTGTGTTGCCGGAAAACTTGTGCCTCGCGTGCTCACACATGACCAAAACCAGTATCGACTGGATGTGTGCCGTGAATTGAAAGAAGAGTTAGAAAATGATTGTGCTTGCTTTTTTCAAAAATAATTACTGGTGATGAAATGGGGTGATAAATACTGATAATTACTGGGATGCCAGCTTTCTGGCATTCCAGTCTCGTAGGTGACTGATATTATTTGAGTTTCTAAGGTATACATCATGTTTTTGGCTGTTATAACATTACTGGTGATTAAATGGGGTGATAGATATTGGTAATTACTGGGATGCCAGCTTTCTGGCATCCCAGTCTCGTACGTGACTGATATTATTTGAGTTTCTAAGGTATACATCATGTTTTTGGCTGTTATAACATTACTGGTGATTAAATGGGGTGATAGATACTGGTAATTACTGGGATGCCAGCTTTCTGGCATCCCAGTCTCGTAGGTGACTGATATTATTTAAGTTTCTAAGGTATACATCATGTTTTTCGCTGTTATAACGTTACTGGTGATGAAATGGTGTGATAGATACTGGTAATTAATGGGATGGCAGCTTTCTGGCATCCCAGTCTCGTAGGCGACTGATATTATTTAAGTTTCTAAGGTATACATCATGTTTTTGGCTGTTATAACATTACTGGTGATGAAATGGGGTGATAGATACTGGTAATTACTGTGATGCCAGCTTTCTGGCATCCCAGTCTCGTAGGTGACTGATATTATTTGAGTTTCTAAGGTTTACATCATGTTTTTGGCTGTTATAACATTACTGGTCATTAAAGGGGGTGATAGATACTGGTAATTACTGGGATGCCAGCTTTCTGGCATCCCAGTCTCGTAGGTGACTGATATTATTTGAGTTTTTAAGGTATACATTAAGTTTTTGGCTGCTATAACATTACTGGTGATGTTATGGGGTGACAGATACTGGTAATTACTGGGATGCCAGCTTTCTGGCATCCCAGTCTCGTATGTGACTGATATTATTTGAGTTTCTAAGGTTTACATCAGGTTTTTGGCTGTTATAACATTAAGTATGCTATGTCACCTACTGCAGTGGTTTCCAAACTTTCCGGACCCACATACCACTTTGGTCTTCTTCATTCATTTCGAGTTCCATCAGAGCTTAAGGAAAGGTTATTGGGGTTTTCTCAAGAAAACACTTGATACAACATGAATAGTATAATCTAGTTATATATAATTATTTAAATCTAATACGTAAACTTTACAAAACAGGAACTGTTTTAAAATATTAATTTCAGGTCGGTTCTATACTAAAATAAAGTATTTAGCACCGCAAAGTATTTAAGTTGTGTTTTTGTAAGGGTAATCTTTCTACATCATGTCCCATGAAAGTTTATTGTTGTTGTGAACCTACTTATTTTAACTAAATACTTTTTCCGTAGCTAGATCTTCTTATGTACCACCTTGGATCCCTCCGCGTACCACTAGTGGTACACGTACCACCAATTGATAACCACTGGTCTGCTGTTTTATTACCAGTAATTCCAAAGTCCGAAGGGATTCTTCATAATATAGTGTATCCATTGAATCTATGTAGCACATTTATAATTTGACGAATAGTGTTCAGTGTTTTGTTTATGATTGAAATTTACAAGGCAGCTTGTAACCTCTTGGTCAGTGTTTGGCAAACAGAATTTGCTGTTTAACTTATCTTTGATCCTGCTGGCACCTCTCTTCATTGTTGATGCCATACTATACAGTACTATACGAGGTCTGACACAAAAATAACGAGATTATTAGCATTAACGAGACTAAGGAACTACTTATCGTGTTGTATTGCGCATGCACTGTGTTCGACCTTGAACTGTATTCTTAAGGAGCCCATAGACGATCAACTTGGTTGTCAACCTTGTTGTCAGCTTGCCGTGTTGCTGACACGTCTGTAGGACGTCTATGACGGACGTCGGTGTAGGACGGAATGTTGAACGTCTGTAGGGAGGTTGGTGGTTGACATTTCGTGTTAAAACAACGGTTGAGTTGAGGTAAAAAACTTTGGATATTTGGTGGGCGGGGCCTGATGTTGGCGACCCTGTTGTAGCGTCTGTGGAGAAGATGACAACAAGGTTATGAACATCAGTTGTGAACTTGGTGTTGTGCTGTCAGATTGTAGCAGTTTGTGGTTACTCTACGTTGCCGTTTGGTCAGTTTTTATTGGTTTTATTATTGTTTGTGCAATTACTGTTAATTGGATATGGCCAGTATACCAAATATTCAAGTTTGGGTGGATTTTTTTGATACATTAAGAGAACTGCCCGAGCTGTGGAAAGTCAAGTCGGACACTTTTAAGGAACGCAACAAAAAGAAGAATGTGTGGCCAACACTTTTAGATGTTTACAAACAAATTGAGCCAAATGCGAATGTTGACCGTCTTAAGAAAAGACTCACAAATATAAGAACATGTTACCGGAGGGAACTGAAAAACGTCGAACAGAGCCAAAGGTGACCGGCTGAGGTCTGGAGCCGGAACCGAAGAGGAGTACTTGCCAATTTAAAGCATTAGATTTTCTACGTGACCAGGAGGTTCAAATTAGTCGAGTATCAACAATAGACCTTGAACAGGATTAATTCGAAGTTGATCAAGCAGAAGTAAGTACTAAGTTATTTATTTTTAACGCTTTTATTTAACTTGTCTTATATACTTGCAAAGATTTTATTTTGTTAACAATATTTTATTTACACGCACAATGACACTCCAAGTTACATTAACTTGTTCCTAAATACCTACTTGTAATTGTTCTAGGAAGCTAGTGAAAATGTGCCTGGCACTTCTACTTCCACTCCTGCTCACACAAGAGGAAGAAAACCGTGGGACAACATGTGGCAGAAAGAAATGCCCTACTGAAGGAAGCACTGGGGCAACTCACCAAGAAAGAGACAAACAAGGATGACGCAAGTGTTTTCGCTGAAAGTTGGGCAACTTCATACAGGAAACTGTCCCCAACTCAGCAAATTTATGCCAAGAGAGCCACAGAAGAAATTCTAGTCTTGGGACAACTCGACTTACTTTCCCTCCACGCCCTTCTTCCAATAATTCTACCACCCATTCTTCTGCTTCCTCAACTCCACTCCCATTGCACCATTCTTCCCTTCAGCCGTCAAGATCCTCTACACCTTTTTCCCAACAATCACTTTCCTCCCCACCATATGAAAATGCCGTTGTTATTCCTGGACACGTTGAAACAGATATTTACAGCAGTGTCCAACAATACTGTCAGACAATAACTTTTCGTAAATGAGTTTGATTGGGTATTTCGTATTTGAGAGGTATAAGAATGATTTATTTTATTATTTATTTTATTATTATTTTTTTACTGGAATAACACTAATCATCTATATTAACAATATAACTGAATAATAATCAATTACATACATTATAATGTAACTCATTTAGTTTTAATACTTTAATACAACTGCATTACAAGAAAAATTATGCGTTATAATTTATATTCCGATTTTGCCAAGGTACTGCTCCTACTCCATTAAAATAAGTAGTAAATTTTTGGCTTGCCTCTTTTGCATTGGAAGTAGGATTTCTTGAGAGAGTTGGTTCAAGTTCACATAATTGCTGGGGGTCAGTTCTCTGGAAAAACTGGATTTCACAAGTATTTGTATTTTCAACATCTACACTTCCTCGCAAGTAAATAGACGAATTATTTCTTCTCAAAAAATTATGTAAATAACAGGTGGTTAGAGTAATTATGGCTGCTTTTTCGGGACTCAAATTTATAACATTCAAGAGAATACAAAATCTTGAGGCAAGTATGCCAAAAGCATTCTCAACAATTCTCCTTGCTCTGGATAGTCTGTAGTTGAATATTACTTCATCGCTTGAAAGGTTATCGCCACTATAGGGTTCATGAGGTTTTTTACAAAGGGAACGCATCATCACCAACAAACACAAATGGCATTTGTTCTGGAAAATCATTATGAAGGTCGCCGGATTCAGGAATTTTGAGTTTGTTGCTCTTAAAGTTGTCATAAAATGTGCTGTTAGATAGCACTCCACCATCTGTTACACGACCATCAGCACCGGCTTCAACCACTAAGAACTCATAGTTCGCATCAACTAAGGCAAGTAAAACTATGCTAAACTTCTTTTTATAATTAAAATAGTAAGATCCGGTATTAGCAGGTTTTTTAATTTCCACGTGCTATCCGTCGATAGCGCCAAAGCAGTTTGGAAAGTTCCATCTCCTTCCAAACTCTTCCGAAACTGTCACCCATTCTCGTTCTGCTTGTGATAACTGAAATCAATATACACAACTTATAAAAAACTAATTGATAAACATATTGACTTGCACAATCACCTCTGAATTGCAGCATGTACCTACCTGAATATACTCGTTCAAAACTTTGTTTATAACACTGCCAGTCTCAATGATAATCGTTCCAAGACATTGTGGTTATATAGCGGTGAGAAATTTTAAATCCTGGAAGCTCTGCCCAGTAGCTAAAACCTGTAGTGTTGCGGACAGCCGTTCATTCGCAGTAATAGCAATTCTCATGTTTGTGTCCTTCTTTTCAATAAATAGTCGCGCTTTATCCAAAAATTCATCGTAGGTTTTACTGTCCATTCTTAAAAAGTTTTTGAAATTGTCAGGAGCAGAGATGCGTAGTTCACTCAGTAAATTGGAATGAGAAAACTGGGCACGGTTTTGATACCACTCCTTTGACCAAACTTTTCTCTTTGTAGGACGCACCTCATCTTCACACAACTCGTTTAAAACTAAAAACAGCAACGAATCCTCACTTATTTTTCACTAACCAAGCTATACTATAACCATAGAATATAAAAGAAAAAACAACCATAGAAAATAATAAAAAGCAACAGAAATCACGGCTGATGACACATCCTCGGAAGAGATGTTTACAACTTGGTTGTCAACATTTCGTTTCGTCTGTGGCAACAGCTGACAACAAGGTTGATAACAAAGTTGACAACCAAGTTCATCGTCTATGGGCGCCATTACGCGGTGACAAGTTACAAGTCGCTCGGTTGACTCAGTCGCAATGAGAGAGCAGTTGAATACAGTCGGGTTTTTACGCTTCGCCAGAAAATGTCGGATACAAAAAGTGATCAGCGCGTTAACATCAGGTTTCTCGTAAAAACTCAAAAAGTCGGCAACAGAGACTTAACAAATGTTGTTCGAAGCTTATGGCGATAAATGTTTGTCACATGTCTTTGAATGGCATAAGAGAATTTTAGAAGGCAGGGACTCCGTGAAAGATGACGACCATCCAGGCTGACCACGCACATCAACAATCAACGAAAATGTAAAAGTTCGAGACACAATACGAAAAGACCGAAGATTTAGTGTCTGTGATGTTGCTGAAATGTTGCATATGAACAGAGAAAGTGTTCGATGTATTTTAACAGAAGAGTTGAACATGAGGAAGGTGTGTGCAAAAATGGTGCCTAAAGTTTTGTCAGATGAACAGAATGAAAGGAGAATGGAACTTTGTTGTGACCTTTTGGAACAGACTGATGGAGAGCCCAGTTTTTTAAAGAGTGTTATTACAGCTGATGAGACGTGGATATTTACGTACGATCCAGAAACAAGGCAGCAATCAATGCATTGGAAAACACCATCTTCCCCAAGAGCAAAAAAAAGCACGCATGAGTCGTTCGAAGTTCAAGGCAATGCTTAGAGATTTCTTCGAAATCCACGGCATCGTTATGGCAGAATGGGTACCCAGTGGTCAAACAGATAACCAACAGTATCATAAAGAAGTTTTGGAAAAAGTTGCGTGAACGTGTTAGAAAGAAGCGCCCTGAATTGTGGAAGAATGAGTGGATCTTGCACCAGGACAATGCGCTTGCACAAAATGCGTTATCAGTCCAACAATTTTTGGCAAGAAAAACCTCACAGTCCTTGAACATCCTCCATATTCCCCCGATTTAGCACTGTGCGATTTTTTCTACTCCCCAAAATTAAGTCGGCGCTAAAAGGGACCCATTTTTCAACGGTGGAAGAGGTACAGGCGAAAAAGGCGGAGCTCCTTCGCAGCCTGACGGAAAGCGATACGCAGAAATGTTTTGAGCAGTGGAAGGAACGTATGCAGAAGTGTGTGGACTCAATGGGGTCCTACTTGGCGACCACCAGTAATTGTACATATCAGGTAAATAAAAAAAACTACAGCATCAGTCTCGTTATTTTTGTGTCAGACCTCGTATATCATGTGCATGTGTGCGTGTCCACATGTATTTGAATATTGTGTATGTTAAGTTATACAATAGTGTTACGGTGGTCTAACTGAACGTTGTATGGTGCAGTGTGGAAACAAAATGAAGACACCAATGAAGTCACTAATAACTAGTTTTAATTAATCACAGTTAACAGTTTGAAATCAGCAAGTTATTCAACAAGATTATCGCATTCATACAGTAACTCAAGTTAAATTTGTACACACGCAGTAATAATGTCAAGTAATAGACATTACTCACGCAGTAATAGACATTACTTGACATTATTATTCACAATTATTATATATGTTAACGAATTCTCAGATGTATATTTTTTATCTTGAGCTATTCATTGTGTGATTTCAACATTTTCTCACAGATGCAACGGATATTCATGTTGATAGCATGTGATGCTGGAGTGCTACTATATATTGTTGGCTCAATAAAGCTTTTCTTGTGTTCATGGTATCAACAAGTTATTTTGATTTTAATATGTTTTGTAACTTTCAATATGTTGCTAGATAGTTCTTTTACGTTGTTGGCTGAAGAAAGGCTTTCTTGCATTTGGGGAATCAAGACTTTCAAGGCTGAAGATGTGTGTTCCATACACATTTATTTTATGTGGGGGATTCAAGACACCAATTAAGTCACTAATTACTAGCTTTAAATTTCACAGTTAAACAGTTCGTAATTAACAACACAGTCTCTTACAACAAATCAAATAAAAATTGTTCACACGCAATAAGCAATAAAAAGTCCACTAATATTAAACACAATTGAATTACAACTATTCCGCCCGATTATTAAACACTTTACTAATAACCACTTCAACGCACACAGTAATATCGCCCGAAAATCACTTGTAATCGCGTGACAATAAACAGAACTGAGCGTCCCTGAGTAATTGTATTTATAGTCCGCCTAAAATCTAGACGATTCCACATAGGCCTACTACATATTACCTCTAAACTATGGCGTACTTAATTGCGGCCTTGACACAGTGAGAGCGGCTGCACGAATTCTCACACCGTCTAGCAAATGCGTCGACAAGCACGTACGCCACACGCGTTACATTCCGGATCCGTCTGGAACATTCGATAAACACGTAGATTGTTCTGTGATGTCGTAACACTGCCCCTTCCTTAAGCCTGTTCGTCCCGAACTGGCAAACCGTCTCTGAAGTAATACTTAGCTAGGCGATCTAGGTGGACGACCTTGAACTTTCGCTGTCCTTCCTGTTGAATCCGATAAACAACATCGTTGATTCTTTTTTTCACAGTATAGGGTCCTTCCCAGTTAGACTGAAGCTTAGGTGAGCGACCACGACGGCGCTTTGGGTTGAACAACCAGACCTGATCTCCTTCTTGGAAACCCACCCTATTGCTGCGAATGTCATATCGACTTTTCATTTTATCACTGGCAATCTTCAGCCCCCCTCTTATTCATTTCTCGCAGTTGGTTTTCTAATTGCGAGGAATAGTTCTGTGGCTCTTGGGACTGAGTCTCAGGTGATCCGAACATCAAGTCCTGTGCCGTTGCAAGAGTATTGCTCCGGCGAGTTTATATTATCGCGCCGTGACGTCGTAGCAGAAGACAGCCAAAGTCGTAATTATCTACGTAAATGCCGCGCTGGCGAACGGTAACGAAATTCAGGGCGCCGCTACTGTCTCGCGGCGATGTTATAGAGTGGGAGGTTAATCAGCTGATTGACCGATTGCTACAGTCTAGTTTTCCATGGCCACGTGTTTTAAAGAAACCGTGTCTTTCTCTCATTTCCTTCTCGTTCATTCCACGGAGCACTTCGAGATCTGGCGGCGTGGCAAGAAAGAGTTTCTTCTACTAATATGGATTAGTAATTTATAGAGTGTCTTAGGGTTCTCGCACAGGCCAAGAGAGGTGTGAATGACCTGATGATGACAACTACAACCGTTACATCGTCAGAGCTTGACACTAGAACACTCCCCTATCGCCGTCAGGCTTAGAGATGCTCCTCAACATCAAAAGACTGCTGGATAGAAGAAAACGGTCTGGAATGATGAACTAACCATCAACCTCACCCACCTTTCTTCACAGGATCTAACGGGAATTTCCAAGTCTACAAATGTGCAGGTGGGCCGATTCCATTCATAAAATCTCGTCAGCAACACCACACCGGCTTTTATTTCACAAAGAAAGTATATACCTGAACAGTATTTGTATATTCTGATGAATCAAAATTAGAACAAGTCCTGTGGATAGATATATATATTTGTCATTATTATTGACTGTGTTAAAGGACCTACCTTCTATATTGCTCAATTAATTACCATTGTTATTAGTATTGTCAATGCATTAACAGAAATGGGATATATATAGTATGTGTTATGGATGTGAAGACTTACACATAAACCGTATCTTTTCCTTTGTTATAATGATCGAAAGTTTGTTACAACTACAAGTCAGAATTTATAGTCTTAACTGTGTCAAAACGTATCCACTTTGTATACTACTTGATAATTTTGGTTGTTACTGCTATTGGCAATTCTCATTGAGACAGATAGTATACATACATATAATGATTGGTATAAAGGCCAAGACATAACAGTATTTTCATGTTCAGAAAGACTAAGATTTTGTTAGAACTAGTCAGGTGGATATACATTTGTGATATATGTATTTCTTTAAATGGTGCTAAAAGGATCCACCTGTTATGCTTGAATTATTTTATTGTTATCAGCATTGGCGATTATTATTGATATGTACTAAATGTATATAAGTCTACACCTTTGTTCGTAAAATGAAAATTAAGAACGAATATGAGATACCCAAGAAGTCAATTGTTAAACACTGTATAGAACACTGAATAAGTAATTATTGCCGGTAGCATGACAATTTTACTTACTGATTATATTGACTGTATAAAGATGAGTGAGTATCAATAAAAAGAAGGGTTGTTAACTGATTGTTTATTTGCAAGTCCTGTCAAGATGGTTCCAGCCATTTTATGCTTCCGTCTAGTCCTAGTGGCTACTTATTAAATATTAAGAACCCCCCTCAAAAAAAAGTACAAAATTTGGGGGGGAGTTTCAGTCCCCAGGAAGACGAATCTCTCGGCCAAACACCAATTTTACTGGGGGCATGCCGGTTGTGTCGTGTACTGATGATCTATACGCCATGAGGAATAGTGGTATACGTTGGTCCCAGTCTGTTTGGTCCTCGTCAACAACCTTCAAGAGATGCTGCTCAAGTGTCCTATTGAATCTCTCAACCATCCCGTCTGACTGAGGATGCAGAGGCGTTGTCCTGGTCTTTCGAATTCCGAGTAGACGGCATAATTCTTTAAACACTCCTGATTCGAAATTTCTCCCTTGATCCGTATGGATTTCCATAGGGGCTCCATAACGGCAACAGAAGTTGTGAACTAACTTCTTTGTCACATTGGTAACATCCTGATTTGGAATTGCGTAGGCTTCCACCCACTTAGTAAAGTAGTCACCTACAACCATGATGTACCGGTTTCCATCATCAGTAACTGGCAATGGTCCAGCAACGTCTATGGCAATTCTCTCGAAAGGCAATCCAACGTTATACTGTCGCATTGTCCCCCTGCTTCTGGTTTGTGGGCCCTTGCTTGCAGTACATATTTTACACGTCCGAACCCATACCTCTACGTCGTGGCGAAGATGAAGCCAATAGAATCGCTTCCGTATTTTGTCAAGGGTTTTGTTAACGTTAAGGTGGCCTCCAGATGTTTCATCATACATCTCCTTCAAAACAGACTGCACCTTACTTTGGGGAACTATCAACTGCATGACCACGTCTCGTCCATCTGCACTTTCCCAAGCCCTTTTCAGGAATCCGTTTTCTAAGGTATAAGATTCCCTTTGTTCCCAGTAGCCCTTCAGCACTTCGGAACCGTGGCAGATATCTTGCCAATCCCGGCGGCGACCTTCCTCTTTTGCTGTCAAGATCGGTCCGATGTCTTCATCAGCCATCTGTTCTTGTCGACAGTCTTGTGTAGTCCAGCCGTCTGCCAGGAAATCTACAGTGATGGCTTGAACATATTCCCTTGAGTTTTGTTCTTCCTTTCTGTGGCAATGTCGGCAGACTTCTGGGCATGGTGTTCATGAATCTGAAGAGCCATCTGAATTACCATGCAGGCGCCCTGCCGATGTTGTACCTTGAAGTTGTACTCTTGCAGACTTTCGAGCCACCTTGCCAACTGTCCTTCCGGATTTTTAAATCTCAAGAGCCATGCAAGCGCGGCAAGGTCAGCACGTAGTGAAAACTGTCTTCCATAGAGGTATTTATGCAAGTGCTCCAAAGCTCTGACAATTGCCAACAACTCTCTCTTTGTAACACAATAATTTCTCTCTGGTTTAAAAAGCATCTTGCTGTAATACGCTATTACTCGTTCTTCACCGTTCTGCACTTGAGACAAAACTGTTCCTAGACCATTATTGCTTGCATCTGTGTCTACGATGTACTTCCCTTCGGAAGCTGGAAAACGAGAATTGGCTGCGAACATAACCCAATCTTTAAAATCCTAAATGCTTGATCACACTCTCTCGACCACTGGAAGTTTCGTTTATTTTCCGTTAGATCGTGTAGTGGTTTAGCAATAGTAACGAAGCCTTTCACAAAACGTCTGTAATATGAGCATAACCCCAGGTAACTCCAAACTTTGTGTTTACTCTTCGGAACTGGCCAGTCTCTTACGGTGTCTACTTTGTTAGGACCCATGCTAACAACCGCTGCCGAAACCAGATGGCCCAGATACTGCACTTCCTTCTGAAATAGAGAACACTTCTTCGGACTCAGCTTCAGTTGGGCACCGTGAATTCTAGTCAGAACCTCCTTATGGTTTTCCAAATGGTCTTTGAAAGTCTTCCCGATCACTATGACATCGTCTAAATAAACAAGGCAAAGTACAAAAAATATACCATAGGTGTTATATAATAAATAATGTTTATATAATTTGAACAACTGTATATTGACAAAATTTATTAATTTCTTGGATTTCGTTGTCCATGACGTGTCCGTTACTTAACTAAATATCACTATTATATTGACGACTCGGAACACTAAGTTTTTATAAGTAAAAACGTAAAGTTTTACCTTACAGCCTAAACCGGCTTTCACCTTTAGAAGGCTTCATCAGAGGTTGTCGTTAGTAGCGTTGTTCGTCTTGTTGTTGGCGACGAGATAATGTTTCGAAAGATCGAAGCTGTGTGTGTGTGGTGAGATGTGTTCGAATAATGCGTGCGATTTGAATTATGTCTGTTCGTTTAGGATGTCGTTTTTATTTGTTTTTGTGTGTTTGTATATTTCTAATTGTTCTAGAGTGTCTAGTTTTCGGACTTTTTTGTGTACGTGTAGTATGTTCATGTTATTGTCGATGTTTTTATATGTGTGGTTTTCTTCAATGAGGTGGTTTGCGAAGGTAGATTCTGTAGTGGTGTGGAGTGCTTTTGTGTGTTCAATGTATCTCTGTTTGAAGCTACGTCCTGTCTGGCCTATGTAGAATTTATTGCAATTTGAACAATTTAGTTTATATACACCGGGTAGATCGAATTTGTTTTGTGCTTTGGGCGTGCGTTTTGATAGTGTGTGTTCTGTTTTGTTAGTAGTTTTGTAAGCGATTCTGTATCCTGCTTTTTTGAATTTGTGGGCAATTTTTTCAGTTTGTTTGTTGATGTATGTTGGTGTTATGAATTTGTTGTTTTCTGTCTTTGTCTGTTGTTTGTTTTGTGTTTTGTGTAGGAGTTTACTGACTATTGTTCTGTCATAACCGTTAGATTCTGCTAGATATTTTATCGTGTTTAGTTCGTCTTTGTAGTCTATTTCATCTAAGGGGATGTTGTTAAGTCTATGTATCATGGTTCTAAAAGCAGCTAGTTTGTGTTGTATTGGGTGATTGGAGGTGTTGTGTATTAGTGTGTCAGTTGTAGTTGGTTTTCTGTATATACTGAATTTGTGCCTGTGTTCTAGTTTTGTGATGGAGAGGTCTAAGAAGTTTATGGTATTGTTGTGTTCGTATTCGGCAGTGAAGGTTAGTTTTTATGTATTTTGTTTATGTGCGTTAGTAACTGTTCACATTGTCTTTTGTTTCCCCTGTATAGTATTAGAATGTCATCAACGTATCTGTGCCAATATAGTATTTTATGTGAGTGTCTGTCATTGTTTGTGAGTATTTTTGTTTTTTCTAAGTGTTGGAGGAAGACTTCTGCTAGAATGCTGGATATGGGGGAGCTCATGGGTAGGCCATCGTTCTGTGTGTAGTATTTATTGTTATAAGTAAAGTAGTTTTGTTTTGTGATAATGTTCAGAGTTTCTGTTATTTCATTGATAAGTTCGTCTGGTGTGTTGTTCTGTTTGAGTTTGTTTTGTAGGATGGTGATTGTTTCAGAGATGGTGATGTTTGTGTACAGGTTTTTAATGTCAAAGGAGGCTAATGTGGCGTTATGGGGGATGTGTATGTCTTTTATTTTTGTTACTAGGTCAGTGTTGTTTTTTACTGCAATGTTGTTGTCTATTTGTGTGTGTTGTCTAATAATTTTGTCTAGATATTTTGCCAGTTTGTGTGCAGGGGCATTACGGTAGTTGATAATGGGGCGGATCGGAATGTCTTCTTTATGGATTTTGGGAAGCGCTTGGAGTGTAGGTGCTGATGGTCGGATTTGTTTCATGTAGGGCTTTTGTTTATGTGTCATAATGTGTTTGGCTTTGTTGACTATTTGTTTTACTGAGTTTTGGTATCTGTCGGTGGGGTCGTGTTTTAGTTCTGTGATGTTGTTCTGCTCCGTGAAGTCTTGTACTTTTTTGTGTAGGTTGTCTGTGGGGATAATTACAGTCGTGTTGCCTTTGTCAGCTTTTACAAATGTGATGTTGTGTTTGTGTGCCTTTTCCCTCAGTTTGATGGCTGTGTGTATTTCTGAGTTGTGGTTGTTGTTGTCTGATGTCTTATGTACTCCTATTGTGTTGTTTATATTATGTCTTAATGTGTCTTGATGTTCTGGTGCTGTGTTTTGTATATTTGTTTCTGTGCCAATTATGAGCTTTGTTAGTGTTTGGTTGTTATGTTTGTAATGTATGTTATGTTTTAGGCCTTTATCAAGGAGTGTTTTTCGTTTTTTGTGAGTGTGACGTTCGTGAGGTTTACAGACATGACTGAACTAATACATCACACAAACGAATGGACAAAAAAACAAATACATAACATACAGACAAAACACGACAGAAAAATAAAAAACCTGACACCAATCAAAACACATATAATTCCCTCGCACAAATTCTACCCACGTACAGTAAACCTCACGAACGTCACACTCACAAAAAACGAAAATCACTCCTTGATAAAGGCCTAAAACATAACATACATTACAAACATAACAACCAAACACTAACAAAGCTCATAATTGACACAGAAACAAATATACAAAACACAGCACCAGAACATCAAGACACATTAAGACATAATATAAACAACACAATAGGAGTACATAAGACACCAGACAACAACAACCACAACTCAGAAATACACACAGCCATCAAACTGAGGGAAAAGGCACACAAACACAACATCACATTTGTAAAAGCTGACAAAGGCAACACGACTGTAATTATCCCCACAGACAACCTACACAAAAAAAGTACAAGACTTCATGGAACAGAACAACATCACAGAACTAAAACACGACCCCACCGACAGATACCAAAACTCAGTAAAACAAATAGTCAACAAAGCCAAACACATTATGACACATAAACAAAAGCCCTACACGAGACAAATCCGACCATCAGCACCTACACTCCAAGCGCTTCCCAAAATCCATAAAGAAGACATTCCCTCCGCCCCATTATCAACTACCGTAATGCCCCTGCACACAAACTGGCAAAATATCTAGACAAAATTATTAGACAACACACACAAATAGACAACAACATTGCAGTAAAAAACAACACTGACCTAGTAACAAAAATAAAAGACATACACATCCCCCATAACGCCACATTAGCCTCCTTTGACATTAAAAACCTGTACACAAACATCACCATCTCTGAAACAATCACCATCCTACAAAACAAACTCAAACAGAACAACACACCAGACGAACTTATCAATGAAATAACAGAAACTCTGAACATTATCACAAAACAAAACTACTTTACTTATAACAATAAATACTACACACAGAACGATGGCCTACCCATGAGCTCCCCCATATCCAGCATTCTAGCAGAAGTCTTCCTCCAACACTTAGAAAAAACAAAAATACTCACAAACAATGACAGACACTCACATAAAATACTATATTGGCACAGATACGTTGATGACATTCTAATACTATACAGGGGAAACAAAAGACAATGTGAACAGTTACTAACGCACATAAACAAAATACATAAAAACATAACCTTCACTGCCGAATACGAACACAACAATACCATAAACTTCTTAGACCTCTCCATCACAAAACTAGAACACAGGCACAAATTCAGTATATACAGAAAACCAACTACAACTGACACACTAATACACAACACCTCCAATCACCCAATACAACACAAACTAGCTGCTTTTAGAACCATGATACATAGACTTAACAACATCCCCTTAGATGAAATAGACTACAAAGACGAACTAAACACGATAAAATATCTAGCAGAATCTAACGGTTATGACAGAACAATAGTCAGTAAACTCCTACACAAAACACAAAACAAACAACAGACAAAGACAGAAAACAACAAATTCATAACACCAACATACATCAACAAACAAACTGAAAAAATTGCCCACAAATTCAAAAAAGCAGGATACAGAATCGCTTACAAAACTACTAACAAAACAGAACACACACTATCAAAACGCACGCCCAAAGCACAAAACAAATTCGATCTACCCGGTGTATATAAACTAAATTGTTCAAATTGCAATAAATTCTACATAGGCCAGACAGGACGTAGCTTCAAACAGAGATACATTGAACACACAAAAGCACTCCACACCACTACAGAATCTACCTTCGCAAACCACCTCATTGAAGCAAACCACACATATAAAAACATCGACAATAACATGAACATACTACACGTACACACAAAAGGCCAAAAACTAGACACTCTAGAACAATTAGAAATATACAAACACACAAAAACAAATAAAAACGACATCCTAAACGAACAGACACAATTCAAATCGCACGCATTATTCGAACACATCTCACCACACACACACAGCTTCGATCTTTCGAAACATTATCTCGTCGCCAACAACAAGACGAACAACGCTACTAACGACAGCCTCTGATGAAGCCTTCTATAGGTGAAAGCCGGTTTAGGCTGTAAGGTAAAACTTTACGTTTTTACTTATAAAAACTTAGTGTTCCGAGTCGTCAATATAATAGTGATATTTATTAATTTCATTTTAATACATTTGACAACACAATTTCATTTTATTTCTGGGTTAATGTAATAACTATGGTTTTTCTGATGACAAAAACTAGCAAATATTAGGAGACATATGACTCTTAGTTTCAAAATATCTGTAAATTGTTAATAATAGTAAATAATTACCTTGATCCATCTTGTAACTTCTGCTGTGTAGTCAATGTTACATGTTTTGGAAGATATATTCTATCATCAGAGTATGGCTCGTTCAAGTCCATTAACATTAAAATAAAATTATTTAAGAAACATTAACACATTCTACTACATTACTATTTAAATGCACATGTGATGCCTCTTACACACCTAACAATGTTTTTGATCACTGCTGGTTTTATGTTGAACTGGCTACTCTGTGGACTTTGTATATTCAGCACCGTTTCATATAGTGAAGTTTAATTGATCGTTCAGTAACTGACTCTGGTTAACTTTGGTGGACTTGTATATTTCATATTCTTCCATAGCGTCCATGTAATTTCCTTTTACATATGTGTAGTAGTTGAAAAAAGTCGTATACCCGTCTATACCCCCGGGCCACGGGTGGGTTTATAATGTCTCTCCTGCTAAGACATCATAACACAGGGAACCCGTTTAATTGGCCTCTGTCAATTAAACTGGCTGTCGTTGTTAGTACTAGTTATTTACCAACAATATGGGAAACTGTAAAGAACAGGAATTCGTGCATGGTTACTCAAATTTACTTACACTCTTTTGGTTTTAGCAGAAACATCTCTTTATTTTTACTTCAAAATAATGTTTTGATTGATAATACCTTTAATGGTTATCACCTTTTCTTTTATGTTTTAAATTTTTTGATAGATTCTACATCAAGAACTCTTATACTCTTTAAAGTGTTACTCAGATGAGTTCAAAGCTATACTGTTTTAGATTACATTAAATACCACGTATCCGGGTTCTAATTTCATAATATTTCAAAATATTTCCACATTATGTAAACTATTTGAAGAATAGTTTGATTGATAGATTAGATTAATATACAGTAAATACAAATTACTATGTTAAGATTTACATGGTTTGACAGTCTTTTCAAAATTGTACTGTTTTTTACTGTGGTTATTAGAAAACAATATAAGCACAGAAATTCTTTTCTGCGTCACCTGGGTATAATGGTGATCTGCAGCTGGTCCTCTTGCGGATCCTCTTCAGTCGGTTTTCGGGGATGATCTTCGTAGTAGGTTGAGTTTCTCCATTAAGATTGTCGATTCTAAGTGGTGATCACAGTCATCACGCTACATTTC